>LNAC01000408.1:692654-880996 GCA_002007465.1 Ailurus styani
AGCCCGATGCGGGCCTCGATCCCAGGACCCTGAGATCATGACCTGAGCCGAAGGCAGAGGCTTTAACCCACTGAGCCACCCAGGCGCCCTTGGTTTATTTTTTTTAACAAGTTTGTTGAAGGATCACAAATATCAGAGGTATGTTTATTATAGTATTTAAAATCCAGTTGGAATGATTCAATAACTAATCATTTAAAATTAAAAATGTCCAGGGGCGCCTGGGTGGCTCAGTTGTTAAGTAGCTGCCTTCGGCTCAGGTCATGATTCCAGGGTCCTGGGATTGATCCCCGCATTGGGCTCCCTGCTTGGCAGGAAGCCTGGCTCTCCCTCTCCCATTCCCTGTGCTTGTGTTTCCGCTCTCACTGTTTCTCTCTGTCAAATGAATAAATACAATCTTTAAAATTAAAAAGGTCCAGAAAGTAATTCAATGCAGAATATTATTATGAAGCAATCTTGATTATTTTTTGAGTTTATTTTTTATTATGTCTTTAATTTTATTAAATCAGACTTATTTCTCATTTTTTTCCTTTATAATGCTCTAGAGCAGAGGTTGGCAAACTATATTCTGGGCTCTCCACCTGTTTTTTTTTTTTTTTTTTTTTTTTTTTTTTTATTTTTNTATAGTTGATACAAATGTTAGATTAGTTTCAGGTATGCAACATAGTGATTCAACATCTCTATACATTATGCTGTGCTCACCACAAGTATAGCTACCATCTGTCAACATACAATGCTATTACAGTCTCATTGGCTGTATTTCCTATGCTGTACCTCTTATTCTCATGACTTATTCATTCCATAATTGGAAGCCTGATCTCCCACTCACCTTCACTCATTTTGCCCGTTCCTCTACCATCTTTCCTGTGGCAGCCATCAGCTTATTCTCTCAATTTATAGGTCTGATCCTGCTCTTTTGTTTGTTTAGTTTTTTTAGATTCCACATATGAGTGAAATCATTTGACATTTGTCATTCTTAGTCTGACTTATTTCATTTAGGAAAATACCCTCTAGGCCCATCCACATTGTCACAAATATCAAGATCTCATCATTTTTTATGGCTATGTAATATTCCATTTTGTGTATATACCACATCTTCTTTATCCATTCATCCATCAATGAACAGTTATGTTCCTTCCCTATTTTGGCTATTGTAAATAATGCTTCAGTAAACATAGGGGTATGTATATCTTTTTGAATTAGTGTTTTTTGTTTTGTTTTGTTTTAATAAAAAGTAGTGGACTCATTGGATCCTGTAGTAATTCTACTGTTTTCCACAGTGGCTGTACCTGTTTACATTCCCAGCAAGAATGCACAAGGGTTCCCTTTTTCTCCACTTCCTTGCCAACACTTGTTATTTCTTGTCTTTTTGATTTTAGCCATTTTGACAGGTGTGTGATGACACCTTTTTGTGGTTTTGATTTGCATTTCCCTGATAATGAATGATGTTGAGGATTTTTTCATGTGTCTGTTGGCTCTGTATGTCTTCTTTGGAGAAATGTCTGTTCAGGTCCTCTGCCCATTTTTAATCAGATTTTTTGGTTTCTCTACCTGTTTTGATAAATAAAATTTTATTGGAACACAGCCATGCTCATTCATTTACATGTCTTTGCATTCTTACTACATAGGCATCGTTGGGACAGAGACTACATGGCCTGTGAGCCTAAAATATTTACTCTCTGGTTTTTTATAGAAAAAGTTTGCTGACCCCTGTTAGCATTGCTGTTATTTAAATGGTATAAAAATGAACAAATATATAAACTAAATTTATTTGATTTACAACATACGTGTTTGATTATACTTGTCTGATTTATCATAACCCAAAAGTCCTATACCTGTCTTATAAAGTTGGCTTCCTTTTCTAGGCAGTCCATGAAAATCTGAACAAGTCTAAATCTGAACTTGAGGATGAAATACTTTTTCTGGAAAACCAGTTAGAAGAAGAGAGATCTAAACATTCTCAACAAGAAAAATTGGTAAGGTTTTGTATAAATGAGGAGACTGTAGGAAAAGGAAAGTTACTGAATTTTATTTTATTTTATTTTTTTATTTTTTTTTTTTTAAAGATTTTATTTATTTATTTATTTGACAGAGAGAGATTACAAGTAGGCAGAGAGGCAGGCAGAGAGAGGAGAGAGGAGGAAGCAGGCTCCCCGCTGAGCAGAGAGCCCGATGCGGGCCTCGATCCCAGGACCCTGGGATCATGACCTGAGCCGAAGGCAGCGGCTTTAACCCACTGAGCCACCCAGGCGCCCAAGTTACTGAATTTTAAAAAATTAATAGGTTTCGGTATGCCTGGTGGCTCATTCAGTTAAGTGTCTGACTCTTAATCTCAGATCTCAGCTCAGGTCTTGATCTCAGTCATGTGTTTAAGCCTTGTGTTGGACTCTGTGCTGGGCATGGAGCCTACTTAAAAAAAAAAAAATTGGTATCAGTTAAAGTATCGTATGCATTAAAAAAATATATCCAAAAAATACAGAAGGCTGTTAAGAAGTAGAAAGTAAAATTTTCAAAATCTACTAGCTTTTTTTAATATGTTAGGGGTTACCATTACCATGTTAAATTTCTTGCGTATTGTTATAGAGATTTTCTATATGAACTGTAAAGTAGCTCACATAAACAAAATTGAATAATCACATATATGGTAGTTTTTTTATTACTCAAAAGTTATTTTGAGAACATTTTAACTTTGCTTTATTTGTCATTTACTTTAAAATCTGTCATAAGGAAGATCTAGAGTGCGTGATTATTTAGTAAGATGTGTCAGTGAACTTATCTTGAATTTATATAACTTAAATATTACAAATGAAATGAAATACTATTGTTTAATTTTCATATAAAATTTCTTTAAGCATATGGCTGACAAGTTTTCTTAGAGTCTTCATTTCTTTTGAGTAGATGTATTTAGGTTAACAATATAGTTAAGGTACGTGGTGTCTTGGAAGCTGGAGAAATTTATTCATTTATTCATTTATTACTCATTTATTGATTGATGTTGTCTTTCCAGATGGTGGATATTTCAAAAAGGATACAGTCCCTAGAAGATGAGTCAAACTCTCTTAAATCAAAATTGGCTGAAGTAAGTTGAATTAGCCTAGAAGTTCTGTTGCTTTTGAAAATCATTTTAATTTTACTGTTTTATGTTTAAAGAAGATGATGTAATACTAGAATTTGATATATTGGGGTCTTAGATATAGTTCCTTTGTAGAAGGTACTTCAGGAAGGTTCATTTTTTTATTGTACAGGTATTTATTAAGTTCTTGCTATGTACTGTTCATTGTTGAAGGTGCTTGGCACTTAACATTAGTAGACAAAGTAGACAGGTAAGGTCTCACATAATTTAAGTTCTAGAAAGAGAGGCAGATATTAAAAAGTTAACAAAATTTGCTACATAGTACATAAAAGATTGTAAGTGGTTAAATCTTTTATCTAAGGCCACATGACAAGTTCATGGCAGAGAGATGTGACTGGACCCTGATTTTAGACTAGCCTTTTTTCTGCTACCCCACACTGCCTTTCCTGTTAATATTGGTGTGTTTTTGACTTTAGTTCTATGTTTTAGGGAGTATATGTAAAAAGGAGCTATTGTATTAATTCTTATAAGCTTAATAAGTTGTGTTTCACTTAGGTTAAAACAACTGTCAGAATATTTCAAATGAATGAAGAACGACTGAAGATAGCTATAAAAGATGCTATGAGTGAAAATTCCGAACTTCAGGAAAGCCAGAAACAGGTTTGTACTCTATAGGGACTTTTGAACTGTGAATATGTAATTATAAATGTTCTGGCCATACTCATGACTGACCCATGCTAGGGGCGAGATTAGCCTTTTTCTGGAAAGTAGGAGAGCAGGACTATCTCCCATATATCCTTTGGTGTCTCTTTTGTATAGGGTGCAAACTGTATACTCCTGGCACCTTGTTCCTCCAGTAGTTAAGGTAATCCAGGGAAAATTTTAATAATCTGGCGAATAGCATTTAGTACTAACTCCTCAAAGCCAGACTAAAGGAAGGAAGAGAATTATTGAAGCTATGGATCTGGGGCCTAAAGATAGAAGCAGTTCTGGTGGAAAATCAAATGAGGATTTAGCTTTTACCCTCTTCTTTCTTTATATATATAGATACTCTCACACAGTCAAATATGTTTCCTGTCTCACTATTCTCCCAATACAGTTAAAATTTTTCCATGAGAAAATTTTTCATTGATTACATTATTTACAGTATTTTTTAAATGTTATAGCTGAGCCACATGATGTACTCTAAATGTTCTGTTTTACCCAACATTTTCTCTGCTCTAGAGTTAGTAATTGTTTTGTTTCTTATATACCTGTCTGTCTATCTGTCTTCTGGAGATGCTGAATATCCTATTTATGCATTCAAATGCTTTTTTAATATACTGATTTTATTTTTTCTTGAAACAATCCTTCCTGGGATCTTCCATCCTTCTGGTTTGATAGGAACTTGTTCTCTAGGTCTGTTACTGCTTCTGCTGTCTTGAGATTTCACTTTTCTCCCATCTTTCCCCTTGTCTTTCTCCTGCGTTGGATCTTTTATTTCCTCTACCTAAGACTTGTTCTTTTGTGCTTGATTCTTGATTAGCTTCTTGAGAAAAAGATATAGAAGCTAACTTTTTAAAAATTTGCATCTTCTTAAAAATGTCTTCTCTCAAAGTTGTTGACATTTTGGTTGGATATCTTCTGGGTTGAGATATTTTTTTTTCTTGAAATTTTGACATTATTGATCCATTGTGTTCATTTTCCAGTACTGCTTTTGAGAGGTCAAATACTATTTGGATTACTGGATCTTTTTTTTTTTTTTTTTGATCTGCTCTCTTCCTCCCTGGAAGCTCTTAATATCTTTCATTTTTTCCTAGTTCTTCAAAATGTCATGATGTGTGTGAGTCTTTTTTCATACATTTGTTGGACACTCTTAGTCTGGAAACTCTTGCTCTGATTCAGTTCCAGGAAATTACTTCATGCTTTTTTGGGGGATTTTTATATGATTATACAGTAATTGTTTGAAGGTACCCTCTTTGATTTCTTTGTTTATATGAAAGTTTTGTTGACTTATTCTTCTATAAGTGTTCCTGTTTTGCTTATGCCTCTTCTTAATTTATGGATGTGATATTCTTGCTGAGGATATTTTATTTTATTTTTCTCTTTGAAGTGTTTTCAGTTCCCTGATTTGTCTTGTTTCCTTCAGTTTCTGTTTTGGTCTGTGTCTCTTATCGAAGAGTTTCTTTTTAAAATCAGGTATTAGGTGATTCAGTGCAGTCTGCTCATTTAATAGTGAAACTTTCCATGTCTAATTGGAAGCTCTGTGTGTGTTATTGGGAGGCTCTTCTGTAAGGTAATCTGCCTAGGATGTTTCATTGGAAGATCCCCAATAATTGGTATTTGGAGACCATTTTCCACAGGGATTCCTCCTCAGTTCCTATTTGAGAGGTAGAAGCCCGTTTGCCAACAGTGAGATGAGAAGCTTAGAGAGGTAAGGGTTGTTGGTTTGTCACTATTCAGTAAGTCATCTTTCACTTCTTACTCACACTTTTACGTGGGGGATGTGTCCAAGAGTTTCATTTTCTACCTCTCTAGAGAATAACTTTCTAGGCTTTTGCCAGATGTATATGTGTTTAAGTATGTTTGTGTGCATGTGTGCATGCATGTGAAAGATGAGGGTGGGTGGGAGGGACTGATGGAGAGTAAGAATGTGTGTGTATATATATATGTGCAGGGAGAACATGAAGGATTTTCTAACTTTTTTTATACATACTTTCAGGCAGTCCTTCTCTTTTCAGTCCCACTTATACCCCTAGTATTAATGCCTCCAAATTATGAGCATTTTGGGTTGTACTATATCAACTTGCATTTGGACTTTCCCATCTTCTGAGTAAATTTCAGCTTTGCTGGTCTGCTAAATCTTTTACTATACTTCTTTCTCTTTCTACATTTTTTTTTTTCCAGAGAGAGTGAATTGGTGGGAGAGGTAGAGGGGAGAGGGCGAGAATCTTAAGCAGGCTCTGTAGCCAGTGCGGAGCCTGACGTGGGACTCAGTCCCAAGACCCTGAGATCAGGACCTGAGTCGAAATCAAGAGTCAGAAACTCAGCTGACTGAGCCACCCAAGTGCCCCTCTACTTTCCACTTCTAGAATTACCTTTTTTCTCATCACCTGTTTTCTTTTTCCTTATGGGTTTATGCTGCTGCTTTTTTTTCTTTTCCTAATTCTTTTAGTAGATTTACTCTCGTTTTAGAAGATTTCAGGAGAAAGTAGTGGTAAACCTTGTGTAAAATTGCTCTGTTGTAATAAAAACTGGCATTTTCTATCTTGAAAAAATTTCACCTAGGTTGTCTTCATTTTTTTTTAAAGATTTATTTATTTATTTGAGAGAGAGGGGTGGGGAGGGGGAGGGGAGAGGGAGAGAGAAACTTTTTTTTTTTTTTTAAGATTTTATTTATTCATTTGACAGAGAGAGAGAGAGATTACAAGTAGGCAGAGAGGCAGGCAGAGAGAGAGGAGAGAGGAGGAAGCAGGCTCCCTGTTGAGCAGAAAGCCCGATGTGGGCCTCGATCCCAGGACCCTGGGATCATGACCTGAGCCGAAGGCAGCGGCTTTAACCCACTGAGCCACCCAGGCGCCCAGGGAGAGAGAAACTTAAGCTGACTCCACACTGAGTGTGGAGCCTGACACAAGGCTTGGTCCACAAACCTGAGTTTATGACTTGAGCCAAAATAAAGAGTCAGACACTCAACCAACTGTGCCACCCAGGCAACCCTAGATTGTCTTATTCTTTACACCCACTTTTATGTAATAGCTTTTTAATCACTGAAATTTTTGAAATAAACTATTCTATATTCAGTGATGCTATGTTCTAATACACTCCTTCCCTAACTTCTTAAGACTGCATGCTGGGTATGCAATTTCTTTCTTTCTTTCTTTCTTTCTTTCTTTCTTTCTTTCTTTCTTTCTTTCTCTCTCTCTCTCTCTCTCTCTCTCTCTCTCTCTTTCTTTCTTTCTTTCGATTATTTATTTATTTGAGAGAGAGAGTAAGCTAGAGAGAACAAGCATGAGCAGGGGGAGGAGTAGATGGAGAGGGAGAAGCAGACTCTCTGTTGAGCAGGGAGCCTGATGTGGGGCTCCATCCCAGAACTCTGGGATCATGACCTGAGCTGCAGGCAGACACCTAACTGACTAAGCCACCCAGGTGCCCCTGGGTATGCAGTTTCTTTAGTCACTCACTAGAGTCCACCTAATCACAAAATTCGAAATTTTGTTATTAGTCCTCACTTGTTTTTAATCTGTCGGTGTCCTCTTAGTTCTGTTATACGTGCGCAGAAAAAGTTTAGTTTTGTTGTGCTAAGAAATATACTAATGAAGCTTTAATTTTGCAGAGAAATCCAATGATTAATATTTGATAGAATTGAGTTTTAAATGTTTAATAAATTTGGACTTTTCTTTTGTATTTGTATGGACCATTTCTTTTGTGAATTGCTTGCTTATACATTTTTTTTCCTATTTTTCTTATGGACTTCTAAGAGCTTTTTTCATGTTAAGGTTATTAATCTTTTGTTGCATATGTTATTAGAATTCTAGTTACTTGTTTGTTTTTAGATTTTGTGTTATTTTTTGATTTAGAAATCCAATAATTACTGTTTGCTGGAATTGAGTTTTATTATTTTATTTATTTTATTTTATTTTTATTTATTTATTTATTTATTTTTTAAAAGATTTTATTTATTTATTAGACACAGAGAGAGAGAGAGATCACAAGTAGGCAGAGAGGTAGGCAGAGAGAGAGGGGGAAGCAGGCTCCCTGCTGAGCAGAGAGCCTGATATGGGCCTCGATCCCAGGACCCTGAGATCATGACCTGAGCCGAAGGCAGAGGCTTTAACCCACTGAGCCACCCAGGCGCCCTGGAATTGAGTTTTAAAGATTTAATAAATTTCGACTTTTCTTTCATATTTATATGGGTCATTTCTTTTGTGAATTGCTTGGTCATACATTTTTTTTTCCCTGTTTTTCTTATTGACTTCTAAGAGCTTTTTTTCATGTTAAGGTTATTAATCTTCTATTGCATATGTTATAAGAATTCTTTTCTAGTTACTTGTTTGTTTTTAGATTTTGTGTTACTTTTTGATTTATGAAGCTTCTAAGTATTATGTAGTCAAGTCTGTGTATCCTTAACTTTTGTGTCATGTTCAAAAAGTATTTCTTATAAATGTACATACAGTAAAAAAGATTGTTTATGCAGAATTCGATCTCTTCCAGATTAATGGTATTTCTGGAAGTTTAGTTATCTTAACTATAAAACAGCACATGATTTTTAAAAAAATAAAGGATTTAAGGGTTGGTTAGAAATGACCAAATCTAACATATATGTATGTCTCAGAAAGTCTTATTTTTTTTGCTATAAGTTTATTATGTAAATCAGTTGTGAACAGTGTTTAAGTTTTAAGTGTCTCTTATTTTATATTATCTTTCTTGAAAATTCTTTGAAAGCAGGAGTCTGCCCTTCATTCCCTTCTTTCCTTCCTTCATTCTTTCCCACTTCCCTTCACAGCAACACATTTTGTTGTACAATATCTATTAATGATACATTTAAATATATAAGTAAATTCTTCTACATATAAGTATAAAAAATAATGAGGTGTTTTTTGTTTTTTTGGTGGGGTTTGAACCTTAGCTTTTACAAGAAGCTGAAGAATGGAAAGAACAAGTGAATCAACTTAATGAACAGAAAATAACAGTTGAAGACTCCACAGTATATGCAGAACAAGTTCTGTGTGATAAAGAAAATGAGATCAAGGTAAGTGGGCCTGCTGGTTTTAGTGACTGAGTCAGCTGGGATTTTGTACTAATTCTGAAATTTGAAAATTTTTATCTTAGTGGCTTTTATTTTTATAATTATTTGGTCAAATTTGAGCATGTGTACTTCTTTGGCATTCATTTTAATTTATACCAGTATTGTCATTCTTGCTTCCAAATGCTCCTTAAAGATGTACAGATTTGTAACATATGTTATATTATATATTATGTAATAATGTATATCTTATATAATATATATCATGTATTAGATATTAATAATATATGTGTGTCCTTTTTATCCTTTGCTCTATATTTTACCCTACATATTTAATGAAGGAAGAAAAAGAATAGCAGATTTTACCTTTGTCTTTAGATTGCCATCTGTTTGTTTCTTTCTTTTTTTTTTTTTTAAAGATTTTATTTATTTATTTCACAGAGGGAGAGAGATGACAAGGAGGCAGAGAGGCAAGCAGAGAGAGAGAGAGAGGGGGAAGCAGATTCCCCGCTGAGCAGGGAGCCCGACGCGGGCCTTGATCCCAGGACCCTGAGATCATGACCTGAGCCGAAAGCAGAGGCTTTAACCCACTGAGCCACCCAGGCGCCCTCTGTTTCTATTGATAAGAAGTTGGAAAGAATTTTAGAAATTAGACAGATGAAGTTATATGTACTGGTTAGATATCTATAATACCTAGATTAGCTGGTATATTTCACAGAGATGAATAGTTTTCAAAAAATAAGCCTAGGGGCTCCTAGGTGGCTCAGTCGTTAAGCGTCTGCCTTCTGGATCATGATCCCAGGGTCGTGGGATCGAGCCCTGTATCAGGCTCCCTGCTTGGTGGGGAGCCTGCTTCTCCCTCTCCTGCTTTCCCTGCTTATATTCCCTCTCTCACTGTCTCTCTGTCTCTCTGTCAAATAAATAAATAAAATCTTAAAAAAAAGTCTAATTGAATCTTGACTCTGATAGGAAGATAATAATTGATATTATTTTAGGATTTCTTCGCCTTTTCCTACTCCTTTTTTGCTTCATTGTAGCCCTTTTTCTTGCCTGCTCTTTTTTTTCTTTTTAAAGATTTTATTTATTTATTTGACACAGACAGAGATTAGATCACAAGTAGGCAGAGAGGCAGGCAGAGAGAGATCACAAGTAGGCAGAGAGGCAGGCAGAGAGAGAGAGGAGGAAGCAGGCTCCCCACTGAGCAGAGAGCCATGACCTGAGCCGAAGGCAGAGGCTTTAACCCACTGTGCCACCCAGGCGCCCGTATCTTGCCTGCTCTTTTAAATCTTATGCTTTCAAGCTGCAAATAGATACTCAGGTGTGAGTATCAGGTAATAAGATGTAAAACTAACATTCTGTAATCTGTGCAGTAAAGTGGAGGTTGCCATCTTGAAATCTATATATTTTTGCTCTTTACGTTATTACTAAGAATGTTTTGAAGATTCTAGCTTTAGGAGTTATATTCATAATTTGGTATATTGTTCTATTTTTTTCCCTAAACTTATCCTACTAAAGAACTTGGGATTCTTCCTAAATAAAACAAGAATGAGATGCTAATCTCAAATTCAGTCAAAGCTGTAAGCCATGTTATTTGTGCCTGGAACTCTCAAGAGCGAAGAGATTGGAGGTTAGACATTTTAGAACAGAATGGGTTTTTAGGTGGGTTCTTCCACAGAAATACATGGCATAGTCATTTTATTATGTATAGTGCTAGAAAATCTTTATTTGAGAAAATTCAAAAAGGAGTGTTGGAAAACTTCTAATGTAGCAATTCAAATTCTGTTTTATATAATTTTTTTCTTTATTTCAATTGAACTCCTCAGGTAGTCATTTACTTGAGAAAATCAGATCTTTAAAATCTGTGATCTTTTTATGTATCATGTGTCTCACTTACAGATTTGTTTGACCTTACACAAAATTTATTCTCATGTTAATGGCCACTCTTATGTGTGGTATGTGAAGAATGTCCTATAAGAAAATGTTTTGTTACTTTATAGTCATGTGATGTATTTAGCAAAAATGGACCATTATCAAGTATTGTATTTGATTTAGGAATAAACAGGTTTGGTTTTTAACTTGTAGAGTTTTGTTTTATTTTATTTTGTTTTAGCATATAACGTATTATTTGTTTCAGGGGTACAGGTTTGATTCATCAGTCTTACACAATTCACAGCACTCACCTTAGCACATGCCCTCCCCAATGTCCATCACCCAGCCATCCCATCCCTCCCAGCCCCCCTCCACTCCAGCAACCCTCAGTTTTTTTCCTGAGATTAAGAGTCTCTTACGGTTTGTTTCCCTCTCTGGTTTCATCTTGTTTCATTTTTCCCTCCCTTCCCCTATGATCCTCTGTCTTGTTTCTCAAATTCCTCATATCAGTGAGATCATATGATAACTTGTAGAGTTTAATAGTCAATAAATGTTACAGTTTTTGAGAGTATTTACATATCTTAATATCAGCTGGTAAATAAGAGCTCATGTACTGTTATCTATGTAGATTCATTTTTAAACTATGTATTGACTGTTTAGTTAGAATGTGACTGCACATTCAGAAGTAAATCAGTTAGCAAAAGGCATTACCCTTTTTCTCTTTTTTCCCTTTTTTCCTAAATGTCAAGTCTCTGACTGAACGCTTGATAAAGATGAAAGATTGGTCTGCTGTGCTGGGAGAAGACATAACAAGTGATGATAACTTGGAATTGGAAATGAGTGAATCAGAAAATGGTATGCATTTGGGTATTAAGTCATGATTCATCCTCTTTTGCTAAAAATGATGAGTCTCTTGTGTTTTATTTCCCTGTGTGTACCATGGTCTTTGTTTTGTTTTGGGTTTTTTTTTGGCTTTCAAGGTTTTTTTTTGTTTTGTTTTAGTTTTTTTTTAATTTAAATTCAGTTAATTAATATATAATGTATTATTAGTTTCAACGGTAGAGTTCAGTGATTCATCAGTTTTATATAACACCCAGTGCTCATTACAACACATGTCCTCCTAATGTCCATCATCACCTCATTACCCTATCCCTCCACTCCCCTCCCTTCTAGGAACTTCAGCTTTTTTCCTATGATTAAGAGTCTCTTATGGTTTGTCTCCCTCTCTGATTTTGTCTTTATTTTTCCCTCCCTTCTCCTATGATCCTCTGTTTTGTTTCTTAAATTCCACATATGAGTGAGATCATATGATAATTGTCTTTCTCTGATTGACTTATTTTGCTTAGCATATTATATACCCTCTAGTTCCACATTGTGGCAAATGGCAAGATTTCATTTTTGATGGCTGCATAATATTCCATTGTGTATCTATCTATCTATCTATCTATCTATCCCATATCTTTTTTATCCATTCATTTATTGATGGATATATGGGCTCTTTCCATAGTTTGGTTATTGTGGACATTGCTGCTATAAACATTGGGGTACAGGTGCCCCTTTGGATCACTACATTTGTATTTTTGGGGTAAATACCCAATAGTGCAGTTGCTGGGTTGTACGGTAGCTCTGTTTTTAACTTTTTGAGGAACCTCCATACTGTTTTCCAGAGAGGCTCTACCAGTTTGCATTCCCACCAACAGTGTAAGATCGTTCCCCTTTCTCCCCATTCTTGCCAACATCTGTCGTTTCCTGATTTATTAATTTTAGCCGTTCTGACCAGTATTAGGTGGTATCTCATTGTGGTTTTGATTTGTATTTCCCTAGTGCTAAGTGATGTTGAGCATTTTTTCATTTGTCTATTGGCCATTTGGATGTCTTCTTAGGATAAATGTCTGTTCATGTTTTCTGCCCATTTCTTGACTGGATTATTTGTTCTTTTTGTGCACCATGTTCTTCATACAATTCTGGTTTGGCACATCTTCTTCATCTATCTCTCATACTCTGTCCCTCTCTCGCCATCCCTTATTGTTAAACTTCAGTTGGAGTGATGCTTTTTTAGTAAATATTTCTCTAAACTCCTCAGATAGGCTTATAGCTTCTTTCTTCCCTGTTCTTTTTATATGTATTTTACAGTCTCACATTGCATCATAATAATTTCAGTGCCTGTTTTTCCCTGTCATGTCAGGTAACCAGATGGATGGGTGGGTGGTTTAAAAATGAGTGTTAGGGGTGCGTGGGTGGCTCAGTGGGTTAAAGCCTCTGCCTTCGGCTCAGGTCATGATCTCAGGGTCCTGGGATCGAGCCCTGCATTGGGCTCCCTGCTCAGCAAGGAGCCTGCTTCCTCCTCTCTCTCTGCCTGCCTCCCTGCCTACTTGTGATCTCTCTATGTCAAATAAATAAATAAAATCTTTAAAAAAAGTGAGTGTTTTATAGATGAATACCTTAGGATACTGTTTTTGTCTGTTTGTTTTAATTAGATGGCTCAGTACTTTAATTCTGTCCATCCCAAATTGTTATCACCACTGTTGGTTGCAGTCTGGAAACTCAGGCAGGAGTTAGGTTCACTATAGCTGCTCACTGTATTTTGAAACTAGTTCCTTGACTTGAAAAAAGAATTTTTTGTTGACATAATTGTAGATTCATTGGAAAGTGCAAAAAGAGTACAGAAGTGTTTTATGTATCTTTTACTAGTTTCTCCCAGTGGTAGCTCTTCTGACTTTTGTGTCCTATCTCTTTTTTCTCCCTCTACTCCCTGCATAATTAATAAATTTATTAAGGAGCAGAAGGTATGATTTTTTTTTTTTTAGAAATTTCTTTGGTGATAGCATTAATGCACTGGAAGAAAACTACATTCCTAAAGTGAATGCCTGTGTTCTGTTTTATTCTATTTTATCTTACAAGAGGCAATTCCTTTTGTAATGAGAAAATGCATGTTTGTTTAATGTTCTTTTAATTTGGAGTATAATTCCACTTATATTTTGTATGCTGAAAGATTTCAAGAATAGTCGAGACCTTCTTATTATAAATTTGTTCTTGGAGGGAGTAGTGAAGAACCTCATTAAATGAAATTATGGTACTTCCAGTGCTTTATTGTTTAGCTTCTTGGGAGCATGTCCAAGGCCATCCTGCTTTATATCAAATTCTTTACTGTAGCAAGAAGAGTGATTATAAGGCTCTAGTTGCATGAACTAATAAAATCACTTGGCACTATTTTCCCAATTTATTGTTTGTGTGTTTGTTTGTTTGTTTTACTACAGATAATCTACCAAAAGGAGCTTTGAAGAAGCTGGTTCATGCTACTAAGGTTTGCATTCCTGAATAAATATAAAGAATATAGAGAAGGAAATAGAACTTGGATTAAATCTGTATGTCCTTAGTAATTATTTTAAAAGCCTATTTAATAGTTACCACCATAGAAGCAATCCGAATTTTCAGAAGTGACCAGGATTTCTTTATCAATTGCTTTTTTCTTTTTTATAATAACTTTAGAAATTCATATTGTTAATTTTTAAAATGTATCATGATACAGATTTTTAAGGTCTGCACTAATATTTTTGGATAAGGATTATATTAAAAATATTTAGTGTATTTTCTCTCATGTTTCTGTCTTTGAGCTTTCTTCTTCCTCTGATCTCAGTATTTTCCTATATTCCTGTTCTCCCATATCCTGATTTGAGAAGTAAATGCTAGGTTCATTTTCTTCTGGTTTATCCCTTCCCTTTTCTATTGTAGTAGTGGTATTTTGATCTTTACTGAACTATGTGAAGGCTTGGTAATGTAGTTTGAAGGTTGCTTTCATTAAAACTTCTGTTGAAAGTAAATAGAATGAAAATAGCCATGTCGTAAGGATTAGTCATTGATCTTCTCTGTCTGTGTTCTGACATTTACAACTACTGATAACTGTTAACTTTTCAAGATGGAAGCTGCATAGTTGGTTAATGCATTCTAGGTGATAATTTCATCAGAGTGATAAAAACTTCAAAAGGTTGGGTGGTATATTTAGATTTTTTGTTTTTCCTTTTTGGTACAACTGATTAATGTTGCTTTTTTCTTTCTTCCATTCTCTGAAGTTAAATGCTTCTTTAAAAACCCTAGAAGGAGAAAGAAACCAAATTTACATTCAATTATCTGAAGTAGATAAGACAAAAGAAGAGCTTACAGGTAGGTTATCTATATCTCCTAATACAGAATGGTACTATTAATTGAATCAATTATGCAAAGGCCCAATTTGATTGTTTTTTTAACTTTTACTTTTGTTTCTGATTTGTGAGAAATTAGTACTGAGTTTCTGTTGGTGGTGGTAAAGCCTGATTATCAGTTTCCTCCATATTCATATGAAATAAAAATAATGATATTATTTAAAAAAAAAGTAAAAGTAAAACCATACTTATCTTGAATTTCAGTATTATAGGCGTAAAATGGTTTTAGATGTTAAAAAGTAACAAGTTAAAACTGTTAACTTTTAAAAGATCATCCCTAGGGCGCCTGGGTGGCTCAGTGGGTTAAAGCCTCTGCTTTCGGCTCAGGTCATGATCTCAGCGTCCTGGGATCGAGGCCCGGATCGGGCTCTCTGCTCAGCAGGGAGCCTGCTTCCTCCTCTCCCTGTCTCTCTGCCTGCCTCTCTGCCTACTTGTAATCTCTCTCTCTGTGTCAAATAAATAAATAAAATCTTTAAAAAAAAAAAAAAAAGATCATCCCTAGTTGATCTAGTTTTACCAGAGATGATATCCAACATTAATGTCTGTTAAATGACTGTTCTTGGCATTGGCTTAAAGCCTAGGTCAACAGATTTTTTCTGATGTAGTTCGAAAAATTTCTGTGAAAGGAGGTATGATTAAAAATCATTTAATGTTAGCATATTCCCTTTTGATATATATGATTAATAGATGAATAATTATATACCTTTAGAGTAATTAGAAAGCTATTATGTATGATTGCTAAAATTTTAGTGCTTGTTAGTATGATTCTGTGATTTTTTTTTTTTTTTTTTTTTATAAAGATTCCATTTATTCATTTGACACAGAGAGAGAGAGATTACAAGTAGGCAGAGAGGCAGGCAGAGAGACAGGGAGAGGAGGAAGCAGGCTCCCCGCTGAGCAGAGAGCCCGATGTGGGCCTCGATCCCAGGACCCTGGGATCATGACCTGAGCCGAAGGCAGCGGCTTTAACCCACTGAGCCACCCAGGCGCCCTGATTCTGTGATTTTTGAAACTGCCCTTTTTACACAGAGTAAGATTTGCATTAAGATTTGTGGTGGGGGCGCCTGGCTGGCTTAGTCTGTAGACTATGAGACTCTTAATCACAGGGTCATGAGTACAAGCCCCACATTGGGTGTTGAGCCTACTTAACAAAAAATCTTTGTGGTGATTAATATACATGTTTTAGGAGATGGCATCTCAGTCTTAGAGGAGGTCAGAGGTGGTTATGATGTTGGAAGGTAAATGAGGTTTTTAATAACAATGCACTAATTATCTAGCACTCATATTACTTAAAATTGTTAGTTTCTGTTTTATAGATAATTCTTTTAGGTGGGTTAGCATTTAAAACAAGCTAAAGGGGCGCCTGTGTGGCTCAGTGGGTTAAGCCTCTGCCTTCGGCTCCGGTCATGATCTCAGGGTCCTGGGATCAAGTCCCTGCTCAGCAGGGAGCCTGCTTCTCCCTCTCTGACTGCCTCTCTGCCTACTTGTGATCTCTCTCTGTCAATAAATAAATAAAATCTTAAAAAAAAAATAAAACAAGCTAAAACTGGTATTTTTCTCCCAGTCTTGATCTGGATTAAGCTAGGGTGATTTTGTACCATTTCTTATCAGAAGATCGAAATTTCTGGTCTGACTTATAACATACATCTAAATTTTGCTTAAAAGGAGGGCTGGCCAGAAGTTAAGTATTAACCTGTAAACTTTTTGCTCGATAAAAATAGGCATTGTTCATCATGTGGAAGTAGTTTCACAGGAAATGGGTTTTTCTTTTTGAGATTTTATTTGTTTTTGTGACAGACAGTGTACACACACACACTAGCATGAGCAGGGGAAAACAAGCAGAGGGAGAAGCAGGCTCCCTGCTGAGCAGGGAGTCCGACAGGGGACTCAATCTCAGGACCCTGGGATCATGACCTGAGCCAAGGCAGATTTTTTTGTTTTTTTAATATTTTATTTATTTATTTGACAGAGAGAGAGACAGGAAAGAGGGATTACAAGCAAGAGGAGTGGGAGAGGGAGAAACAGGCTTCCCGCTGAGCAGGGAGCTCAATGTGGGGCTTGATCGCAGGACCCTGGGGACTGAGCCACCCAGGCGCCCCCAAGGCAGACATTTAATCAACTGAGCCACCTAGGCACCCAGAGGAAATGTTGAACTAAAATATTTCTCTTTAGAACTCTCATCTCCATAACCTTCTTGAGAATTTTACTGGTTTTTGGCACCCTAACTGAAAATTAGATGTTGAAATTCGAGGGAAATCTTGGAGTAATAAAAAAAATTATAACAGTTTATCTAGTTCTTTAATTAAAAGATTAAAAAGCATTTAGGTGAATAAAATATCCATTTTCTGTTGGGAAGAATTTCATTTATTAATAATTTATTATTTTTCATAATTTTAATCTTTATGAAATGTTAATATGCATCTCAAAATATTTACTTCTTTAATTGTGATTTTAAAAAATTTTCTATAGAACGTATTAAAAATCTCCAGACTGAACAAGCATCTTTACAGTCAGAAAATGCACAATTTGAAAGTGAGAATCAAAAGCTTCAGCAGAAACTTAAAGTGATGACCGAATTTTATCAAGAAAATGAAATGACACTTCACAGGTAATAAAAATTATTTTGATAACTTCAGTGTATGGCAAGTAAAATAGCTTAAAAATAGTGCATATTCACCTTAATATTCAAAGTGCTCAATTTATGATTGGGTAATATCTCATCAGTTCATTTTTAAGGATGTTATTTGATCGTGAAACTCTTTTTCTTCTGAATCTGACCATTTTTCATACCTCCCCTACTGTGAGTCTCATCTACACCATCATCAGTTAGTGCCTGGTTTATTGCAGTAGCCTTGTGAGTAGTCTCTTTCCACTTAACTTCCTGCACTGTTGTTTCCAGAGGCATGCCCCTTCTAAAACACATATTATGGGTATTGTCACTGTCTTGTTTGCAAACTCCAAGTGCCTTAATGTTACACTTAGAATTTAATCCAGGGCTCTTACGTGGCCTACGAGACTCTGTAAGATCTGAACTTTGGCTACTTCTTTTTTTATTTTATTTTTTTCCTGGTTATGCCTTTAATTTTAACCTATTCATTTTCTTTTTCCTTCATTATCCTGCAGCGCACTGGCCTTCTCGATGATCTTTAGCATGCCAAACACATCTGTACCTCAGGGTCTTTGCACTTGCTCTTTCTGCCTTGAACTGGTATTCCCCTGTATAAGGTTAAATCCTTCCATTTCATTTGGGTCTAGGTTCAAATGTTGCTTCAAAGAATCTTTCCCTGGTTACCCTAACTAAGATAATACCTGCAATTCCCTATCCCCTTGTCTTGCTTTATTTTACTTTATAGCCCTTAACAGTCCTTTGATGAATGATTGTCTTTTTTTTTTTAATCTTCCCAACATTAAATGTGAACTCCATTGAAGAATTGCTTTATTCTCTTTTCTTCTGTATTTCTGGTGCCTAATACTCTGTCTGGCACATGGTAGTTATTCAATAAACATTTGTTGAATATATGAATAAATATGTTTAGTACCTTTATATATTAGAGTGAAAGATTCTGTGATTCTGTGCATGTGTATACTGATGCCTGAATGCAGAGATACACAGAAGACTGTTAAGATACCTACCTGGAGAGTCCAGATTTTCAAATACCACTATAGGATATATTTTTCATCATAAAAATAAATAAAATGTAACTTGATTTAATTAATGTAATTTCAAGCCCCTTTAATGGAAGTTACTACAGTTGACCTTCATCATTCATAGTTTCTGTATTTGCAAATATACCTACTTGTGAAAACTTACTTTTAACCCCAAACCAGTATTCACAGAGCTGTAGTAGCTATTCTTAGACATGCACAGAATGGCAAAAAATGTCAATTGCTCAATGTGCACATTCCCAGTTTGCCTTTGTATTTCAGCTCTCATTTTGTCATTTTGTAAATCGGTGTCCTTTTTTTTTTTTTAAATAGATAGGCTCCATGATGAAATTAGTGCCTTTTTGTTTTTGTTTTTAAAGATTTTATTTATTTATTTGACACAGAGAGAGAGAGATCACAAGTAGGCAGAGAGGCAGGCAGAGAGAGAGGAGGAAGCAGGCTCCCTGACGAGCAGAGAGCCCGATGTGGGCCTCGATCCCAGGACCCTGAGATCATGACCTGAGCCGAAGGCAGAGGCTTTAACCCACTGAGCCACTCAGGCGCCCTTGTTTTTGTTTTTAAAGACTTTATTTATTTGACAGAGAGAGACACAGTGAGAGAGGGAACACAAGCAAGGGGAGTGGGAGAGGGAGAAGCAGGCTTCCTGCTGAGCAGGGAGCCCGATGTGGGGCTCGATCCCAGGACTCTGGGACCATGACCTGAGCTGAAGGCAGACGCTTAACGACTGAGTCACCCAGGCACCCAATGGGTGTCCTTTTCACATTATATGTAGTGCCACATTTTTGTGGGTTTTTTTTTTTTTGGTGATTTAGCTGTTTAAAATGGCCCCCAGCTATTGTGCTGAAGTGCAGTTTAGTGTTCCTAAGTGCAAGAATGCTGTGTTATGTCTTACAGAGAAAGTACAGGTGTCAAATTTAACAATAGATGTTAAATAAGGTGTCTTTAAACCAACACATAAAACATGGTTACGTATTGACTGATAGATGAAAATGCTGTCACCAGACCACACAGAAACCTAATTCTGCTTCCCTTAAGAGCACTGGTTCAGTATTTGCTAATTTAGGATTTGTGGTGACTTTATAGTACATAACTAATGGGAATGAGATTCTTTTTTATGTATTTGGAAACTGGTAGAAAATACCAACACTACATTGCCATCAGGACGCTGGGGGATTTGTTAAGCTTGTCATTGCCAAGCTATATACTTCAGTCATTCTTTGGAGCCAATTCAGAAATTAAAAACTTGCTGTTTATCATGTACTTTTGGGCCACTTGGGACTGCTCAGGATATGGAAGAGAAATAAACTTGACTAAATGGAAGAGCTACAGAGTGGACACCTCATGGTTTCCATCAGCAAACTTAGGAATGGATGACCCTTCATTTTAGGTTAGGATGAAAGATATTGTGAGTAAAATTTAGACATAAAGAGGATTATTTGAGGTTAAAGGAATACTTTTGAGTGTATCTTTTGAATTTGATTGGTTGATTATAGAATTTCAATGAGGAATGTTTAAAATTTCAAAGAGAAAGGTGTTCTCTGTAAATACTCAGAGCAAGGATGGGAAGCTGAGTAGAATCCTAGCTCTGTGTGTGTTGTTGACATTGTGATTTCATTCATTAATCTGAAATGTTTTGAATTCCCCAAATACTGTATATTCCAATTTTACATTTAAAATATCATTACTCAAATTCAGTGAATTGTGCCACTGTTATTTGGAGTAGAATATGGAGAGTTGATAGTGTCAGTAAAATGTTAAATTAAACTTTTTGCCTGTATACCAGTATGGTTTAGATTCAGTCATTTTCTGGATGCTAGATTGATGTTTTCTGTGATTGAAATATTACATTGCTAGCACTTTTCCAGGTTTAATATTCGAGAGAAGTGAAATACTATAACATAGAAGCTTGATATGTTGCTTTATTATTAGTTTTTATTTTTTTTAGAGGGTAAGGGGCAGAGAGGAAGAGAATCTTTTTTTTTTTCAGATTTTTATTTTACTTATTTTTAGAGAGAGAGAGAGAGTGCACCTGAGTGTGTGGGGGATGGGTGCAAAGGGAGAGGGAGAGAGAGAATCTTAAGTAGGTCTCATGCCCAGTGTGGAGCCTGATGTGTGGCTCAATCTCATACCCTTGAGATCATGACCTGAGCCATAATCGATGCTTAACTGATTGATGCCCCAATATGTTGCTTTAAATATGTGAAATAAGATTGATTGTTTTTTTGGTCAAATCATCAAGCTTCTTTTATAGCACAATTTCCATCATTAATGAGCCTACCTAAATTCAAGGGAAAGTTCATAGACTTTACTTCTCAGCAGCAGAGGTATCAGAGAATTTCTGACTATTTTTAATCCAGATTCTGTAAAAATATATCTCCTTCCATCTCCAAGCCCATTATACTTTTCATTCTTCTTCTGAAGAGATGACTTTTATTTTCTTCCAATGGCTATGAAAAGATTGACCTAGCGAGTGCTTTCTTAGCAACTGGTAATGTAGTTTGTGGAATATAAAACATTTAGGCCTGCCCTGTAGAATTTCTTCTGTAGTTTGTCATGTTCCTCCCCAAAGTTCACAAAGAAGGGAAGACATTCACATTTAGGACATGAAATGTGTTTTCCTGTGGTGTTCAATAAGTATTTCTTGAAGGACCAGTGTTACTGATGATATCATGTGAAGCACCATGAGTAATATAGTATAATGGAGTCACTACTTTGTAGCTCTATGCCTAGGTTCACTTACTTAGTTTCTCCGTGCTTCCTTTCTCTTCTTGTAGAGCTATTGTGATAATTAAATAGGATAATAATACATGTGAAATCTAAGAATAATTTCTTGCACATACTAATGGCTCACTAAGTTAGCTGTTATTATTAAAAGAACTAGAAGTAATAAATACAACTATTACTACTACTTTTATTTGCTTTGGATTCTTTATAAGTGGTGTGTGTGTGTGTGTGTGTGTGTGTGTGTGTGTGTGTGTGTGTGAACTGTCCTGGAAGCCTAATTACTATGTTAATGACTTAATAACCAATTTAAACATTATTGATTTACAGTTCATTACTTGGTGACTTCTTGTCTAATAAATGTATATTGCTTTATATGAGAAGTCTTGATAATATATAGTCATGATAGTTTTTACTAATACTTACCTTTAGTCTTATTTTTATGATAAAGTCACATATAAAACTTATAACTTTTATATTCATTTTATATAAAACATAACTTTTATATAACTTTTATATGTAACATCTTATATTAGACAAGATTGTTTATAATTTCAGCTTATAATATTAAGTTCCACAACAGGAATATTTATGGAGGTACTTTTTTTCTTACATGTGATGTTTTTAGTGGTATTATACAAATTGTTTTATGGGAAGCACCAGTAGCCATGTAAATAAATAGATATATTTGATTATCTTATGACATACTGTAAAAAAAAAGACACTTTTTGTTTTAAGGAAACTAACCGTAGAGGAAAATTGCAGATTAAAGAAGGAGGAGAAACTTTCTAAAGCAGATGAAAAAATCATTCATGCAGCTGAGGAGCTGGAGACATACAGGTATTGAATATATTTTACTCCTTTCTTTTTGAGGTGGGGAAGGTATTCAAATAGTTCTTATATTTCATTTTGTATTAGGACGAGTAAGCTTGGGTTTTATCCAAAAGAAGAAATTAGTTTACTAGTCATGTAAAGGTAATGAGTAACATTTTATTTCACACAGTTAATTTCTTAGAATTCTGTTAAGATTATAGACATCTGAATAAGTCTTCCAAGTTCATGCTTCATAAAAATAAAAACAAACCAATATACCATATAAGTCCTTGCATGACCTTTGGATTAGGTAAACCCAAGTAATAGTACTCTTAAAGCAATTAATGTTAAAATTATGTCAAGAAAAATATACTGTTTTAGAACTCTTTTTTTTTCCCCTCACCTGTCCCCCTCCCCACCACCCTCTGTTTTAGAACCTCTTAAAGGTGATTAATGTGTGGAGTTCTGGAGTTATTTTTTATATTAAACAAAGCACTATAGGTGTTTTAATTGATACTTTCAGGAGACATAGTATATTCTCTCATTTCTTAATATATGTTAGTAATAGAGTGATTATTCCTTATAGAAAGCGAGCCAAAGATCTTGAAGAAGAATTGGAGAGAACCACTCATTCTTATGAAGCGCAGGTATGTGTGTGTGTGTGTGTGTGTGTGTGTGTGTGTGTGTAAATTAAAACAATTATGATTTGTTTGAATTGTTTATCTCTATTTTGATGTAGGAGTATAGTTACTTGATAGTTGTACACTCTGGAGGTTTTGCACCTGTCTGTTGGACAATGATAGGGAGCCAAAGTTCTGGAATAAGAGACCTTGTTTAAAATTACCATATGTCCTGCTTCTTTGGGAATGTGGATTGAATAAATAAACATATATCCACATTGGGCTCTTATATTCACTTGGGTTAATTATCTCTTAGTTGGTAACTCACCGTAGTTGATTATTGCATAAAACAGAAATTTACTCAACAAAAATTCATTCAGTTTTTGTTTTAAGAATGTAATAAGATGAATCATGTGTATATGAAAATTTGCTTTAAAAATGTTACTTTTCAGAGGTGCTTGAGTTATTTTTGAGTTTATGAGTTGTGTACTAAATCATAGTGGTAGATGTAAAATTTTTTACTTAAGAAAATCAGTAGTATTTTAATGAATTTCTTTTTCAGGTTTTTGCCCATGAGAAAAAAGCACATGATAATTGGGTAAGTATTAAATTCTCTTTGTCACATTGTTTTTTCCTAATTTAAATGAGCAGTTTAAAAGGTACATTTTTATACTGCAAATTAAGTTAGTATTAAATAAAATCAGTTTCTTTTAATTTAACTTGTAGTGAAATTATATTCTTTATGAACTAAATATTTTGTTATAACACAGTTATTCACAAAATCTGATTTTTCCCTCTTTGCTTTTACTTTTGCAAGGAGCTTGTATTCCCATTCTCTCTGTGGGAGGTGATGTAATGTTCGTGGATTAATTGTTTGAGGGCCCTGGATTGCCACTAGTACTTGTGGACAAATTACTTAAAATAACTGGGCTTATTTACTCATCTGTGAAAACAACAGACTGAACTAAGTGATATTAAAAGCCTCTTCTAGCTGTAAAAGTTATGCAATTCGGGTACCTGATTCTCAGTGTTGAATTACTTGATACACATCAAGAAAAAGATTATTGTGAAAAATGGCCTAACAGTTGCTCCAGAGGAGGACTATGTGAGGAAATGCTAAAGATACAGGTTCAACTAATGGTAGGAATAATCCATCTAACATGTAGAACTGTTTTAATAGCTGGTGTTTGTAGAATTGTCCCTAGGAGTCTTCAAGGGGAGACAGTTTGCACAGTGGGTGAACACGTGGAGTCTGGAGTCAGCCTGTCATGGTTGGTATCCTGGTTCCATCACCTGTAACAACTGTTGTTTCCTTACCTGTAAGGAAAGATACATGAGTAGTACCTATTTCATAGAGTTATGATGAATAAGTAAGATAACTCATGTAAGGCTGTTAGCAGGTGCCTGACACATAATAAACACTCAGTACATGTTAACTGTTATTACACTGTTGCACTAAACCTTGGGAAATATTTCTTAGATGCCGATATTTCTTGGAGAGGAGATTACAGCATAGGTTGAGAATAAGACTGGTTGAATGTCAGGGCTCTTCCCATTATTCAGATTTTGTGTTGAGGGTTCGAGTGAAGTTTTGTTATTGAATTAATAACAAATTGGCTTGGAGATGAATTTAGTCTTTTACACTACTCCCCGTTATTCTGAATACTAAGAACAGGTAATTTTTTAAAGAGAGAAGAACTTTAAAAAGAAAAGAGAAGAACTTTAGTCTCTTGTGTTCTAGACACTATACTTAAAGGCATTTTATATGCGTATATATAAATATATATATATCATTCAATCCACATAGTAACTGTAAAATAGGTATTATAATTCAAATTCTACAGATGAGGAAATAGCCTAAGGTCACATGACCAAAGAGTGAAGAGTAGAGATTGAAATTCTGACCTTTGATTCCAAGTCTGAGCTTTTTCTGTTACTGTACATTGCATTTCTTGTTTAGTAAATAATGACATTGACTTTATTTAAAAAATGCAAAAAATATACTTTATGTCTCAAAATGAAATTTTTTGTAAAGATTTTATTTGATAGAGAAAGAGAGAGGGTGCGAGAGCAGGGTGAGAGACAGAGGGAGAGGAAGAACACTCCCCACTGAGCAGGGAGACTGGTGTAGGGCTCCATCCCAGAACCCTGGGATCATGACCTGAGCCAAAGGCAGATGCTTAACCAACTGAGCCACCCAGGCACCCTCAAAATAAAGACTTTTTTTTTAGATTTTATAAAAATAATGTATACTTACTAAAAAAAGTTCAGACTATATAGAAAAAATGTACAAAGAAGTAATCAGCAATATCACTTTCATTGATTCTATACCTAAAAAAATATATTTAGGGGCACCTGGGTGGCTCAGTCATTAAGCATCTGCCTTCGGCTCATGTCATGATCCCAGGGTCCTGGGATTGAGCCCCATGTCAGGCTCCCTGGTCTGCGGGAAAGCCTGCTTCTCCTACTTCCACTCCCTCTGCTTGTGTTCCCTTTCTCTCTGTCTCTCTGTAAAAAAAAAATACAATCTTAAAAAAAAAAAAAAAATATATATATATATATATACACACACACACACATATATATTTAGACATAAGTCACAGGTATGTGTTAAAAATGTTTTTTTAAAAAACATGCTACATATTACTGTTTTATATTCTGCTTTACTTAATATGTTGTAGATGTTTTTCTATGAATAGTTTATAATCTATATAAACCTTTCCCATTTGATAAATATTTCCTTTGTGTCTACTTTTTTACTATTACAAATAATTTCACAATTTCAGGTGTTACTTTTTCCTTTGAGCATTTCTTTGCTCCATACCATTAGATTTAATCTTTTCTTCCTCTGAATTCACATAATACTTTGTTTTTATGTGTTCTTTGGCAAGTACTGTGGTCATTTATAGTTGTTCTTACCACAGATTTAAGCTTCTTAAGATAGGCACTGTTTCTTTTCCCTTAATACCTGTACTTAATAGAATGCTTTTTTGCTTATTGTAAGCATTTAGTATCTGAATACAGTGTGGTCATTCAGTGAAATTTCAGTTTTACCTAACCTTTGGAGTGTAATCTTTTCAAAAGTTTGTAATTATTTAGCATCAGTGATTTATATTTATATTTTTTGTTGATATGTCTTTCATATTGATAGTTCTGTAATCATAATAGAATTTACTTTTGACTTACTACTCATTGTTTTATGCCTTATAATTAAGAGTAAATAGGTTATACTAAATGTTTAGAAAATATTTAGAAGTAGTTTTGGTTCTGCATTATTAAACGAACTGGTATTTTATTAACTAAAAATTTTATGGTATAATATTTTTTATTAGTATAAAGTTGATTATGTGGTTATATGTTAGAAAATGATTTATACATGGAATCTTTTTGATAATGAGTGCTAAAATGTGGTTAAGCTATATTGTGTGTGTGTGTGTGTGTGTGTGTGTGTGTGTGTGTGAATATTTAACATACTTTATTCTTTGGCCAGTTAATATCAGTTTTAATGTATAGTTCATAATTTTAAGTGAATACATTTGATAGATCTTTTTACTTGTAAAATGTTGTGGTTATACATTGAGTTTGTATGATAAATACATTTGCCCAAGTGGATTGCATTAGTTTGGCCAGGTCTGATGTTCCAGATACTGCTGCTGCTTAACTGGAGAGTTCACAGAATGACTGGTAAACATGCAGTATTCCATACACGTTTAATCTTTGCCCACAAACTATTTAGGAATATTGTATGTTCTTGGTATTTATTACAAGTGTAAGTTTATTTTGTGTAACATATATACTCTGATTTCCTAACCTTTTATTACATAAAAATTTCACTAAGCAAATATAAAAGACTGTAGGAATTGATTTTTACAGTGCTGTGCACTTAGCAGACATGCTGCATGCTTTGATTATATTCAGCCATTTAAAAAAATGGCCTAGGGCGCCTGGGTGGCTCAGTGGGTTGAAGCCGCTGCTTTCGGCTCAGGTCGTGATCTCAGCGTCTTGGGATCGAGGCCCACATCCCCATCGGGCTCTCTGCTCGGCGGGGAGCCTGCTTCCTCCTCTCCCTGTCTCTCTCTGCCTGCCTCTCTGCCTACTTGTAATCTCTCTCTCTGTGTCAAATAAATAAATAAAATCTTAAAAAAAAATAAATAAAAATATGGCCTATATGGTCATGCTGTGAAACTGTTATATACCTTTATGGTTTCATTGAATGATAGTGATTCCTCTCCAGAGACGGCTGTCTCTGGTATTATAGCCAGGGTAGCTGTGCCTAATGATTCTCAGTTTCCATTCCCATCACCCTAAGCTTGGGTCCTCTTACATTGCTTTTGTCATGTTATTTGGATATTTAAAGCACCAAATAGTGCTAATCCTTGACTCCACACCTAGATAACAGCATTCATTGGCAAGTACATGATCAAACTCTAGCCTTGAGATTCATGTCTTCTGGTTACAGGAAACTCATTCCCTTTTAAAAATAAATAAATTTTTTATATTGACTTTCCAAAATGGATATGTGATTGTGATATTTCTGAATACTTATCTTTCATTTTATGTTTGTGTTATTTTTAAAATGTATTTTCAAAAAAGATAAAAAATGAATTATTTTCTTTAAGTTGGCAGCTCGGAATGCTGAAAGACATCTCAATGATTTAAAGAAAGAAAATGCTCTTAATAGACAAAAGTAAGTATCTTTATAGGAATACTTTAAAGCTTCAGTTAGTACTTTATTTTTAATTGTTATTTATTATGTAATGCTTTTATAGGGATAAACAATTTGCATGAATCCAGCATATCTGGTGGTGAAATATTTATTAGTTTTACTATGAGTTACTAGATATTTTTGTTTGAAACACTTGTCTTAGAGAAGTTGTTTTAACAGAAGTAAACTGTTCATATATTCTGTAAAAAGCATAACTTAAAAATCTTTTTTGTTTTAAACCAGAGTAGGAAGACAGTGATTACAGGGGATGGAAAGAGAAAGGACACATCTCTGATGTAGTAATTCTCAGAGTACTGGCATCTTTTAGTAGATGAATGGATAGAATAAATGTTTATTGTTTCTCTCCTTCTCTGGTTTTTTTGTATTGGATGACAATGCCTTACAATAATAAAATGAAAGGGAGAATAAAAGTTCACAGTATATAATCGAAGGGAAGAGTAAATACTTTTCTAGGAGGATTGTAATCGTCTTCCCAGGTGTTAAAATTTCTTGCCAGAATGTACTATTAACATTATGCAGTATTAGTTTAGTCTTTTTGCTTGTCTTTTCTACTCTGAAATTAAAACTACGTGATTAAATGTTTTATTCCAGATCTGATGATCAAAAACTAGAAATAAGATTCTTTTAAGATGTCACATTTTTCAGATGAAAGGTTTAGGAGTGAAATAGTAGGATGAGTTCACTGGATTCCTCTTTTATGTTCTGATTGGAATTGGGGGTAACAGTACATTGGAAAGCAGACGTGACTCAGAGCTAGGAGCCCTGTGTTTTAATCCTTGCACTTTCATTTTGAATAAATCATGTAAACTTTTCACTCAGTTTCCTTGGTAGTATAATGACAGAGTTGGACTGGTTGACCTTGGAAAGCCCTGCTATTTGAAAATTTGGGTTCTGTGGTAATAGTATTCACTGTAGTTTATTTATTTATTTATTTTTAAAGATTGTATTTATTTATTTGACAGAGAGAGAGACAGTGAGAGAGGGAACACAGCAGGGGGAGTGGGAGAGGGAGAAGCAGACTCACCACTGAGCAGGGAGCCCAATGTGGGGCTCCATCCCATGACCCCGGGATCGTGACCTGAGCCAAAGACACTGAAGGCAGATGCTTAACAACTGAGCCACCCAGGCACCTCCATTGTGGTTTGGTTTTGAAAACAAAACAAAGCGATTTCAAACTGTAACCAAACATCACTATCACTAGGCAAAAAGAAGCCTGTTACCCCAAAATAAGGAGTGGAGTTATAGAAAGGTGTTTTGGTCAGAATATTTGTTTGTTTATTTTGGTTTCTTTTTAAAATTTCAATTCCAGTGTAGTTAACACACAGTATTCTATTAGTTTCAGGTGTATAATATAGTTGTTTGATAATTATATATATATTACTCATCAGAATAATTTTAAAGATCTGTTTTTTTCTATGTAGATATTGACGTAGTGAAGAGTACCTTGTACTTGGTGTTAGCATTTTTCTTGAAATGTGGGTGCTTTTCTTGGATGAGTAACTTAGAGATGTTTGTTCTTTATTTGCAGATTAACTGAAACTGAGTTTAAATTTGAACTTTTAGAAAAAGATCCTTATGCACTTGATGTTCCAAATACAGCATTTGGCAGAGGTAGTCTTTTTTTTTAAACCCTTGTTTAAATTACATAATATATATGTATATATTATACATACCTTTTATATTAGTATAAATTAATACTATTATTTATAAATATTTTAGATTTTGGAGCCAGGATTCTAATTTGAGTTCTGTCACAATCTCCCAGGTTTCTGAGTTTTGTTTCCCTAGCAAAAATGTAAATAATTGCTGCCTCCATTTCTCAGTGGGCATTTGTAAGATGATGTCTACTTAGTACATTGAACTCCTTGAAAAGGAAAGTGCTTGGCACATAGTAAGGTACTCAGTAATTATTTTGGGGGAGAATGAATAAGGAGCGCTTAAATGGGATAATGTTGTGACTGTTTACCTATCCACTGTTCTTTGAAATTTGCTTGAATTATAAAAATAAGAATTAGAACAGTTGTTTTTAATTATTTAAAAGAATCAGTTAAGGTGGGAAAAATAATCTGAACTTTCATTGTTTTAATAACCTCCAAGAGAGGACCAGTTCTTTGGAAGATGTATTTAATATTTTTGTCTACTCATTAGCATTTTTAATGACTTCATACTGTTCCAAATAGTTTAAATTTTTCAAAATAATTTTTGGTTGAATTGGAATTAAACATCTAAGGCAGTGAAAATAAAGCTATCTTTATATAGGTGGAATCCCATTTTAATAACTGTTTTGAAGGTATAAGAATCACTTTTGAGAGTATATTTTCATTAAAATGAAGGTCTATTTTTACATTTAACAGAATAGCAGATTATTATTCATTTCAAATAGTAATAGAGTTTGGAGTGGTGGGAATTATACAGAAGGAATTCTCTTCTGAACCTGATGCAGAAGTTTCAGGAAAATTAAATAACACTTTGATCTTTCGTTGTAGTAATAAAATTCAGCATATTTAAAAAGTATTATTTTGGTGGTACTTAAGCTTGTTTTTTGATGTTATTGATTTTTGATCTTTGGAAGCATAATCATTACTTGGGAGTGGTGAAGTTTGTAAAATGATAAGGCTCTTGGTTATATGGTTTATAAAGTGATTTATTCGATGAATAAATGTAATCTGAATTTTCAGTGGCAATGAATCAAAAGTAATTTCTGATGCTTCAGAGGATTTTGCATTTCTACTTTTCAAAATCTGAGCTTTACTCAAATAATTCATGGCCCAACACAGCCTATCTGGCTCTAATTTAAACTGAGCCCTTCTGTATTACAACCCTCACCAGATGAAGTATCTGGAAGCATACTGCCATTACGAGCAAAACCAAACAAACTTCATAGCCCCCAAATCCTCTTATACCTCTGAAATACCACCATTATCCTTTGCTTAGTAGTGTATGGTTATTTAAGTGTATTAGTTACCAAGAGAATAATGTTTTTATTGACTACAGTATCCATTTGGTAGAAGACTTTAAAGACACAGGGTTCCATATTTAATTCTGTCCCATATTAGCTAAACCCAAGGCAGAGTTAGTATTCAAGATGTAGATTAAACCGAAATTGGCAATAGGGTGTCCTGATGGAAATTGTTGAAATGGAATTCTAATCTGTAGTGTAGCTAATTGAAACTATGAATTTAAATATGCTGTTTTAATTATTCCAGAGCATTCCCCATATGGTCCCTCACCATTGGGTCGACCTTCATCTGAAACGAGAGCTTTTCTCTCCCCTCCAACTTTGTTGGAGGGTCCACTCAGACTCTCACCTTTGCTTCCAGGGGGAGGAGGAAGAGGTATATTGTTTACACATCTTTATTACTCTGGATTTCTTCCTTATTTTATATTTTCATCTCAGCTTATCTTTAAAATGATCTTTAAAATAAACCTTTGGAAAATACAGGCATTCCTTGCACTTATTGTGAGTTACTTTTGGTTGGAAAAGGAGCTCTGTGATATCCAATTTTAACATATTTTTCTCTTGGAAACAGGGTTATAATAGGTTATATTTTGACCAAGCACTTGATGTATATCTCTTTGAATCATTTTGACTTCTTAAAAACTGTTACAGCACTTTATAAAGAATACATAAAATATAACAATCTAACCTAGCATAAAATTGTATTTTAATGAAACATTATTAAAATGTAGAAATTCTAAAATCTTTTTTTAATTCATCATCATGATCTTTTTATTGTAGAAAATCAGAAAGTGAAAGAAAGAACCTTCTTTTTAGAGTGGAGTAATTCAGAAGTGTTATCTTGTAGGCGGAGTTTTGATTAGAGCCTTAAAGGAGACCTAAATGATTTGTTAATACTTTGAGAAACTGACCCAGGATTGTCTTCTTCGTTACCCTGTATGGGTTTTTGAGAATTTCAGCAGCTATTTCAAAGCTATGCAGTAGCTCTTGCACTTTTTGCACTTACTTCATCAGCACTCACCCTGGTGTTACCTATGTACCTGGAGTTTTCCTCTTTTGATCTTTAACCATACTCTGTTCACTTTGTCAAGTTGCTTTAAAATTTTCTCTTGAGTTGTGGCACAATGCAAAGATACAGAGAGCACTGTTTATTCCCAAATCAGAAGTCCTAGGTTTTTAGCCCCAAGTCTGTGTTGTATAAGAGCTGATAGCATTCTTTATCAGTGTTGTGACTCCCATTCCCTCCCTTTTATTGGTGATTTTAGCATATTGAATCTAAGTCAAAATACCAAACTAAACCCAACTTATCATAGCTCATATATTGAAATGGATACTACTTATCAAAATTGTCTCTCACAGAGGCTGTACTTCCCAATTGAAGCTGCCATTATTTTAAATATTTTTGGAGCTCTTTCTTTGGGGTTGCCTACAAAGAATGAGAAAATGAATTTTTTACTTTATGGTTATGGGATATTCTCCCTTTGCCCATTTCCTATTTACATATTCTTTCCTTATCCTCAGTTTGGTACACTTAGTATTGATCTCTCCTGCCTCCCAGTCCTACTGCTGATTGGGCCCACAGCCTGGAGACATTTCAGAGAGAAACTTTGCTTGTTTTGTCTTTGAACTGAAAACTCCTAGAGAAAGAGTGAGTTGCAGACTGACACTTGGAGCCCTGGGAGAGCTTTGCCTTGAGCACTTTAGGAAGGGGACTAATTTTGAAATTCACATGTGTGCTATAAATGCCCTAGAATTCATTTTCCTCCTGATTTTTTACTTTGATCTGAATAGTAAGAAATATATTTTATATCATTTCCTATTACACACCAACATAAATATAATAGAAACCATTTACATGTTTTTGATGCTTTCTCATATTTTCTATTCATTTCTGTTCCGTTTCATTAAAAAAACTTGCTGCTTAAGAGTAAGTTAATTTCATGCACCACGGTGGGTTGCAGCCAGCAGTCTGAAAAACAGTGCCCTAGAAATAAGGGTATAATTGCCTAAACTGCAAATGTGGATCACTGGAAGTTGAATAACATAAGTCAAGGATTGCTTGTAGTCAATTGAATATCTGGAATAAAAGTAAAAATTACCTTTGATTTCTCCCTCCTATTTAAATTATTTTTCTCTCCTTTTTAATTACTTTCAAGAAATGATGTGTTTAGATTATTTGCAAAGGTATTTTGCTATTTGTTAGAAAAGCTACAGAAGTTTTAGGTAAGTTGTCAGTAGGTTTTAAGAGAGTTGCTTTGAAGTAAAGTTCCCATAACCCACCAAAGAAGGATGACGAGTGTCCTTTTTTTTCCTTTTATTATCTTTTTAAATTTGAAAGTTTGGGTGAGATATATGCTCAAATAAGATGGAGTATAATGAGAATAATTTCTTTTTAGAGTAACTTTCATGTAACTTTGGTCTGAATGAAAATTTTAACATTTAGCATTTTCAAGTTTGTAATTTTTCACTGGTAGTCAGTCAGTCATTTGGCCTGTGCTTTGGTCCTCTGAAAGGAAGCAATCAAGAGAGGGCCTTAGTCTCCTTTAAAGATCTGTGGTTCACTCTAGATGAACTCAGCCTAATTGACTCTTGCACATTTTTTACCAATTTAATTTTCTGCTTTCCCAGTCTTTTTCTTCTAATGAACTTATGAGAAGAATGAATAAGCTAGAAGGAAAGATTGGGGGAAATTAATAGAATATACAACTGTAAGGAAAAGAGATAGTTGACCTTCTAAATATAAGTCAGTTTACCTCCTGACTACAAAGGGAGTAGATAGAAAAAATCTTAAAAGATTACTATATATTTTTCTTATATAGAAAAGGATTCTTATACTGATTTGAACAAGTTACCAAGGAAACATCAAATTGGTTTTAGTCTCTTCTCTTAAATGTGTACTGAAATGTGGAAAACATTTTAGAAGGATTTCTCTTAAGGTTTTTTTGTTTGTTTATTTGTTTTGTTTTTTTTTAAATAAAAGCTATTCCTTGAAAGGAAAAAGCTTTTGTTTTCTGGAGAATATAATTTTGAGAAGACCTTATTCTCCCCCCTCAGTGACAGATAAGTATTAACATATTTTGTTATTTAATGTTTAAAAAATTGTATATTTGTTTTTTCCATTTTAATTGAATATGTTATTAATTGAGGTACTGTCCTTTTTGTGGTCATAAGAAGGGAACTTTATAATGATGATCTTCTTTTATAAATGTAAGCATGCTGATTTCCTTATCCAAATGAGTATTACTTTGTTCAAGTGTTTATTCCAACTGTGCTGTTGTTTTTGAAACTCTTGTTTTAGACTTGCCTTCAGAGTTGTGAGCTCTTTTTGAAGGTGAATTTGATATTCAGAAATTGCTAAAAGCCCTTTAAAGCCAAATTTATCTGGTGGGTATAAAGTTTGTAATCAGACTGGTTAAAATCATTTTTGGACAGAAGTAGAGTCCTGTTTCAACACTGAGATGCAGTTTCTTGAGTGGCTCTTAAATTAATCTGAGTACATTTCTAAAAGAGTTGTTCTAAAAAATACTGTGAGTAGTTGTAGAATTATTGAAATAGGAATATAGAACCTAGGATGACAGTTTTAAAGGAATCATGCTTTTTGACTATTGGCATATTAGTGTAAGCAACAAAAACCTCATTTTAGAATTATTTTATTCCATCTGGTATAGAAATCTTTACTTTGCAATTTACTTTATATTCCTGTTTTCCAGACTTAGTATTTATAATTCACAATTTAGCCACCGATTTTATGTATAAATGATGATGGTGATAACATTTATAAATGACTTTAATAGGCAGTTGTTTGTTTATACACATGGTAAAATTATTATTTCCTCATTGTCCTAGACTTTGTCTTAGGCTTTGGTAGGATAGAAGTGTAGTCTAATGTGTTTTAGGGAAACTTTATTGGAATCTGATTGTTCTCAGTTTTTAAAAGCTGCCTGGGTTTCATTTGATGATAGGTCTTATAGTACTTTTTTAGATGAAACAGGGTTGTATTTTTTTCTTTAATTAGGCTTAGGCCCAGGGAATCCTCTGGACCATCAGAATACCAATGAAAGAGGAGAACCAAGCTGTGACAGGTTAGCTGATGCTCATAGAGCACCTTCTGACACTGGATCCCTTTCACCTCCATGGGAGCAGGGTCGTCGGATGATGATCCCTCCATCAGGTATGGAAAGAGTATAATTATTTATATTTGAAAGGCAACCAGTCTGTGCAACATAGAGGAATGGAAGAAAAGAGGAGTACATGTATGTCCTGTCTTAAGAAAAACCATGATATATATTAGAAAATAATAGTAACATAAATTTTCAAACATAATAATTAGGGGTAATTGTTCATGTTACAAAAATCTGCTTTGCTCCCCTCCAGGCCTCCCATGGAATATCTTTATTGTTTTTGTTGCTCATAGAAGTAATATATGTTTATTTTAGAAAATCCAAACAATTGTGTGGTGGTGCAGTCAGTTAAGCCTCATACTCTTGGTTTGGGCTCAGGTCATGATCTCAGTGTTGTAGGATTGAGCCCCACATCGGGTTCTGTGCTCAGCACAATTCTGCTTAAGATTTTCTCTCCTTGGGCGCCTGGGTGGCTCAGTGGGTTAAAGCCTCTGCCTTCGGCTCAGGTCATGATCTCAGGGTCCTGGGATCGAGGCCCGCATCTGGCTCTCTGCTCGGCAGGGAGCCTGCTTCCTCCTCTCTCTCTGCCTGCCTCTCTGCCTACTTGTAATCTCTCTCTGTGTGTCAAATAAATAAATAAATAAATCTTAAAAAAAAAAAAAAAGATTTTCTCTCCTTTCCATCTGCTTCTCCTTCCCACTCTCTCTCAAATAAATAAATAAGTCTAAAAAGAAAAATCTAAATAATGGAGGAATAAGGAAAGTGAAAAAAAATCTCCATCGTCATCTTCGCATACTTTTCTAAGAGTTTAGTTTTATATCTTTTAGGGGATGTTGTGTTTTGGTTTTTTTTGGGGTTTTTTGGCATATGCTCATAAATATAAATATAAAAATTCCTTCACTTCTCTGCAATTATACTGTTCACCTTCTTGAAATTGTTTTCTCATTGCACAAAATGTCTTAGATTTACTGCTAAAGTAAATATATTTACCAGAAGAGTCACAGCAGGGTATCCCTAAGGAAGACGGTAACTGCTATTTTCTAATAGCTCTTACTTTCCCAAGGAATGTATTTAAAATTACTTGGGTTGCTAAACTTTATTTAGGCATAGTGTTTCAGGGACACTGTTAAGTGTAGTGCGCTATGCCTGCTTTGTATACATTAGTTATATTTTAAAAAACATGCTATTTCCAATCCCTTCCTGAGGAGTTGGAGTGGGTAAGAATATTATAGTAAAAGAACTTCATTTCCAAGAATCAGCTCTTGGTGTCGTAGTGTGTATATGTTCTAAGAAATGGTGGCTGCCTATACTGTGGTTTTGCTTTGTTTGAGATCACTAAATATCAGCTTCATTAAGACAGAGATTTGTGTCATTTTGTTCACTGCTATAGCCTCAGCACCTAGCACCATGCTAGCCATGTAGTATTTGCTCAGCAAATATTCATTGATTGAATGACTACCCAAATAATTCTGAGAAAGCTGAATTTTTTTTTTTAATTTGGAAATCTATTTGCTGTGATGTACATACTTAAGAATCTTTTAGGGGGGTAGCAAAGAACATCTTCTTTCATGCCTTTAATATTCATTAAAAAGTTTTGCTGTGACAAAAAAGAGATAATAAACCACAGCCCCTTTCTCAGAGGACTTGGTTACAAGATTTTGGTGGATATCATATCTCTACATCTGTATAAAGGACTTTCCTTTGAGACTTTACAAGCTATTAGTACCAAGAGTCCCTGTTACATGCACTGCATAGCTCTTCAGTAAAATCTAGTGTAGTGGCTCAAAGTTGACTTATCTTCAGAAATAACTTAGGAAACGTCAAGGAAAACGCAGATACATCTGGGTCCCACCTTAGATCAGGCCTTCTGAACATGAATTTCGGAGGTAAGGTCTATATGTCTAAAAAAACTCCCTTGGAGGTTCTAAGGAGCAGCTATATTTAAAAACCACTAATCTAACCCCCCAACCCCCACTAATCTATTCATTGCCCTTATTATTTGGGAAGAACACTGAGTCCTTAAAGACAATAGTTGACAGTTTTAGGTTAAAACAGCTAGGCAAGGGCGCCTGGGTGGTTCAGTGGGTTAAAGCCTCTGCTTTCGGCTCAGGTCATGATCTCAGCGTCCTGGGATGGAGGCCCACATGGGGCTCTCTGCTCAGCAGGGAGCCTGCTTCCTCCTCTCCCTGTCTCTCTGCCTGCCTCTCTGCCTACTTGTAATCTCTCTCTCTGTGTCAAATAAATAAATAAAATCTTAAAAAAAAAAAAGCTAGGCCAATAGCAGAGACTAGAATTCAGACAGTAATGATTTTATTCATTCATAAAATTAGAAAATATTTTAAATGTCCTTTAAAAATTGCCTTAAATCTGTAATTTTAGACCTTTCAATATTATTTCATAGATCCCTGAGTCTTTTCATTTTGTTTCCAATTTTTCTTTTATTCTTTTGGTTGAATAATTTCTCTTGATCTATCTTTAAGTTTACTGACTCTTCCCTCTATCATCTCCATTCTATTATTAATATTAAGCCCATTCAGTAAAAGTTTTAATTCAGATACTGTATTTTTCAACTGTAAAATTTTCATTTTTTATACTTTTGATATCTCTCCTGAGATTTCTTCTCTTTTTATTCATTATAAGCATCATCTAAACTCATTGAGTATCTTTTTTTTTTTTTTTTAAGATTTATTAGCAAGGAGCCTGACTCAGGGCTTGATCTCAAGATCCCAAGATCATGACCTGAGTGAAAACCAAGAGTTGGACGTTTAACTGAGTGAGCCACCCAGGAGCTCCTGAGTATAGTTTTTTAAAAGCTGCTTTAAAGACCTTGTATGATTGTTTTTTTGTTTGTTTTTATTTTTTTTAAAGATTAATTATTATTATTATTATTTTTTTTAAAGATTTTATTTATTTATTTGACACAGAGAGAGAGATTACAAGTAGGCAGAGAGGCAGGCAGAGAGACAGGGAGAGGAGGAAGCAGGCTCCCTGCTGAGCAGAGAGCCCGATGCGGGCCTCGATCCCAGGACGCTGAGATCATGACCTGAGCCGAAAGCAGAGGCTTTAACCCACTGAGCCACCCAGGCGCCCTAAAGATTAATTATTAAAGAGAAAGTCCATGAGTATGAGATTGGGGTAGGGACAGAGGGAGAGTGAGAGAGACTGAAAATCCCAAGCAGACTCCTGGTTGAGTGCAGGGTCTATAGGGCTTGGCTTCACAACCCTGAAATCATGATCTGAGCTGATATCAAGAGTCGGATGCTTAATCGACTGAGCCACCCAGGCACTCCAGGACCTTGTATGATCATTCTAACATCAGGGTCTTCTTGAGGATGGCCTCTATTGATTGTCTTTTCCCTTCAAATTGGGTCACATTTTCTTGTTTTTTTTTTTTTTTTTTTTTTTTTATTATTCATTTGACACAGAGAGAGAGATTACAAGTAGGCAGAGAGAGAGGAGAGAGGAGGAAGCAGGCTCCCTGCTAAGCAGAGAGCCCGATGTGGGCCTCGCTCCCAGGACCCCGGGATCATGATCTGAGCCGAAGGCAGCGGCCCTAACCCACTGAGCCACCCAGGCGCCCACATTTTCTTGTTATACAGAGTAATTTGGTTTGTATCCTAGTAGTTATGGAGATTCTGGATTTTACTATATTTCTCTGAAGAGTGTTGTTGGTTTTGTTTTATAAAATGTTAAGTTGATCAAACTCAAAGTTAGATTTTTTTTCTTTCTGGACAGCAGTCCAGATATCAGCTCAGTTTTTAGATTTAGCTGAAAATGCCTTAAGCTTTCTTCATACATTTGTGGTTCGGGGGTTAGCCATTGACTTGGGGCAAAAATCTCAGAATCTTAGGCTTGTTTCTTTGGCTCTCCTGGACTCTCTCCTTTGGTTTTTCAAGCCACAGTTTCTATGAGCTTTGACTGCTCTGTGCTGCAGCTTGACTATGGTCTGCCTTCAGGCTAAACTATAAAAAATGGAATACTCACCCCATAATGGTACCTTCTTCCAAGTTCCCACCCTTTTACCAAATCTGTCTGGTTTTTGTTTATGCTTCAGAGCCTTCAGGTAGTTACTTTATTTCATTATTTTAAGATTTTTAATGTTTTTCCAGTTTTATTGAGCTATAATCAGTAAACATCACCGTATAAGTTTAAGGTGTACAACATAATGATTCGCCTTATATATATATATTGTGAAATGATTAGTTAACATCCATCATCTCATATAGGTACCAAAAAAATATACATGTTTTCCTTGTGATGAGAATTCTTAGGATCCCTCTTAATAGCTTTCCTGTGTGTCATATAGCAGCATTAACTATAGTCATCATGCCATATATTATATCCTTAGTACCTATTTATCTTATAACTGGAAATTTGTATCTTTTGACCATCTTCATTTAGTTCTCCCTCTCCCTACCTCTGGTAACCACAAATCTGATCTCATTTTCTAGAGTTTGTTTTTTGTTTTTGTAGATTCTGTATATAAGTGAGATCATACATACTGTCTTTGTCTGCCTAACTTAGCATAATGTCCTTAAGGTCCATCCATGTCACTAATGACAGAATTTACTCCTTTTTTAATGGCCAAATAATATTGCATTGTGTGTATATAGCACATTTTCTTTCTTTATTCATTCATTGATGGTTCTTAGGTTGTTTTCATATCTTGACTATTGTAAATAATGCTGTAGTGAACATGGAGGTGCAGCTATCTCTACAAGATCATGGTTTTGTTTCTTTTGGATAAATATCCAGAAGTGGGATCGTTAGATCATATGATAGTTATACTTTGTTTTTTGTTTTTTTTTTTTTTCTTTTTTTTTTTTTTAAAGATTTTATTTATTTATTTCACAGAGGGAGAGAGATCACAAGGAGGCAGAGAGGCAGGCAGAGAGAGAGAGGGGGAAGCAGGCTCCCCGCTGAGCAGGGAGCCCGATGTGGGCCTCGATCCCAGGACCCTGAGATCATGACCTGAGCCGAAAGCAGAGGCTTTAACCCACTGAGCCACCCAGGCGCCCCTATACTTTGTTTTTGTTTTGTTTTTTTGGTAAATGTTAGGAGTTATTATATGTGGGAGAGTCAGTCTGTTATGAGCTCACTCTGCCATACTGGAAATGGAACCTGGTATCTGTGTTATTTTCTAAGTCTAACTAAAAATTCAGAATTGTGACCTTCCAAATTAATGTCTTCATATGCAAGATATGTATCCATTTTATAGAAAGTGTCTCCAAATAATGTATCTGGTCTATTTAGGATAACACAAGGGTTGCCTGTGTGAACTCTGATCTTAATGAAATAGGATAATTGTACAGGTACAGTAAAGGAATTTCAGAGACTACCAAACTTTATTGGATGAATGGGGCTAAATGACCCATGAGACTCTAGCTTGAATTGGAGTAATGCTGATAAATGCACTTAGTTATTAGCCCTGTTCCCACCAGAGTAAAATTACAAAAATATTCTACATTTGCCCTTGGTATATCACTTTCTCTTCTGAATAGTCACTGAACAGATTTCCAGGTTGGTTCTTTTATTTTGTATTATAATTAGCTAATTGGTATAAGCAATGAGGAGACTTAGGTTTTTATCTTATTGCAGTTAACTTTTTGTATAGTCTTGAGCATTTCATTTTGCCTGTCACTGTTTTCTCAGCTCTAAAATATGAATTTCCATAAAACAGATTATAATACTCTAAATTAATACCCCCCATTTTCTGTTAAGTTGAATTATCAGGATTCATGAAGTGTTCTGCTTTCTTTTTTCTTTTTTTTTTTTAAATATTTTATTTATTTATTTGACACAGAGAGAGAGATTACAAGTAGGCAGAGAGGCAGGCAGAGAGAGAGGGGGAAGCAGGCTCCCCGCCGAGCAGGGAGCCCGATATGGGCCTCGATCCCAGGACCCTGAGATCATGACCTGAGCTGAAGGCAGAGGCTTTAACCCACTGAGCCACCCAGGAGCCCTTTTTTGTTTGTTTTTTTAAAGATTTTATTTTTTTTTAAAGATTTTATAGTGTTCTGCTTTCTAGTAATAATTGTGTCTTTAAGATTTTTCTTAAATTTTAAAATATTTTAACTAAAAAAACTTAAAAATGACAAATAAGTAAGTTTCTGAGGAATATAGATTCTGTAGTTATCTGAGATTTTCTGTAATTTAGTCCTATTAAACATATTCTGTAAATTTCCAAAATTTGGCATAAGTTTTAAGATGTTTTATTAGTATAAGATGAATAAGCAAAAAATAATCCTAAATGATTCTGTAATTCTAAGGAATCATTTGTTTTTGCACTGTTAAATACTTTGAAGGGGGGAAAACTTTCTTGCCTTATATAATGAGAAAAAATATCCTATGCCTTGTATTTTTTCCTATGTATTTTGTTTCAGACATTTTTATTGCTTAGAGGTTTTGTTAACAAGTATAGACCTACTTTCTTCAATTACTATAATCAGTGTTTTATTCTCATTATTTTTGGCTGGAGATTCAGTCTTTGTAGAGATCAATACAGATTTTAATCATCTTTTCTTTCAAAATTCTGTGTGAAGTATTAATGATTATTAAAGGTTAATGTACAGATTTGGCTTCCGTATTAGGATAAGCCTGATTCTGCTTCGGTGCAGTTTGTACACAGAACTGGTTTGAGTACTGTGCAGTGCCATGCATCTGATCATCCAACATTCTTCTGTGTACCTTACAACTTAGATTACATATTGTAGATCAAGAATGGTTTAGGTAAAAAAGCATTTAGGCTGACAACGAAGAAATCTGGTTTCTTTCTTAAAAAAAAAAAAAAAAAATGGAGCCCCTGGCTGGCTCAGTTGGTAGCGGGTGTGACTCTTGACTTTGGGATCATAAGTTTGAGACCCACATTTGATGTAGAGACTACTTAAAAATAAAAAAAAAAATAAAAAAATAAAAAAGAGAGAAATCTGGTTTCCAGGGCTCCTGGGTAGCTCAGTTGGTTAAGTGACTGCCTTCGGCTGAGGTCATGATCCCAGGGTCCTGGGATCAAGACCTGCATATTGGGCTCCTTGCTCAGCAGGGGGCCTGCTTCTCCCTTTCCCTCTGCCTGCTACTTTGCCTACTTGTGCTCTCTCTCTCTCTGTGTCAAATAAATAAAAAAAAATCTAAAAAAAAAAAAATCTGGTTTCCAGTCTTTACTTTTTTCTTAATCTTTTTGTGAGATTTTTGAAACTTATTTCTTATCTTTGGACCTCAGTCCTTTTATACAGTGAGAGAGACAAACTAACTAACTGATTTGTGTAATCTGTTTAGCTGAGTAATATAAAATGTAGCCGGTATTAATATTTGAGATTTGCTAGATAATTTTCAATCTAGTTGGTAGACCAAATAACATATTATAATATGTAATGTTAGTTAAACCGAAGACTACTTAACAGCAGTCTTGCTGTAAACTCAAGTGATGAACATACCTTTTTCAGTTTTTAAAAACTTACTCAGAGATTTCCTGTTTCAGGTCAACTACAATTTACTTGAATTGGTAAATATTGGTACCAGTAAGCTATGATAAGTTATGTAATGCTTAGAGCAGCCACCAAAAAATCTATTTAAAGAGATATAGTAAAAAACACTATAGATCAGATAAATTAAAATGGGATTCTGAAAACTGTCCAAGTAGCCCATAGGAAAGCAGGAAAAAGAAAAGAAGAAAAAGAAGCACAGGGAACAAATAGAAAACAAACAAACAAAAATGGCAGATTTGAATCCTAACATATTAATAATTACATTAAATGTAAATAGTCTAATATCAGTAGTTAAAAAATGGATTAGCAGAACAGATTAAAAAACCATGACTCAACTATTTTTACAGAAGTCATTCAAATATAATAGTGTATGTAGATAGGTTGAAAGTAAAAGGATGGAAAAAGATATACTATGCAAACATTAATCAAAAGGAAGCAAGAGTGGCTATTATTACTATCAGAAAAAGTAAACTTAAGAGCAAAGAAAATAATGATAAAAATGATCAAGGAGACATAGCAAAACTAAATGTGTATACAGCAAGCCACAGAGCTACAAAGTAGGTGAAGCAGAAAGTGATAGAACTGAAAGGAGAAACATAAATGCAGCTATAGTTGAAGACTCCAGTACCTCTCTGAACAGTGAATAGAACAACTAAACAGGCAGTTCAGCAAGGATATAGATAGATTTGAATGAGACCTGACAGTATTATATTTTAGTATAGTTCATAAACAAAAAGTTTATTTTATATTTACTTTGGGGTGTTTACACTGTGCTAGTTATTATGTTAAGTGTGTTTTATTAATCATTTTAACACTCTTAGGAGTGTTATTCCCATTTTACAGAAGAAGAAACAACGGATAATGTAGTAAAATCTTGTCTATTACATTCCAGAATTTACATGTTAGTATTTGCTTCAGTTATGCGTGTGTGTGTGTATGTGTGTGTGTATGTATGTGTGTGAGAGAGAATGTGTAAATAAAACATAAAAAGAAAAAAAAATAGGGATGCTTGGGTGGCTCAGTTGGTTAAGTTTCTGTCTTTGGCTCAGGTCATGATCTCAGGGTCCTGGGATCAAGTCTTGCATTAGGCTCCTAGCTCAGCAGCAAGTCTGCTTCTCCCTCTGCTTACTACTTCCCCTGCTTGTGAGCGCACACTCTCTCTTTCTCTCTCTCTCACTGGCAAATAAATAAAAATCTTAAAAAAAAAAAAAGGAAAAAAGCAGCACACTATATATATTAGTTGAAGTCTACTCTATTTCCTTTCCTGGGGCTTTTAGCATCCTTCTTTCCCAGAGGTGACTACTCATGAGTCCAGTGTGTGTAAACTTAGATCTGTATATGACTAAAGAGAATTATTAAATATATATAACTTTTCTCTATCAAGTTTTTAAATCAGCATTATATTCTTGAGTTCTTTCCATTTTTTTTTTTTTTAAAGATTTTATTTATTTATTTGACACAGAGAGAGAGATTACAAGTAGGCAGAGAGGCAGGNAAAGGAAAAAAGCAGCACACTATATATATTAGTTGAAGTCTACTCTATTTCCTTTCCTGGGGCTTTTAGCATCCTTCTTTCCCAGAGGTGACTACTCATGAGTCCAGTGTGTGTAAACTTAGATCTGTATATGACTAAAGAGAATTATTAAATATATATAACTTTTCTCTATCAAGTTTTTAAATCAGCATTATATTCGTGAGTTCTTTCCATTTTAATATAAAGTTTATCATCTTAGTTTCTATATAGTAATTCTGTATATAAACATACCACAATGTATTTATCCACTGTCCTCTGATGAACATTTAGGGTGTTTCCAGTGTTTCACTGTTACTAACGGGGCTGAAGTTAACACCCCTTACATATATGTTCTTTAGAGATGAGTCCAAGAAATGAAATTGCTGAGTAATAGGATAAGCATATTTTTTAGTTTAATAGATACTGCCATATTATCCTCAGGAGTGGCTGTGCATGAAATATTTGAGAGTAGTTATTTCTACAGTACTTGATAGAAAACTGTTTTGAGTATCTCCAGTGATATGAGTTAAATTTTTTATCTCATTTTTATATAATTTTTATTATTTTTATTTTTATTTTATTATTTTTATATTATCTCATTTTTATATATAGTTCTTTGATTATGAGCTTGAGTGTCTTTTCATGTTTATTGGAATTTGTATTATCTGTATTTATTAACTGTAAATTGCCTGACGCATTTTATTTCTTGCTTAATAGAAATTCTTTTTTTCTTAAGATTTTATTTATTTCTTTATTAGAGAGAAAGAGAGAATGTGACGTGAGGGGCACAGGGAGAGGGAGAGGGGTAAGCATATTCCTTGATGAATGTGGAGCTCAATGTGGGGCTTGATCTCACAACCCTGAGATCACGACCTGAGCCAAAACCCTTAAGAGTCAGATGCTCAACTGAATGTGCCACCCAGGCGCCCCAATGGGAATCCTTACTATATTTTGGATGTTAATCTTGTCTTTTGCAGATATTTTCTTGATTTGTTATTATGCATGTTATTGTTACATGTAAGTTTCAAATTTTGTTATAGGTAAGTTAATCCATTTTTTAATGGAATTTTTGTTTTAAGACCTGTTCCTAGATCAAAATGATAGTCTCTTTTCTTCTAAAAACTTAAAATTTTGTTTTAAGTTTTAGATCTGGATTTTATTTCTGTCTTGGTGTTTAGTGTGAGGAGTTCTTTTTTTTCCCCATTGAATACACAGTTATTTTGATGCTATATATTGGTTCATCAGTTTGAAATACCACTTTATCTTAAATTAAATGTCCATATTTGCATACAGCTGTTTCTTAGACATTCTCTCTATACCATTGGTCTCTTTATTCCCGAATCCTAACCTATCTGTATCAGTGCTGCTTTCATCTACTTTCTGGAAATTTTGCTTTTTCATTCCATTTAAATTCCTTAATTATTAGAATTAACTATTTCATCATGTTGTGAATGAAGATGCTTATTGTACTTGATGATTAGCCAGTATTAAACCTAAAAAAGTTCTAATTCTTTATCCATGTTTATAATGTCTTTTGTTTCTGTTGTGTGATAGAATCCAAAATTATTAAAATAGGTACTCAGGGAGCTATTTACAGTCCAAGATTTGTTATGGAAGAAAAAGAGATAAACAATATTTTTGTTTAACCCAGGCATTTTGGATTTTATTCTAATTCTTAGTTTATGAAACTGCCTCAGAATGCTGTGTATACTTATTTGCAGCCTTTATTCATTTTTTTTGGTGATCCTTTTCCTTCTCCCATTCTTTCTTTTTAATCATGTCTTCTCTTATAAGGGTGGTAGAAAACAAAGCAAGGAAGGAACATTTGTCTTTATTTTCTGTATTTCAGTCTCATTGGTCATATGCCTTCCATGTAGCTTTATCTTATTACATTGTGTGTGGTGTATGTATCTGAGTTTGATCAGAATATGCTTGTTTACTTGTTCATCCTTCCTTTTCTCTCAGGGTGAGCTTTAGGCCCTCCATAACGCCATGATTTCTGATTCCTCCAGTCAGAATTCAGTAGGCAACCACTCATAATTTGTATACCTCTTTAGTAAGGCATTGGTTACATTGTATTTATTTCTGTCACCATTAGACTATAAAGTGTGGACTGTATCAAAACCGACTTTATATCAGTAGTGCCATGTATACATTAAGCCCTGGTAGATTTAAGGAATAAATTATTTTGGCCAGTGGAGGGCACCATGGGTATATGATTTATAAAATAGTAAGGTTGTAGCAAAATTTTTTATTTCTTTATAATTTTGTATTTCTGAGGTTGCTGATATTGTGGGGATGTATTTTAGAAGCAAAACAATAATATAGTATGGTGTCTTGAGACTTGCTTAAGAAAGAGTGGGGAAGTTTTCAGGCTTCCCTGTTTTATCCACTTACCCAACTCTGACATTTAATTAATTCCATGTTTGAAGTAGAAAGGGAAAACTTAGTTAAGATCTCAGTCATTGGTATTGGCTTTCCTTTCATTGGGCTAATAATTCAGACCCATTGAGACAGTTTTTTGCTAAGATTCTGAAAGAGGGAGGAAATGAGCCTGAGGGTATCCATCCAGATCTCTCTTTCCTGATTCACATCCCTTAGCCCTTGGGAGCTCATTAAATATAATTCTCTCCATTAACTCTGGTTGATGCTGAGTGGTTTCCTTGGCTTTGTGTAGGAGAGGTGTGTCAGTACGGTCCCATGTGGCTGAGTCAGATGAGGAATGACACATCTAAAATTGTGTGGAGTTCACATTATGAACCACTGCTTAGGACAGACATGGAAGGCAGTTTGCAGCTGTTTTTCCATATCTATGGATAAGAAAGAGTCACATAGTTTACCCCCTTTAACTTTCCTCTTGTTTTTGGAGTTGGGCATGTGCATACCTAATCTGTCAAAATCTGCCGTCTCCTGTCAAAGATGAGATAGACTACCTTTATTTTTTTTCAAGAATGATGAGTTCTACAAGTACCCAGGAATGACAGTTTTGTCATCATAAGTGACCCCTGGGAAAACGAAGAGTGGCTGCAGAAGCACCTGAGTCAGAGTGGTGCCCAGATTTGTGCCTGTCCAGGTGTCCTTAATCTGAGCATCGTAAACCCTCGTTCATCTGTTGAGTGAGAGAGCTTCCCCTTTAGTTTTGGAGGGATGCTAAATGCCAAAATACTGAAGTTACTGAAAATTTTAAAAATTAAAAAAAATTTTTTTAAATGACCTCTGAATAATATCTGCTTTGGTGACTATTTCTTTTATCGTTGTCTGTTCTGCTAAATTTCCTGATATGCTTACAACATATTCCTGTTTTTCTTTCTTTGCTATTTCCTCAAATTATTTACTTTTGTCTACCAAGAATATGGATCAGTTTTTTAGGAAGGAAGAGAAATGTTATGTTCAATATATTAAATTTAAATAAACTTGATTTATTTTTATACTAATGAAAATGTTTTACAAACTCATTTTTTAGGTCAACCATATCCTGATCCAGCTCTTCCTCCTCAAAGGCAAGACAGATTTTATTCTAATTCTGGCAGACTGTCTGGACCAGCAGAACTCAGAAGTTTTAATATGGCATCTTTGGATAAAGTGGGTAAGAAATACTTCTGTGTATGTGTGTGTTTTTTACTAATGGTGGCACACGAACTGGAAGCTGAAAAAAGGACTAATTGATATCTTTGGTAGCTCTTAATGCCAAAATCTTTCCTGAATCTTTCTAGTTTTATGTTTCTTGTTATATTGTATGTATCTGTGGCATGTAGATATGTGTTAATGGTTGATTTGGGCATTATTGTAATGGGTTTACTATATTTAGCTATGGTGTCAGATTTTACTCTTTTCCATGATTAATTTTTAAAGTTTTTCAGTCCATTTATATATATCCTACTTAGTAATCAGGGAAGTTAAGGTAGTGTGAATAGACATGTGAAAATTCACCAGAAAAATAATTTGCTTTGTTGTTGCTGTTTGTCAGGCACTCTTTTCCTTAAACCACCTCACAGCAACCCTCTGAAGTTGGGAAATATATATATCCAGTGTGTCAGTCAGGAGTGTGTAATATTAAAAAGATTAAAAGTAGAAACTTAAAATAAATTTATTGGTGAAAGGTTTCAGGACAGGGTATATGTTGCAAGGGGGTAGTCATTATCTGGTTGAAATATTTATTATTTTAGAAAATCAATCTTTTTTGAATAGTAAGCAGAGAAGATCTATGGCCTAGATTAATTATAATTAGTTTTAACTAAATAATTTCTTTCTAACCTTTGGATTTTGGATTTTGAAATTGTTTTCCTCCATTAATTCAAGCTTAATGGAATGACAGTATGTGATTGAATATCTATTTTTTAACCTAATGCTATTTAAATTTTTTTACATGTCCTTTTTTTGTTGTTACTGAACAATATCCGATTAGATAATTTTTAAGTGTCTACTGTTTAGAACGTGCCCTACATGACATGGCAGAGAATATAATTATAATAAGGTATGGTTTCTGCCTATAAGAAGCTAATAATTAAGTGTGGAGAAAGAAATACGTATCATTAATTAATACTGATCAAATCATTAAGTTCCATTAGGAAATGTACTGTGTTCACAGAAAGAACTGTCATCTAGTTGGAGGATCAGGGAAAACTCCATGAAGGAAGTGGCATTTGAGCTACTTTTGAGGGAATTTGAAAAATTGGTTGAGAGATGGAGGTCTGTGCCAGTGATGATGAACGGCATAAATAAAAACAAAGAAAAGAGACAACACAAGTCATTGATGAATAATGACTGTAAAGCTGAGATATTAATCACTTGACAAAGTCTTATGAGGGTTAAATGAATTAATGTGTGCTGAGGTATTTTGTAAATAGAAAAGTTCTGTATAAATGTAATATATTATTATTGGCTTGTCAGTATAGAAGGAGAATGGTCAGAGATCTGATTGAAACACGTTGACTAGCGCACTGGTGCTTATAAACATTTATTGAATGAAAGTGAATTATTTTTTTTAAAGATTTTATTTATTTATATGACGCAGAGAGAGAGATTACAAGTAGGCAGAAAGGCAGAAAGGCAGAGAGAGAGAGGAGGAAGCAGGCTCCGTGCTGAGCAGAGAGCCCAATGCAGGCCTCGATCCCAGGACCCTGAGATCATGACCTGAGCCGAAGGCAGAGGCTTTAACCCACTGAGCCACCCAGGCACCCCGAAAGTGAATTATTTAATTTTCACAATGAACTTATGAAATAGACACTATTATTCTCATTTTATAGATGAACAAATCAAGGCTCAAAAAGTGCTCAGTATCTCGGGAAGGAAGTATCAGAAGCAGGACTTGAACCCATTCTTGTCTGACTCCAGAGCTGTGGTCTTGATCCCTGTTCATTGTTGAAATGAGAGGGTAGTGGATCTATCCACTGATGCACTAAATGTCTGTGGAAAGCTTACCATACAACAGGCATCATGGTAGTTGTTATAGTTTGGTGGTGAATAGGAGCTCACCATTCCTTACAAATTGAGGTCTAGTAAAGACCTATATGTAATTGTACTGCATAGTGACAAAAGTAATGAGTACAAAACGTTATGAAACCATACGGGGCACTCACCAAGATGAGGTATTTATGGGGTTTTTAGTATGAGGAGATAGTCAAAATTTTCCTGAAGTACATATAAGCTGAGAATTAAAGGTCCAGAATTAGCTGGACTAAAATGATGGCAATAATGTTCTAGGAGAAGAGAATAGCATCTTTAAAGATTAAGACTTAAGTCCTAATAAATTATGGCTACAACATGGAGTATGAGTCAGGGAATATTGAAACAAGTAGTGAAGAGGTTAAGCAATACATAGAGTTCTCAGGGCCTTGCAAACCTGTTCAAAACTTGGACCTTGTTCACAGGGTAATAGGAACACATTAAAGAAATAATATAATCAGATCTGCATTTTAGAGAAATTACTGTGGTTGCATTATGGTGAACAGACTGGAGGGAGCAGTCGAGATTGGAGACAGGGTAACTTCTTAGGAGTCTGTGACAGGAATCTACATCAATGAGGGTGGTGATTTAGCAGACGGGATAGCGATACATAGATTTGAGCATAGAGAAAAGAGAATTGGGAGAATTTAGGATTGAAAGCATGTAGGAGTATGGGAGAAGAAGGAGTCTTGGCTGATGCCTAGGTTCCTGGCTGTGGCATCTGGGCCAATCAACGTTCTGAGACAAAGGACAAGGAGCAGCAGCAAATTTGACAGGAAAGATTATAAGTTTCATTTTGAACTTACGAAATTAGCAGCACCTGTGATACACCTGCATGGATATTCAAAGAGGCAGTTCAAGCTTTGAAGTCCTAGTAGGGGAAATAACTAGATCTGAATTACACATCTGCAAGTCATTAGTTAGTATACATCATATTAAAGCTGTGGGAGTGGATGGGATTTCTCAAAGAGAGAATGAAAGGAGAATAGGGCCGAGGTGGAACTCCATGGAGACCATCATTTAAGGATGGATGGAAGTAGTGAAGCCCACCAAAGAGACTGAGAAGGATTGGCTAGGAAGAGAAGATAGAGAGAGAAGGGTACCATCACAAAAATTGAAGGCTGAGAGGATTTAAAGAGGGAGAGAGTAGTCAATATGGTGAGAAATAATATAAGGACTAAAAGTGTCCTTTAATTTACCAAAAATATTTTTTTGATGTTGGGTAAAATAATTTCGGTGGAGTAATGGATGTTCCAATAGATTGCAGTAAAACAAGGACAAAATGAGAGGAATTCTGAACCTTAATATAGATAGAACAAGTATTGATTACAGAAGAGAGAGGTAGCTGTAGAAGAATTTTCTTTTTCTGTCTCATTTTTAAGTAGTATTTGGGAGAGACTTGCTGCTAGAATTGGTCTAGCAGAAGGGGAAGAAGGAGGCAACAGAGAGGAAGATTTCTGCGGAAGCTACAGGGGAGGGATTCTGAACGCAGAACCATAGATCATCTAGAAGGATTCTTCTTCATGATAATAGGAGGAAAGATCATAGGAATATAGTTGCTGATACATTTATTTGTTTGATTATGAAAATTTAAGGGAATTAAATGACTGGTGTAGTAGGTTTGAAGAGAATGGAGATTTAAAATTGCTGAGGAGAAATGTGGTTTGGAAGATGCAGAACAGTTAGTCATTGAGCAGCTGCAAGTACAGCTGGAAATCCATCAGCTTGAAGTGGGCTCTGTCTACACAAATCTGTGAATTGTTGTCACCACCCGCAGAGGTGCTGAGTTGCTCAGGTATAGGCAGAGTGGAAGTGGAGAGTTGAATTAATATAGGGCTAGAATATTGTCAGGTACATGTAGAAATATTGCCAATTGGGCAAGAACATTGATGACTGGATGCAGTGATGGACTTAGAAGTCCAGTTAATTAGGGGTGGAAATGAAGAGAGGAGGAAACTGAAGAAAATGGAGAGAGACCAGAGGACTGGAAACTTCAGTGACAAAACAGGTGTAGTGAGAATAACTAAATGTGAGGGGCTAGGCGAGGATAAGTGTTGTGGTCAGAGAGAGGGTTGTTTGAATTTACCTTATCATGGACTGAGCAGTTCTTGGTGATAATAAATTCCAGGAACATTTATTTTGAACTGTAGCTAAATTCAAATGCTAGTCTAGGGGCGCCTGGGTGGCTCAGTGGGTTAAAGCCTCTGCTTTCGGCTCAGGTCATGATCTCAGCGTCCTGGGATCGAGGCCCGCATCGGGCTCTCTGCTCAGCGGGGAGCCTGCTTCCTCCTCTGCTTGTCTCTCTCTCTCTGCCTGCCTCTCTGCCTACTTGTAATCTCTCTCTCTGTGTCAAATAAATAAATAAAATCTTTAAAAAAAAACAAAAAAAACAAAAAAAAACAAATGCTAGTCTATGTTACCTGATGGAGAAATTAGGAGAAAACAGGAAGGAAGGAGGAAAAGGAGGAGGGAAGAAGGGAGGGAGGGTGAAAAAAAAGGAAGGAAAGAAGGATGCCACCTTCCAGAAATCTCCTAATGATGCGATTGCATCAGGGTTGCCTAGGAACAAGGCACGGAAATCAACGTCACCTGCCTTTGCAGAACTTTGTGCCAGAGTTTCCAGTGACTTAAAGCTGTCCTTGTGGCCACAGTTCAGGATGCTGGTATCGGGCTGGTTTATATCCTAATGGGGGAGTGGGGAAATGTCAGCAAACCTTTGTGATTGGGCGATATGCTAGGAATGGAGTGATCACTCATGTTTTTTTCATGGTTTAACTTTTATGTTTAGATAGGCCAAAGTCTTCAGAAATGGAATCCACTAGAAATGATAACAAAGACGGCCTTGGTGTAAGTATTGAAAGTGGAATTTTATCCATGTGTTCAGGGGCTTTCCAGTCTCTTGGTTTACTAGAAGAGAAATTTAGCTGGCAATCTAGTTCTTGATATAAAGCTGTTTCTCCCATTTTGACAAATATATACACTTCCTGTGTAGCATTATAGCTGTTTCTTTTCTGGATTGTACACTATGGTGATAAAGTACAGTTTATAGATTAGAGGCTTGAGTTTGTTTACTAAAGTTAAATAAGAATTTGGATTTTCCCACTTCAATTTTTTTTTTTAATTATTATTATTTGCCCCAGGGGTGCAGGTCTGTGAATCATCAGGCTTACACCTTTGACAGCACTCACCATAGCACGAACCCTCCCCAATGTCCATAACCCAGCCACCCTATCCCTACCCTCCCACCTCCTCGTAACCCTCAGTTTGTTTTGTGAGATTAAGAGTCTCTCCCCCTTCAATTTTTATTTGAATGTTTTATTTTTTTTATTTTTTTATTTTTTTTTTAATTTTTTTTTATTTATTCATTTGACAGAGAGAGAGAGAGATTACAAGTAGGCAGAGAGGCAGGCAGAGAGAGAGGAGGAAGCAGGCTCCCTGCCGAGCAGAGAGCCCGATGTGGGCCTCGATCCCAGGACCCTGGGATCATGACCTGAGCCGAAGGCAGCGGCTTTAACCCACTGAGCCACCCAGGCGCCCTATTTGAATGTTTTAAAGTATATTTTTGTTACTATGTTTATGATTTTTGGTTTTGGTCACTTTTTTTTTTATGTTAAAAATACAAATATAAACGCCTGTTTTTCAGTATGTACTTGATAAAAGAATGTGTGTTTTGGTACTCTTGGACTACTCTTGTGTTTTACGTTTAGAGAGAGTATTACTTTCTTTTGAGTTAATATTTGTGATCGCAAAAATCAGTCTGATGTAGAAAATGAAATCTTTCTCAGGAGACGATTAAGACTATCATAGATTGCTTTCTGCCTAGGTGCTTTCTTCTAAACCTAAGATTTTCGGGAGGATTATTGCATATTTTGCTGTTGTTTTAATGACCGCTGTATGTCAATTTGTTATTACAGAATTTAAATGTGCCCGATTCATCTCTTCCTGCCAAAAGTGAAGCAACGGGCCCTGGCTTTGTTCCTCCTCCACCTCTTGCTCCAATCAGGGGTCCATTGTTTCCAATGGATCCAAGTGGTCCGTTTATGAGACGAGGCCCTCCTTTCCCTCCACCTCCACCAGGAAGCATGTATGGAGCTCCCCGAGATTATTTTCCACCAAGGAATTTCGCTGGTCCTCCACCTCCTCCATTTGCAAGTATGTTTTTTGTTTGTTTGTTTGTTTGTTTAAACTTAGTATGTATTTTATAGAGTAAATCAAAGATATAATTCTACTTCCTATTCATATAGTAAGTTTTTCTCCCAGTGAGTAACCATTACTCTTCCAAATTGGGAAGGCAGCCAGCAATTTGTAGACTGTAATGAGGCTTCCACATGATTCATCCTAATGATACAGAATTATTTGTCTATTTCAGTAATCGGGAAAAACATTGGCTTTTTTGCAGCAGCCTTAAATTAAGACTAAAATTATTTATATCTTATTTGATTAGAAGGTGGTTATTGTATCAATTAGTAAAAATAATTACAACTTATATTTTAGCATTAAAATTACTGGCTAAAGTACTATTTTAAAAGTTTTTTTCGTAAGTAGTTCCTATGCATTCCTACTTATTTAAAACCTAAAATATGTTTATCATGTTTGGACTAATTGTTGAATTTATTGAAATTCAATCATAGTTTCACATAAGAAAAAAATAATTTTTTGCTTTTATATCTATACATTGCCATTTAGAACTGTAGATTTCTATAGAGTAGTTAGTTAACCAAACCCAAGGCAGAAGGCTAGTATATGTCTGATGTGGTATTTCTTCCCTCATTTCTCCTTTATTTTAAGGTTTAAGGTGAATTAAAATGAATTTTGGGGAATTTCAAGCCAGTCTTTAACTGTGAATATTTTAGGATAATATAAAATTAGAATTGGGAATTACTGATCAGAATTTTAAGTCTGGTGAAAATTATATGACATGAAAATTTTTAAGGAAGTTTTATTACTAATTTTGTAATAATTATTTTTAAAAAGTGTTAAGATGTTGGGTTTTCATAGGACAAAAATTGTATCTAAAATTAATGATGTTCCCTTCAGTCTTGTGCAATCAAAGAGAGTATGCTTTTTCTCAATGTTGTAAAAATTAATTTGTTAGATCAAGTAATTATTCTATGGTCAGTTTTTGAAAATAAAGATAGGTATTTTAAGTTATAAACTAATCATTTATTAGAACTGCAGTACAGGTACTTAAAAGTTAAAAAATGTCTTTTACCAATCTCTTTGAACAGTGAGAAATGTCTATCCACCGAGAGGTTTTCCTCATTACCTTCCCCCAAGAGCTGGATTTTTTCCCCCACCCCCACATCCTGAAAAAAGAAGTGAGTTCCCATCAGGGTTGATTCCACCTTCAAATGAGCCTACTACTGAACATCCAGAACCATAAGAAACTTGACCATATTTTTGATCTCTCTTCAACAGTAATTTTGACTTCTCTCTTATTTTCAGTCTAAGTAACTGCTGTTACTTTTTTTTTTTTTTTAAAGATTTTATTTATTTATTTCACAGAGGGAGAGAGATCACAAGGAGGCAGAGAGGCAGGCAGAGAGAGAGAGGGGGAAGCAGGCTCTCTGCTGAGCAGGGAGCCCGATGCGGGCCTCGATCCCAGGACCCTGAGATCATGATCTGAGCTGAAAGCAGAGGCATTAACCCACTGAGCCACCCAGGCGCCCTTTTTTTTTTTTTTTTAAAGATTTTATTTAGTAACTGCTGTTACTTAAGAAATGATACTTCTGCTCAAATTGGAGCCGAATGGAATTAAAATTCTCAGGATAGTATTTTGTAAATAAAGATGATTTAAATATGAGTCTTATGAGTAAATTATTTCCATTTTATTTTATTCTAGATAGTATAATTATTTTAATTTGATTAACAAATCCACTATCACATAAAAAATAATGGGAGTCTTATATCTGTAATCTTGCAATTGGGGATGTTTTAAACTCCAGAGGCTGTGTCTTTTTGCCAAGAACTGTATTTACTATGGTTGTAGACAAATGTGAAAGTAACTTTATGCTTAATTAAATAAATCTTAATTGACTTGAAGACTTGTTTGGTATTGATAATAATAAAATCAACTAGTTTTCCATAAATATGACTCTCTTAGTTAGTTTTGTACTTTTCTCAATAGCTTTGAGGCTCAAAACTAATGCTTTATATGAATTTTTCCCATTTGATTATTTTACCAAGATTATGCCCTCTTTCTTGCAAGTAGACATGAATTACCAAAAGCACCAAATTAATACACTCTTAAAAGTTAACATTGATTATATTTTAATTGATTTATATTTTAAAGAAAACCAGGATATTGCCTAAATGGTAATTTTTCAGAGTTTGGATCTTCTTAGTTCATTCACTAGCTTTTGGACAGTTTTCTTTCTGGCTAGCTTTTCTCTTAATTTGCAAGCTATTTACTGTTTCTAGTGGGAAATGTTGAAATTTACTATAGGAATTTTGTCTTTGGACTCAATTTAATATCTTTTTTTTTAAAGATTTTATTTATTTATATGACAAAGAGAGAGAGCACAAGTAGGCAGAGAGGCAGGCAGAGGGAGAGGAGGAAGCAGGCTCCCCGCTGAGCAGAGAGCCTGATGTGGGGCTTGATTCCAGGACCCTGAGATCATGACTTGAGCCGAAGGCAGAGGCTTAACACTGAGCCACCAGGTGCCCCTCAATTTAATATCTTTAGAATGTTTCCTTAATCTTCTTAGCCTGTTTCCTCAAGTTTGTATTCTATTATTATTAGTCTTCTTGCCCATTAATATGATTATGAAAGGAAAGATAACTATAGATGATAAGTCTTAGAATACGTCTGTTGAGAAGTTGGTTGTTTTTAGTTGTTTTCTTAGAATTTTTCCTCTGTGCCAAAAGACAGAAGATGAAATATTCTTGAACAAAGCAATCATGCACTTGTAATGCACTTCCTGCCAGCATTTCTGCAGATGTTCTCTGGAACACTTCTTGTGAGGTATTCTTACTCCTTCTCCATTCTTACCTCCGCCTTAGGAGAGAAGGCTGAACAGAAGGACTTCATGAAGTGAATTGCTTGGATAAGGTATTATGTAGATTGAGGACCACAAAATAAAATCATCATTATAATTAGTGTTTAGAAGTCAGGTTTTAAGGGAAATAGATTGCTTTTTTAAAGTTGGAAATTTGGAAAGTGAAAGGAAGAAGAGAAACAGAACAATGATGGAGAGCATTCCAGTCAAGTGAAACTTTTCTTTGCCCCAGGATGCAGGAGACCTGTTTTGACTTAAGACAGAAGACAGGAGAGTGGTGAAGGCAAATCAAACCTGAGAAAGAGTGGTAATAAAGTGAGAAGCCAAAATCACAGAGGAAGCAAGAAAGTCGATGAGAGCACAGTGGAAGACAGAAAGACTTGGTATGGGCTGAATAGTTTGAAATACTTTGGGATTCCAGAGTAAATGAACATACTTAGCTTTAAAAAACTTTTTTTTTAATTAAAGAACTATAACCAAGTGGGAATAAATCAAATAATAGTATTTTAAAGTTTTGTAGCATTTATTTATTTCCAGTGATACTTTCTAGTTAGTTTCTCTTTTAACTCTTCTTCCTTATTTAATTCTCATTAGATTTTAGAATTTTAGAAGCTTATACCTCTAATCCTTGATTTATCAATTTGATTTATTAAATTTATCAGTTTGTGTATTGATTCTTTGAGATGAAGAATTAGGACTTAACACACACTATTGCCGTCCTCATTTTCCTTTCCTCATGTTTGACACTTATCCAAATTAATGCTTGCTCTTGTTACCTTTGCAATTTTTATATAGTTAAACCTTTGTTAGTATTTTTTCCTTGGGATGCCTGGGTGGTTCATTCAGTTAAGTGTCTGCCTTTGGCTCAGGTCATGATCCCAGGGTCCTGGGATCGAGTCCCGCCTCAGGCTCCCTGCTCATCCAGGAGCCTGCTTCTTCCTCTGCCTACCTTTCTCTCTGACCGCCCCCCCCCAAAAAAAATCTTTAAAAAATTGTTTTTTCCTTATTCCTCTCCCCTCTTCCCCTACTCTGGCCAAAATCCTATTTTCTCTTAGGTATACATCATATTTTCAAGGTTGCTAATAATAATGTTATGCCTACAAGCAGAACTATCTTCTATACTTCTATACTTGGTCCATAGTTGAATTAAAATTCAAAATCAATAGGTCACATTTACACCATTATCATTATTTAAATGTTCACTGTCAGGATAAATTATATACTAAATTTATATTTCCTTCTTTGTGAATCCCAGTATCATAATTTCTAGGTCACTCTAAAGAGAATATTCTTTTTTTTTTTAAGATTTTATTTATTTGAAAGAAAGAAAGGGAGTGAGAGAACATGAGCAGGGGGAGGGGCAGAGGAAGAGGGAGAAGTGACTCCACACTGAGCAGGGAGTCTGACATGGGGCTCTGTCCCAAGAGCCCAGGATCATGATCTGATCTGAAGGTAGATGTTTAACTGACTGAGCCATCCTGCCCCTAAAGAGAATATTCTTAAATATCAAGGTCAATTAATGATATTTTTCTTAGCTCACTCTCTTTCCCCCTACCAGTAATAGCCTAAAATAACACATTTTGCTTAACTTTATACTTGTGCCAAGTATACAATCCTCCCTCCCACTTTTCTAATGTGACTTCTTTTTTTTTTCCCCCCTCATATTATTTGCCATTATCGTGGATTACTTAAAAAAAATTCTTCATGTCTTTTCTTTTGGATGTATTTTTATTTATTTTTTCTCTTAGTCTTGGAGGCTTTTGTCTTCCCATTGCAAACTGACTGGTTGGTTTCTAGGCCAATGAACAGAGCCTGCATTTTTGCTGATTCCTTGGGATTGCTCTGTTGTTTCATAGAGCCCCTATCTTGCTGGCGTTTCTTTGTTTTTGTTTTTTAAAATGTAAGTCTTGTTTTGTTGGAGTTCACTCTCAAGTTATTTCCTTAAGGATTTAGGGAATGTAAAATCTGAATCCTCCACATGCCTAAAATCCCAATCCTTTACTTCTCCCCCCCCCTTGTTCTTTTTTTTTTTTTAAAGATTTTATTTATTTATTTGACACAGAGAGAGAGAGAGATCACAAGTAGGCAGAGAGGCAGGCAGAGAGAGAGGGGGAAGCAGGCTCCCTGCTGAGCAGAGAGCCCGATATGGGCCTCCATCCCAGGACCCTGAGATCATGACCTGAGCCAAAGGCAGAGGCCTTAACCCACTGAGCCACCCAGGCGCCCGCACCCCCTTGTTCTAAAGTAGGCTCATGGAGCCCAATGTTGGGCTTGAACTCACAACCCTGAGATCAAGACCTGAGCTGAGATCAAGAGTTGGACACTTAACCAGCTGAGGCACCCAGGTATCCCCATTCCCTTTTTTGGTATTAGTTTATATGGGTATAGAATTCTAGGTCAGAATTTTGAATACATTGTGCTTTTAATATCAATTTTTTAAAGATTATTTATTTATTTATTTCATAGAGGGAGCGAGATCACAAGTAGGCTGAGAGGCAGGCAGAGAGAGAGGAGGAAGCAGGCTCCCCGCTGAGCAGAGAGCCCGATGGGCTCAATCCCAGGACCCTGAGATCATGACCTGAGCCTAAGGCAGAGGCCCTAACCCACTGAGTCACCTAGGCGCGCTTAATATCAATTTAATACCAATTAATTAATGCCAGCATATTGTTTTTTAAAGATTTTTTTTTTAAATTTATTTTACACACAGAGAGATCAGATCACAAGCAGGCAGAGAGGCAGGCAGAGAGAGAGGAGGAAGCAGGCTCCCTGCTGAGCAGGGAGCCCGATGCGGGCCTCGATCTCAGGACCCTGAGATCATGACCTGAGCCGAAGGCAGAGGCTTTAACCCACTGAGCCACCCAGGCGCCCGGCATATTGTTTTTTAATATCCATTGTTGCTGATGAGAAGTCTGAAGGGAATTTGATTCTGTTCTCTTTGTTGGTAACCTGATTTTTTTCCTATAAAAATTTTTAGGGTTTTTTTCTTTTATCATTGGCATTCTAAAAATCATAATTCGATGCAGCTACACATGAGACTTTTTCATTCATTTCTGGTTAGTCCTGGTCCTCTGAGAAGCAGATTCCAAGTTGGAAGCAGACATTGAAAAGATATATTGAGGGAGAACACTTGTGAAGGATTAAGGGGAGAGAGTTTGGAAGTAGGTAGAATCTTCAAACTGCGATTCTGACACCTGTGAAAAGGAAAGAGGAAAGCAAGGAGGAGTGGGGTCGGCAGAGCCTCTGATTACAGTGCAGCTCCAGGAAAGCCTGAGCTGGAGCCTTGGCGGTCCCCGGGGCAGATTGCCTGTTAGAGGGGTCCCTGTTGGGTAGGAATGGTTCTGCTCTAGTGTCCTTCCATGTTCTGTCCTTGGCTGGGAACACCCCCAGGGAGAACCTGGTCTTGGCGTGAATGCTGAAGGTGCAGCAGCCAGAGGCTGGCAGCTGACTGTACTCGGCCGTCTCTCTCGAAGGTGGGATGTGACTGGTGTACCATGTCGTATTAGGCACTTAAACTATGATGATGTGCGTCCTAAAACTCTGGAAATTTTTTTTTAAATCTTTGGTAAGTTCCTTTTCTACTTTTTCTTTTTCTTTTTCTTTCTTTCTTTTTTTTTTTAGAGATTTTTATTTATTTACTTATTTGTCAGAGAGAGCGAGCGAGCGCGGGAGTACAAGCATGGGGAGCAGCAGGCAGAGGGAGAAGCATGCTTCCAGCTGAGCAGGGAGCCCAATGCAGGACTCCATCCCAGGACCCTGGCTGGGATCATGAACTGAGCCGATTAACTGACTGAGCCACCCAGGCGTCTCTCTCTCATATTTTTCATCTCTCTCTCTTTTTTTCCTGGAAAATTTTTTCGATTGTATATTCCAAATCATTCACTTTAAGTTTTTGTTTTCAGCAGTCATTAATCTTTGAGAGCATTTTTAATTGTATTTTATTCTTTTTTCATAGATCCTATCCTTTTTTGTAAAGATCTAATATTTTGAATTTCTCCATAGCAAATTAGAGGTTTCTAAAAGTGTTTTTCTGAATTATCTGTTTTCTCTAGGGTTAATAATTCTTAACTTGGGCTTTCTCTCCTTACATGCTTGGTTAGCCTTGAGTTGTTTATGTTTAATGAAGATGAATTGGTTAGCTGATTCTAGCTTACACGTTTTTCTTTGTAACAATGATAGTTTTCTTGTTTGACTTCTTCCTGGGAGATGTGGGGCAGGGGGAGCGGGCAGGTGGTGAGAGATGGTGGGTGGGGGCTGAGACAGAAGCTGTGTCTGACAGGCTTTGCCTTAGGATGACCTGTAGGATGCTGGCTGATTGGGTGTTGGCCCTCCAGATGCCAGAATGAGAAGGGCTTCATCTAGGATACCACCATTCACGCTGGAAGTTTTGCTTCTTCTAAACAGTTTAATTTCTTTAGGGAATATCTCTCTAGTATTTTAGCTGGAGGCAAATCCTGGCTCACTGCTTTGTGCTTGGGGTTGTGGCAGGGGAATGGTGGCACCACCTTTTAGCTGTTCTGCTTGCAGTTCTTCAAGTGGTCTCCCTACTTTCACACTCACATCTCAGTTCTGTACGCAGTACACTAACCCTCTCTGAGCCCAGCTTTGGACTCTTGTCAGGCCTGCTGACTCCCAGTTCCTGAAACAGATTGTAGGCCATAGCTTTCTCGATTTCTTTTATCCTCCAACCTAATCCAGTCTGTTCTTCTGTCCTCCAGAAAATTTTGAAACTTCATTTGTTGGTGTCCTTTTTTATTCTTTTCAGCATTACGGGGTTTACTTCTCTTGGCTCTTCTTTATGTTTATCTCAAAGGGGTCTTGGAGCAGGTGGTCAGCATCTGCTTAGTCTGTCACCTGGGAGCTGAAGTTTTCTGTTGTTGCTCTTGTCACCATCTGAAAGGGTAATTAAAGGAGGAGGGCAAACTTCAAGATCATGACCTGAGCATTATTGGACTGATAGGCAGTAGGCTTGGACATTTCAAGAAAGAGTATTTCTTGGTCCTGGTTGGATGACTTTTCCCTCCACTTTGGTATTCTGGTTTTTTTAAATAGAAATAATACATGATCCTACAAGAAAAGTTAGAAAATGGTCAAAAGCAGAAAAAAACCAAGGGTCACCTCCAAAACATAAATCACTGTTTGCATTTAGGTTGTACTTCCTACAGGCTTTTTATCCTTCCTATCTTTTTTATTAGTGTAATTATGTGTCTGTAATTTCATATTAAGTGTAATCTCCTAATATAATTTGTCTTTGTAAATTTTTTTTTTTTTGAGAGAGGGCAGGGAGGGGCAGAGGGAGAGAGAGAATAATCAGGCCACACACCAAGCATGGAGTCTTATGTGGGGCTCGATCTCACAACCCTGAGATCATGACCTGTGCCGAAACCAAGAGTCTGACACTACTTGACTGAACCACCCTGGTGCCCCAGTAAACTTCATTTTTCATGATTTTACTTTCCCTTTTGTGAATATAATTTACTTGACTGTTCTCTTCTTGCTGAATGCTTAAGCTGTTTTTACATATTTTCTTTTTTAGAATTTTTAAAGAATTACATATGATAGTGTATCTTTGTACATATACTTTCCCCCTCTAGATTAAGGGTAATTTTTTAGGGATATATTCCTAAAATATATTCTGGGGCCAGAATTTGGGACTGGGGACAGAGGGATATTAAAAGGAAAGGAGATTGCATTCTTTAGAACCACATTAGTTGAAAACAAAATAGACTTCTTTTTTAAAGCCACACAATTTGTAGACATGGGTAGATGCTACAAAACAATTTTGTGAATGTAGTTGATGATTATTCTGCTTCTGCAGGTGTGATTCAGGGTTTACCTTGAATCTATTTAAAAAAACATCTAGCCTTATAACCTTTGGAAACTAACCTGTTCCCCCCCCCCCCCCCCCGNGAATTTGATACAAGTGCTACAAAAGAGATGGTGGGTTTTTTGGTGGAATATGGGAACTCTTTGATAATTGTCTATAAAGAGCAATTAAGCTTACTACATTGTATTGTTTCTTGTTTACAAGACAGAAAAGCAGCCGAACCCAGTTTGAGAAAATCAATGAATAATACTGGTTTGTGTAATTTCAGTTATATCCTGTGGCTTTAATTATATCATCAAAACGTGGTCTTTCTCTTCTCTTAGCTCCATTTTTCTCTTGTCAGTTTCATTCCCAGATATATTACTTGTCCATGTAATTGCAGCATCTTAGATTTTACATGGATGATATATTTAGTGGTTAAAATCTCAAGAAGGGAAAGAGCCCTTGTTTTGAAATTTCCAGCAAAATTCCTAGAGATGGCTCTTACTTTTCTGCTTGGAGCCGGGTCTGACAGCCCTACACACACAGTGGCCTTGGGCACTCACTACTCGCCTGTGAGAGGCAGACGCTATATTGTCCATCACGGGCAAGGAGTGTTTATGAAGCCGTGAGAAAAATAGGTCCCAGGTGTCCAAGGAGCAGGTAGGAAGCCCAGGTGTGAAACCCCAGATATAGCTGGTTGGCTGTGAGGGGCTTGGACCTGAGGGGCAGGAGGAGGGCTCCCTGCAGGCATCTAACTGCTTTCATAGAAATCAGGTATTTCTGTCTGTTGGTGGCTGATGTGTGCTCTGAGTGGTGGCTAAACTAACAGCAGGATTATGTGTGGGAGCTTCATCATTATTTTGAAATACCTTAATGAAAAATCACTTGAATTTGAAATTAATTCACAGTATAAGAAATCTCAACATTACATTTACCATTTTGTTCATAGTCGTTACTTTTCTTTTTAAGACTTTAAAAAAAAAGCACAAGTGAGGGGAGGGGCAGAGGCAGAGGGAGAAGCAGGCTCCCCGCTGAGCAGGGAGCCCGCCTTGGGACTTGATCCCAGGACCCTGATATCATGACCTGAGCCGAAGTTAGATGCTTAACTAACTGAGACACCCAGGCGCCCCTAGAGCTGTTAGACTTCTTAAGTATAATTTCAGCAGCATAAATTTTGAATGGCTGTGAAAAAAAGTTTAGAAATTATCACCTATTCGTGGAGTGTTTCTCATCAGTGGCAATGTTAAAAATTTGAAGAGTTTATCAGTTAAAACATTTGACAAGATTTTATTTGAACGTTCTATACAAATTTGGTATTTTTTCCCAATCCTCTGTATTTTGTCTCATCAATTATATAATAAGACAATAATTTTCCCCCCTGCACAGTTTTTTCCAGTTTATACCAGTATGCTGTACAATATTTTCGGTATATGTCAGGGGATAGAAAAGGTTGGGAAGCACTGATATAGACGATGTAGTTTGGTGGTTGGGTATTATTTACCCCTGGTGTGTGTTACTCCATTAGCACCGCTTTATGTTACTGGCTTCATAAAGATCCCGTCTGATGCATGCCATAAGCCCTTAGCAAGTTAGTTTCTGAATCTGTGTTTAGCCATAAGCACACTGTCCGTCCTCCCCAAGACCCACCCCACCGACTCCCTATCTTCTTTATTCCTGGGAGGGGTGGGAAAATAGTTTTAGCTATGTAAATATCATATAGTTTAGTAAGCTATGTTTTGAAAATATTTTATTTAATACATTTGTTCAGAGATGATCTTGTGCATGTCTCTGAGCTGTTAGGCCAACAGTTAAAGCTTTTAGGGAAGAATCAGAGTTTTAGATAATCAAGTCCAATCCCTCATTTTACAGATGAGGAAACTGAAGCTCAAGGGAGAGTCTGTTTCTGCAGCATTTAGAGTCAGAGCTTAGAGTGTAATAGATGCTGAGCCTCCCAGTTTAGTGCTTTACTATACCAACCTTAATTTGTATGCTATTCGTATACATAGGCTTTCTTTTTGCATATATTTGGGTACTATTTTTGTATTTTACATAATAAACATATTGATTCACCCAAAAGAGTTAGATATGCCTAGGAAACAAGGAAGCAGTAGGTATGACAGTTGCTTGTGAATACCAGATTACTCCAAGGTGAGAAGGCAGTGTCTGGAAGAAGAGTCAGTGTCTGGAATGAGTAAGGAAAGATAGATGAAGGAAAAGAGCCATTTTTTATCTTATAACTGATAGCTGTTTATCTCAACAACCAAGAATAGAGATTACAAAACCAAACTAAAGCAATATAGGAGTTTCTGAACTGTTTAATACTGGCATACTGAAGTATTTTTGCATCTAGTATAGGAATTGTAGAAAGTTCTTATAGTCTATAAATTATGTTTTACCATATCCGTAATGTTCTAAATACATAATACACTTGGGTTTTGTGCTAACCAGTCTATTTGCTTTTAAGCTTGTATTTTGCCAAAGTTAGTTAAAAAAATTCAAACCCTTCAAACTATTTAAAACTAAGACTTTTTTGAAAAAAAGCTTTGAGAGGGAGAGAAACTGAGTGAGCAGGGGGAGGAAGGGCATAGGGAGAGAGAGAAAATCTTAAGCAGACTTCCCACTGAGCATAGAGCCCGACTTGGGGCTCAATCCCATGACCCTGAGATCATGACCTGAGCCAAAATCAAGAGTCAGATGCTTAACTGACTGCACCACCCAAGTGCCCCTAACCTAGGACTTTTAATGAAATATTCCCAAATTTAAGCTTTGCTGCACCAGCCTACAATAGTAGCTAACATGATTATACATGATATAAGGATTATCTTGTATACAATAAAATATATTACAATGGTCACTTTTTAATGCTTTATTCATTGATTAAAAGAATATACATTTAACATAAACCATACAACATCAGTCATCAGGTCAAACATTCAGCTGGTTTCCTTACAGTTTCTGTCAGGATTTATTTTATCTGATCACATTTATAAGATAAAATCTCACCACATCTGGCATTTACACACACTGTGCCAGTGGATCCACACTACTGATGTACATATAAAATCCTCATGGTATGTGCTCACTGGAGACAAAACAGTGCACACCTGTCAAAAGGTCATTTTAATATAAGATGGTAAAACCATTTGTAAAATACATATAAACTTTTTCCATAAATAGAATCATATCTGGACATCTGTTGCATAAATTGTGTTTCCAAAGCTTACAATAGAGCAGCCAGGTCTCAGCACTGCTGGGCACCCACGTTGGCTACTTACTTTATTATTGCAGACTGTCCTTTAACATTAAATGCACAACATTCGTACCACTTAAAACTGGGGTCAGGTGGAAGTCTCACAGAGACCACGTCTGTACCGCGGTTGCCCTGAAACAGTTAAGTCGGCTTTCAAAGCCTCTCAGATATAACAAGGTTTTAAAACATACTTCATGGAATGTTCTTCATGTATCATAGCAGCTCATACCTGTGATAGAACAAGCTTTCAGTTTTTCCTTTCTTTCCTTTACATTCACTATTCACAGTGAAACAGGTGCATGGTTTTTTTTTTTTTTTCTTTTTTTTTTTTTTTTTGTTTTTTCAGAGTTCTGAGGTTGCTGACTGAGCCACAGCACAGCTGTGTACCACAGGTCGAAATTCGACCTTAAATATTACAATCTAGCAGTATCTGGCTGGCCAGAGTGGGCCGGCCCCTGCCAGCATGTGGGCACTTCTTCAGTTAAGTCTATTCTTTGGCAGCTGACACGCGCGCTGACAGAGAAAAATCCAGTGACTCGTTGCTAGGGATTTCACGACTAATGTTTGTTTGCAAGCATGTGTGTTTACAGCTCTGTTTTTTAATTTTCTTTTAAGGAGGTTTTACCCTGGAATACAGTTTCTTCCTCCACTATTTGAAATCTGGGCTAAAAAGCTAACTTGAATGTATAATGTAATTGATGAATAAAATTATGTCAGGTATAGTTTAAAAAAAAGTCTAACAGTTTGAGTATTCATGTTTATGTAAATGCATTTTTTTAAAAAAGGATTAAGCAGTATTCTAACCTAGTACTATACAAAATTCAGGATGGTAATCGGTGACATCAACTCTTATATATGTAATGAAAGTTAAAGTCTTGGCTTTTATGTTAAAGATAACTCATGTGGGATCATACTATCCTCCCTTCTTCCGTTTCAAATAAAAATTAATGAAATGCTATCAGAAGCATGAATGCGGTGCATTGCATACAAATCCACCAGGCTATGGATATATATCTATATGTGTATAAAAATATTTTGGCTCCTGAGCTCTGAACTCTGACACACAAAGAATAAGAACATCAAAAGGCAGAGTAACTCAGTGAAAAATAGTTAGCCAGCAACCTCAGACAACCTTCGGTTGTATATCCTTAAGGTTTGATAACAAGTCCATTAACCGTGAAAACCCTACACATTGTCACTTTGAACTTCTACACCAATACCCGACTACGTTCTTTGATCAAGAAGTAGAATATACATATATAATTCTATAAAGCTAATACTGATTAAACACAGCACAAAGGGATTAATTCACACTACTGAAAAAAAAAGACATAATAGGACCCTACTTGCATATGTAACCACAGGAATTGTACACTTAAAAAAAAGCTAAATGTCTTCGCTGAAGCTTTGCATCTCTCTGTAAAAATGACGATTTGGTTCAGTGAAGACACTGAGTGATTCGATGTCCATGACCGCGTGCCAAGGTTGACCCAGGCCCAGGGATACCTGCTCAATAAGGTTATGCACTGGATCCACATCCTGGTCGGCCAGTTCACCTTGGTCAAAATCAATGCTTTCTTCAGTGACTTCAAGTACTTTTAGATCAGAGCCACGAAGACGAGCAATAGCAATGAGGTTGTGCGCCCACACTGTGTAACCTTCAAAATAAATGAAAGATGAGCACTGTCATTTCCTTGCGTTTTATTTTGTCTATTTGATAAGTTAGTCTTTTCCACAAACTTGTATCTCACTGACCACTTTGGTCCTTTTCCTTTAAATATATACCAAGATTGGAAAATGAAGTATGATTGTTTTGCTTAAAACGAAAAAAAAAAAAAGAAGACTAAGTTTGATGTTGTTTCCAACAACATCACTGTGGCTGGTGAATTGGTAGATGCTGTAATCCTATTCTAATATCAGTATATTTAGTAAGATTGAAGACATTTAAAGTAAAACTTTATAGCTCTGCATAGTGCTATGTCATAAAAAACAAATTTTTATTTCATGTATATTTATCCATTAACAATACATAGGAAACATTTTTAGTGAGTAAAAAATCCTTTCCTATGATGCTTCACAGTCCAAAGATAAGAAGTGACACTTTAAACTTTTAGTTGCCAGTAGAAAATACGTAAAGTATAAAAGAGTCATGGATTAACTCTGGGAAGGAATAAAGGGGAATGGATATAGGGGCTTTAGCTGTACCTAACATCTTATTTCATATTTCTATAAGAAGGAAAGCTTAGATTGGCTGAAATTAACCTTTAATATATAGTGTTGAGTAATCTTATAACAAGTTGAAATGCATTTCTCTGTTGCTACTTTTGATGACCAGCCAAATTATAAAGCAAAACTTGAAAAGCAAGACACACACTTTCCTGCACTAATGTAGGCTAAAAAACTGATTTAAAAAATAAGGAAATATAACTAATAGTCTATTTTGTATGCTGTAAATGTCTTACATATTCCAGAAAAGGAAGTAAAATGTTCTTCTGTCAGAATAGCAACTCTTTCTAAATGAGAATAGTTAACATTAAGACGAAAGACACCATCAGTAAGAAAAAAGCATATACCCAATCAATGGAATCATCGTTTAAAATAATATACAAATTAATATGTTAATATCTAGAATCCAGAAGATGAGGCAGCAAGCGAGAAAGAAATCATACTTTCTCTTCCTTCTGTATTATGTTTTTAAAATATCTTGTGATCAGAGGAAGAAATCTATGTACTGCAAGTAGATATGTATATTTTCTTAGATAGATAAATTAATTTCCATGCCACTCTCATGAAATACCATCAATCCCATGGTGGAAGAAAAAAGTAACACGGAAGTTGGAGCAGAACACTAAGAGTAGAAATATGACTTTCTACTTGTAAGTGGTATATCTTATAAATTATTAAAAAGTATAAAAACCTGCATTTCAACTTGTTAGAAGATTATTCAACACTACAAATGTCAGTGCTATCTTTCTGCTGGTTTAAAATGTTTTCAATATAATATACAAATTAAACTGAACAAAAATCACCCACCGTGAATTGCCAGAAGAGAGAGCTTTGTGCACCTCCATGCTAATAAAACCAACGGATCTTCGTTTCGGTTGTCGCTAAGATCTGGAAAACCAGACGTGTCAATCACATCATTCATTAGTATAAAATGAGTGAGGAACTTATCATACTGCCTGGATATCAGATCAACAATAGCTCCTGAAACACAAGTGATGTAGCTGTCAAAATGAATCCTCTCTAGTGGTATACTGGGTTTGAGAATCTTTAACATATCTTCACTCTTGATATCAAAGGCCATTATGTAGACCCGAAGGCTGGTGCTCTTTCGTGACAAGGCTTTCCAATGCTCATCATTTGGCATGTTGTCCAGAGACTTGTGCATCACGGAAACATTGTGGACCAGGAGAGACAGTCGCTGCAAAGGCACATGGTTGCTATCGGTTAAGACTCTTGCCATCTCAGCTGTAAAGTCACAGAAATCCAGGGCAAGTGAGCGCAGATTCACGAATCGCTCCAGTTCGACTGTGGTGATAAGGGTGCTGTTACCGGGAATGTTGTTGTCCAGCAAGCTCAAGTGCTCCATGGTGTTGGCAATAGAGTTTGAGAGAGATGACAGTGATGTTGGGGTTACTATTTCCAGCATAAACCCACAGGACAGCCATTTCAGTTGCCTACTATTGCTCAGTATTTCTTCAAACAGCTGCTGAATTCTGCGTGAAAACATACACCACAATGATCCTATTAACATTTAGCGCTCAACTTCTAACGCTGGCTTTTGAAACTGGGTAATGAAATGGCAGGCAATGTTGAGATCCATTTTCTCTCAATCCAATCCACAAGTAATAGTATCATAAATACCATTAAAATTCACATTAAAATATCATGAATAAACTGTAATGAACACATGGATATAGTAAACATATAAAAATATGTTCTTCACCCAAGGAAAGCAGCATTTTGTACCAGTATGGTAGAAAAGATGTTACAATGAAGGCAAGTAGAGAAGTAACACTGTTATATAGCAAAAATTACCCAGCAAATTCTTTGATTTGTCTTAAAGATTTATGATGTGGAATAGCATATTTCATAGTTAAAACACTTCCAGTTTACAGGACATATTTTTTTTTTTAGAAAAAATACCACTACTCTTCTGATTGTATCTTATAATTTCTCAGAAAAAAACTAAAATTATGAATATAAGCCCCCTTCCACTAACTATATAACTTACTGTTTAATTTTTTTGCCATCAGGATCCACCTTGCTGAGGTATGTATTTGACAAACTTCCTTGCTGTTGTAGAACACTTATGTCTCCAAAAAGGCTAAACTTCTGGAGGTTCCTACAAAAAAAGTAATCTAAAATTACTGTCTAAATAATATATACAAATATAAATATTAAAAATAGAAATGTAGAAGGGACATCTACAAAAGTTTCTACCTTATAACTCACTTAAAATCCAATTAAGTACTTTCAGATTGCTTTTTACATACAACGGAAAGCAACATAATACAGGAGAAATAGTAAAAGCTTTACAGAACGAGTACTGAGGTTTTATACTAAGCTTTATGCTTAGTTCAGAAACTCAGTATTTCAATGACCATGGAAAAATGTTCATGCATCGCTTCCCTGATTTTATTCAGTTGTGTGTGTTCTCTTGCATGTAACTGAGCTTCTTTTGAGATGATTACTTTGATTTGTCAGGCAATTCATAGATCTCTATTTCCTTGGGATTGGTTACTGGAGCTTTATTAATTTCCTTTGGTGGTTCCATGTTTGCCTGATTTTCAATGATCTATGTAGCCTCGAATTGGTGTCTGAATTTGGAGGAACAAACACCTCTTCCAATTTTTATAGATAGGTTTCTGCAGCTAAAGATCTCCTCCTAGTGGGTCTCCAGACTGATGAGATTGCCTCTAGGACCACAGTCAAGTTGGGCTGAGGCCAGGTCACATGGCAGCTGCAGGGTCTGCATGGATCCTGTCTGGTGTCCCGGTGGACAGGATTGCCTCTGACTCCCTGGTCAGTAGGGCTGGTGCTGGGACAAGGTCTGCTATTAGCTCCGCAGACAGCTGGCCTGTTACTAGGTGTGTGGGCAGGAGTGGTTTCTGCCAGATCCCTGGGAAGGCCCCTGTTCTGCCACTGGGTGGATCCTAGGGAGGGCCAGGAGTGCCCAGGACTGCAGCTGGGAGGGGCGAGAACTGAGTGACAGGCTTGTTTCAGGGTCCAGAACTGGGACCAGATTCTGCAGGTCTGTCTCCGGGAGCAACGACAGGTATGCCATCTGCTGCTGGGTTTCTAGATGTGTGTGACTGCCCTAGAGCATGGCTGAGTGAGGACGGAGTTGGTTCATAGGGCTGCTTCAGGATCCATTTAGACCTATGTTAATGGGTCTCCCCTGGAGCACAAACAGGTATCTCCCAAAGGTTCCTGGGCAAGTAGGAATGCTCTTGGATCACAGTTGTACACAAACTTGTATTTTCTTTGCTTTGATTAAAAATCCCTAAGAGATCACACCCCTATTGGCTACAAGAAAAAGGCAAATGGCTAGCTTGGTACAATGAGATCCTTCAAAATGTGGTTCAAAAAAAGCTATACTGGGCTACTTACTATTTTTTTTTAAAGATTTTATTTTTATTTATTTGACAGGGAGAGAGAGAACACAAGCAGGGGGTGGGGGGGGGAGTGGGCGAGGGAGAAGCAGGCTCCTCGCTGAGCAGACAGCCTGGCTCAATCCCGGGACCCAGGGATCATGACCCAAGCCCAACGCAGATGCTTAACCAACTGAGGCACCCCTAACATACTATTTTTTAAATGTAATATTATTCCCTCTCCTGGTCCGCCTGGTAAACCTCTATTCATCCTCCTATACCTGAATGCTACCTACTCTCTTAAAGCCTTTTCTAAGTCAATTCTCTCAGCTTCTGTGGATTTAGCTATCCCATGGGACTTTGTAAAATGCTTTTAATAAACTAATATGCTTTACTGTGATTTGTTACCTTTCTCACGAGAGGGGTAAACTCCTCTTTCCTATGAGTACCTAGTAATACTTTTTGGCACAAGATAGGTATTCAATGAGTATTTTTTAAACAAATGTATACTTTGGGAAGGTAAGTTCAAGAGTTACCTAGATAGAAATTGTAATCAAGACCATAATATAAATGAGAATAATGGGAAATAGACACATAAGGGGAGGTGGGCCTGGGGTAGATTTTGGAAAGATAATCACATCATATGGAGCATTATTTCAAGGGTAATGTTTTCAATCAATTTTAAAAAAATAAAGTTTTCTTCTGGATAGATCTTCTATGTAAAGGGAAATTAAAGAAGAGTTTATGATATTGACACCTATTCCAAATCATTATGTCCTCTATTACTGTGACTGTTTTTCCTATCAGGAGTTCTTTTATGAAACAGAGAACTAAATATGCCTTAAAGGGAAAAAAAAGACTAAGTAAAATGTCAGCACTGCAAAGAGCTTAGAATCACTTCTTCATATATTTCCACAGAATAGTAAGATAATAAATACCAGGTGAGTAAAAAATATTTCACTAAATTTACTACCAAGATACCCCCATAAAAGTATTTAAATTTATTATTTATAAAAAGATATTGATGAAAAATATTTTCACAAATAAAAGGACTTTTTAAGGGACGTATGATAGATGGGAACCAACCTGAATTATTAATATCATAGTAGTAACATTCTTCCTATCATATTCTAAGTCTGCATCATTCAACATAGGAAATATAGCTACTAGTACTTGAAATGTGGGTAGTCAGAACTGAGATGTGCTCTTAGTATAAAAATACATTTAGAAGACTTAGTACAAAAAATACAAAACCTCACTAAATTTTTTATATCGATCACAATATTTGGATATATTGGGTTAAATATATTAAAACTAATTTCATCATTTCTTTTTACTTTTTTAATGTGGCTACTAGAAAAATTTAAATTACATGTGTGGTCCATATTATATTTTTATTGAACAGTACTGCTCTAAAGAATTTAGTGTACATATTCTAGTTTTCTGGTTAGATTCATTTAAAAACATATTGTCATCAGCAGAAGTATAATTAAGGGTATACAGCTAATACTACTACTCTTATGGTTAAAATATTTAGTAGAAAGTCTACATCATTTTTCTGCTTTCTTTCTAACTCTAAGACCAATGACTAGTTTTTAACTATAAAAAAGTAGGAACTGAATTCATTAAATGTTATCCATAATTTAAAAAAATCATATAACTCTAAACACATCATGGTTATACTGCTAATGTATGTTGCAGATATTATAAAGTAAACATAGAAAAACATATGGTCTTCCCTCATTTCTCCCATTAACTCAAATACAAACCAAATCCAACAACTTGAAAGACGTACAAATGATCAAGAGGACAACCATTCTGAATGAATAGAGCAAATAAGCCCACCTTCTTTCACCTGTGATGTCATTTCTTTCTATTTACTGTAACTCATTTCTTTTGAAGACATCATATATAATCTCCACTGTTTGTATCTCAGACCTGGAAAAACGCATCCTGCCAGCTATGATTGATTCAAAACAAAGTCCTCCCACAGAAGGGAGAAATCCTCATTTTCTCATTCTCTCGAGAGAAACAAGAATGGAAACATATAGACAGGGGAAATGAAATTAACCATGGATTACATATTTCTTCTAAATGGCAAGTTTTCTCCACTTATTGACTATAATTAGGCCTACAGAATTTTGGATCACTATGCTGTTTTTTTTTTTTTAAAGTTTTCCCCAACATTTCAATCTACATCACTGACATCAAGGTCTGGGTATTCCCTTTTTCCTGCACTGTGCTGTCCCTGCTACAGTGGAGACAGAGATCATCCACATTCTCCAAGACATCTATCCTCTCTTCTGTCCTCTAATCTCCTTTTTCTACTACTTCGATCCATTTAGTTCAAAAACTTCCTTAAATATAATATCAAAGACTCCTACTTATCAAGGTGCCACAATGGAACAGGGAGTTTGTTTAATGAACCATTTTAATTTTAAAATTTTGATTTTAATTTTGCTGTACTATATGGGGTAAATAAAACACACCTATCTCCTAGTGATGGAATACAAAAGTCCTCCTAAGTTAAAAAAACAAAAACAGAAGAATGGTCTTTCACAATCATGGCTAATAGCCAAGACTATTAACAAAAAGTTTTGACATTTTGGCAATTCTTGGCATAATGGTGACAATGTCATAGCTACTAGCATTTAAAGTTAAAAGTAGAGTTTAACAAAACATTGCCCCAATTAATTTGTTTCACAGCTGTTACTTAGATTTACTGAATTTAAAACATGTTTTCTCTATCTCAGCTTTCCTTTTCAATTGTGACCAAGATATTCTTGCAATGTCATTTTCCTAAGTACTTAAATTTTATTGACAAGCAGCACTGACTTTCTCCAGCTACTCAGCAATTTAAAATTCCTTATCATTCAGACCACAACTCAGTGCTTCCGTATTATGTAATCAAATAATCTAGATAACATTACCCAAAAATGAACTTCACAATTCCGCTACAAAATTGTATGTGAAAGATTTCATCCATTCATCTTAAGTCCCATATCACACTTATCCCTTCCCAGTTCAATAGCTTTTCCTAGCTGGAATCTATTTATCAAGTAATGCTCATTGCGAAGCTCACAGTGTTAAGCAATCATGCTCAAAAATGTTAAACATTACATTTGCTTGGCACAAATATTTAAGTATTTATAATTCTTTTTCATATACTATCCACTCCAGTGTGAATGAAGTACTGTCACTTACTGTGACAATCAACATAAACCACATTATAATCAGCAAGAATAATGTTATCTAAATTTTTAAAGGGTTGCTCAGGAGAAATAAAAGTAGTGTTGATGGAGCACTGAGTGAGAAATCAAGTGTCCAAAATACAAAAAATCCACTGACTGGAGTTTTCTTATGTGTGAAATAAAAGTTTTTAAGTTTTTTAAAAAAGCAAAATCCTATCACATTAGAAACACCTAATTTCTTCTTCTAAACATGATGATATTTTAGGGACGCCTGGGTGGCTCAGTTGGTTAAGCGTCTGCCTTCGGCTCAGGTCATGATCCCAGGGTCCTGGGATGGAGTCCCACATCGGGCTCCCTGCTCAGCGGAGAGACTGCTTCTCCCTCTCCCTTTGCCTGTCGCTTTGCCTACTTGTGCTCTCTATCTCTCTGTCAAGTAAATAAAATCCTTAAAATAAAAAAATAAACATGATGATATTTTAGTCATATTATTTGAAATCTTGCACACAAAAGTAGGTAAAAGAGAAGGAAAATTAAGTACATTTATGTTAGGATGAACACCTAATTTATTGGGTCCAGAGTGCTCAGTGTTTGTCAATTTTGTTGGCAAGTCTTCAAATTCCAAGAAAAGGACTTTTCATCAAAAATGCCACTTTTTGGGGCGCCTGGGTGGCTCGGTCATTGGGCGTCTGCCTTTGGCTTGGGTCATAATCCCAGAGTCCTGGGATGGAGCCCCGCATCAGGCTCCCTGCTCGGGGGGAAGCCTGCTTCTCCCTCTCCCACTCCCCCTGCTTGTGTTTCCTCTCTTGCTGTCTCTCTCTCTGTCAAATAAATAAAATCTTAAAAAAAAAAAAAAAAGAAATGCCACTTTTCAATCAACCCAAGTCACAGTTATCAACCACCACCACCACCACAAAAATATAAGTTATAAGGAGTTTCCTAGTTTTTGGTGGAAATAAAAATGTTTTACTTTGGACATTCTTATAGAACTTTGTCATATCTATAGTATTTTATTATCCTCAAAAAATCCTACCCATACCTTTTCTCTACAAATATGCTAGATTGTCTACTGTCTTCTCAGTTAACCCCTCAAAGAAAATAGGCCTCTTAAATTTGGCACTCTAAGGTGGTTTTTATGTTGTTGTTTTGCTATTGTCACATTAGCTCACAAGGTAAGCTTAGTTTAGGATTTTTAAAAGACAATTTACTTTCAAATTTTCAGGCTGTATTTTTTGGTAAAACCTTCATTAATACCAAGGTAAAAATCTAAGCAAATGGGCAAATTTAATTTATTTTGTTGGGTTCTTTCACAGATAACTTGGTATAAAAGATTAACTTAATAATGGAAGTCTAAAGTATTTTCTAATTTTATTCGAGAAAACCATTTTTTATTAAAGTATAATAAATATACAGTGTTATATGAGTTCCAGGTATACAGTATAACAATTCAACATTTCTATATATTACTTAGTATGCTCATCACAATAAATGTACTCTTAATCCCTTTTATCTATTTCACCCATCCCCTTACCCACTTGCCTTCTGGCAGTCACCAGTTTGTTTTCTGTATTTAAGAGTCTGGGTTGTTTCTGTCTGTCTTTTTACTTTGCTCATTTGTTTTGTTTCTTAAATTACACATATTGGTGAAATCATGGTATGCATCTTTCTGACTAATTTCACTTTGCATTATACCCTCTAGCTCCCTCCATGTTGTTGCAAATGTCAGGTCTCATTCTTTTTTATGGTTGTGTGTAAGTATCACTTCTTTATCCATTTATCTACTGATGGGGCACTTGAGTTACTTACACGTCTTGGTTATTATAAATAATGCTGCAATAAACATAGGGGTGGCAAGTATCTTTTTGAATTTGTGTTTTCATTTTCTTTGGATAAATTCCTAGTAGTGGAATTCTGGATCAAATGGTAATTCTATTTTTTAACTTTTTAAGGAACTTTCATGCAATAGAAAATATTCCTTTTTTTCCACATGCTCACCAACACATGCTATTTCTTGTCCTTTTAAGTCTAGCCTTTCTGACAGGGGTAAGTTGATTATCTCCTTGTGGATTTGATTTGCATTTCCCTGACAATTAGCGAATTCCAGCATCTTTTCATGTATCTATTAGTCACTTGTATGTCTTCTTTGGAGAAATCTCTATTCAAGTCCTCTGCCCACTTTTCAATTAGATTATTTGATGGTTTTTTGGTGTTCAGTTGAGTAAGTTCTTTTTATATTTTGAATATTACCCCCTTATCAGATGTATCATTTGAAAATATCTTCTTCCATATAGCAGGTTGCCTTTTTGTTTTGTTGATGGTTTCTTTCACTGTGCAAGAGCTTTTTCGGTGTAGTCCTGATAGTTTATTTTTTGTTTCTCTTGCCTGAGAAGACGTATCTTGAAAAATATTTCTGTGGCTGAAAAGAAATTACTGCCCATGTTTTCTTCTAGGAGATTTATGGTTTCAGGTCTTACACTTAGGTCTTTAATCCATTTTGAGTTTATTTTTGTGTATGGTGTAAGAAAGTGATCCGGTTTCATTCTTTTGCATATGCAGCTGTCCAGCTTTCCCAGCACCACTTGCTGAAGAGACTGTCTTTTCCCCAGTGTATGTTCTTGTCCTGCTTTGTTGAAGATTAATTGACCTTAAAATCATGGGTTTATTTCTGGGCTCTCTGTCCTGTTCCATTGATCTACATGTCTATTTTTGTGCCAATAGCATACTGTTTGGATTACTACAGCTTTGGAATGTATCTTTTTTCCTGGGATTGTGATGCTTCCAGCTTTGTTATTCTTTCTCAAAATTGCTTTGGCTATTCAGGGTCTTTTGTGATTCCATATAAATTTTAGTATTATTTGTTCTAATTCTGTGAAAAATACTGTTGGTGTTTTGATAGGGGTTGCATTAAATCTGTAGATTGCTTTGAGTAGCATGTACATTTTAACAATATTGGCTATTTTCTTTTTAATGAAGAGTCTTCTTGGCTTCTGACTAGGAGCCCTTTGCATTTGAAAATATTTATAAATGCAAAGAAGTACAACTGAAGTTGAAGGTCATTTGTTCCAGACTCCAGTTGGGAAATGGGTGGAAAGCATGTAAAACTTGTAATTTTTTTGTGGTTGTTGTTCATTAAGAGTACAGTCATAACTAAATCCTGGCATTTTTAAAAAAATTTTTTATTTTTATTTTTATTTTTTTAAAGATTTTATTTATTTATATGACACAGAGAGAGAGAGAGAGAGATTACAAGTAGGCAGACAGGCAGGCAGAGAGAGGAGGAAGCAGGATCCCCGCTGAGCAGGGAGCCCGATGCGGGCCTCGATCCCAGGACCCTGAGATCATGACCTGAGCCGAAGGCAGAGGCTTTAACCCACTGAGCCACCCAGGCGCCCAATCCTGGCATTTTTAAATCTGATTTTTTTCCTTCAAGTAAAACCAACTAATTCTTCATGCTATGGACTAATACACAAAGTGTCTGCAATATAAACAATTTTAGGGCTAATCATCCTCTGGGTTATGGAGTTTACTTCTCTGGAACCAAATTGTCAAAAGATGCTTTACTGATACAGTTATATTTTAGAGCAGAATTTTAAACATATCTATACCTATCTTTTAAAATTTATTTTTTAGCGCAATTTTAGATTCATGGCAAAACTGATCAGAAAGAACAGACTTCCCACATACTCCTTATCCCCACATATGTATAACCTCCCCCATTATCAACATAACTCACGAGAATGGTACATTTTTTAGCAAAGATGAACCTACTCTGACCCACCATAATCACCCAAAGTCCATAGTCTTAACTTAGGGCTCTTAGTGATGTACATTCTATAGGTTTGGACAAATGTATAATGACATATATCCATCATTATAATATCATACAGAGCTTTTCACTGTTCTAAAAATCCTCTATGCTCTGCCTAGTCATCTTTAATACTGACAAAATTCTTCTAATCCATTAGTTTGGAACATCTTGTATCACCATCAATTTCTCTCTTTATGCCCATTAATATTTGCTTTATGTATTTAGGTGCTCCAGTATCAGGTGCACAGATATTTACAGTTGTCATATCTTCTTAATGGACTGATTCCTTCATTACTATGTAATGCCCTTCTTTGTTTCTTACTACAATCTTTGCTTTAAAGTCTGTTTTGTCTGACATGTATTGTGACTCCAGTTTTTTTTAAATTTTCATTTACATGGTGAATGTTTTCCATTCACCAAGTTTCATTCTTTTGCATGTAGATGACCAGTTTTCCCAACATCACTTGTTGAAAAGACTATCTTTTTCCGAATTGGATATTCTTCCCTGCTTTGTTTAAGGTTAATTGAGCATATAATTGTGGGTTTATTTATAGGTTTTCTATGGGTGTCTGTTTTTGTGCCAGTACCATACTGTTTTGATTACTACAGCTTTGTATTATAACTTGAAGTCTGGAATTGTGATACCTCCAGCTTTGTTATTCTTTCTCAGGATTGCTTTGGCTATTCAGGGTCTTTTGTGGTTTGATACAAATTTTAGTATTATTCTAGTTCTGTGAAAAATACTGTTGGTGTTTTGATAGGGATTACATTAACTCTATAAATTGCTTTGGGGTAATAAAAACGTATTGACAAAATTCTTCTAATCCAGGGACACCTGGGTGGCTCAGTCAATTAATGGGTGCCTTTGGCTCAGGTTATGATCCTAGGGTCCTGGGATCGAGTCCCACATCGGGCTCCTTGCTCAGTGGGGAGCCTGCTTCTCTCTCTGCCACTCTGCCAGCTTGTGCTCTCTCCCTCTCTCTCTCTCTGACAAATAAATAAATAAAATCTTTTTAAAAAAAATTTTCTAATCCATGAGCTTGGAATATCTTTCCATTTCTTTGAGTCATTTTCAATTTCATCAATATTTTATAGTTTTTAGAGTATAGGTCTTTCACCTCTGGTTAAGTTTATACCTATGTGTTTTATTCTTTTTGGTGCAACTGTAAATGGTGCTGTTTTTTTAAAATTTCTCTTTCTGTAACTTGTTAGTTTATAGAAATGCTACCAATTTCTGGGTATTAACTTTATATCCTGCCACTTTACTCAATTCAATTAGTACTTCCAGTAGTTTTTTGATGGAATCTTTAGGATTTTCTATGTATAGTGTCATGTTGTCTGCACGTACTGACAGTTTAACTTCTTTACCAATATGGATGCCTCATTTCTTTTACTTGTCTGATTGCTATGGCTAGGATTTTTAGTGCTATGTTGGAGAAAGTGGTGAGAGTGGACACCTTTTATCTTGTTCCTGACCTTGGAGGGAAAGCTCTCAGTTTTTCACCACTGAGGATGACGTTAGCTATGGGCTTTTCATACATGGCCTTTATTATGTTAAGGTATGTTCCCACTAACACTGTTTTGTTGAAAGTTTTTTTTTTTTTAACATGAATGGATATTGAATCTTGTCAAATGTTTTTTTCTGCATCTATCGAAATGATCATATGACTTTTATCCTTCATTTTATGACGTGGTGTATGATGGTGATTGATTGCGAATACTGAATCGTGTTTGCATCCTGGGAATAAATCTCACCCGATTGTGGTGAATGACCTTTTAAATGTATTGTTGTATGCAGTTTGCTAATATTTTGCTGAGAATATCTGCACCTAGATTTTTCAGGGATACTGGCCTGTAGTTTTCTTTCTCTGTGGGGTCTGTACAGGTTTGGTATTAGAGTAATGCTGGCTTTATAGAATATATTTAGAAGTTTTCCTTCCTCTTCTCTTTTTTTCTTTTCTTCTTCTTTTTTTTTGGAAATACTCTGAGAGTAGGTATTAACTCTTTTTAAAATGTCTGGTAGAATTTGCCTATGAATCTGTGTGGTACTGGATTTTTATTCTTTGGTTATTTTTGAATACAGATTAAATTTCATTATTTGTAATCAGTCTGTTCAGATTTTTAAATTTCTTTCTGGTCCAGTTTTTTTCTTAAAAGATTTTATTTATTTATTTGAGAGAGAGAGAGAGAATGAGAGAGAGTGCATGAGAGGGGGGAGAGTCAGAGGGAGAAGCATACTCCCTGCTGGGAGCCCAATGCAGGACTTGATCCTGGGATTCCAGGATCATGACCTGAGCCGAAGGCAGTCACTTAATCAAGTGAGCCACCCAGGCGCCCCTCTGGATCAGTTTTGGAAGATTATATGTTTCTAGGAATTTATCCATTTCTTTTAGGCTGTCCAGTTTGTTGGCATATGATTGTTTATAATATTCACTTATAATCCTTTGTATTTCTGTGGTATGAGTTGTTACTTTTCCTCTCTCATTTTTTAATTTTTATTTTTCTCTCATTTCTGATTTTATTTATTTGGGTCCTTTTTCTTTGTTTCTTAATGAGTCTGGTGAAGGGTCTGTAAATCTTGTTTATCTTTTCAAAGAACCAGCTCTTGTGTTTCATTTTTTTCCCCCCAGACTTTATGCCATTTACATCTGCTGTGATCTTTATTATTTCTTTTCTCCTACTCACCTTGGGTTTTGTTCTCCTCTCTCTCTAGTTCCTTTAGGCATAAAATGGATCACTTCAGTTTTTTCTTGTTTTTTATTTCTTAGGCCTGTTTTGCTATAGAACTGCTTTTGATGTGTCCCAGAGATTTTGGATCATTGTGTTTTCATTTTCATTTGTAATCATGTATTTTTTTTATTTTTTCTTTGATTGTTTCATTGACCCACTGGTTGTTTAGTGTCATGCTGTTCAGTCACCATGTATTTGTGGTTTTTCCTGTTTTTTCCTTGTGATTCACTTCTAGGTTTATACAGATGTGTTGGAAAAGATATATGGTATGATTTCAATTTTCTTAAATTTATTGAGACTTGTTTTATGGCCCAGTATGTGATCTATTCTGGAGAATGTTCCATTTGCACTTGAAAAGAATGTGTACACTGCTGTTTTGGATGGAATGTTCTGTATATATCTGTTATGTACAGCTGGTTCAATATGTCATTCAAAGACCTTGTTTCCTTACAGGGGGTGCCTGGGTGGTACAGTTGGTTAAGTGTTTAATTCTTGGTTTCAGTTTAGGTCGTGATCTCAGGACTGTGAGGTCATGCTCCATGTAAGGCTCTGCACTCAGCACAGAATCTGCTTGAGATTCTCTCTCCCTTTCCCTCTGCCCCTCCCACTTATGCACAGTCTATAAAACACATAAAATCTTTAAGACAAATCAAAACAAAACCAAAGACATTTCCTTATTTTTCTTCTGTCTGAATGATCCATCCACTGATGTAAGTAGAGCATTAATGTCCTCTATCTACTGTTATTGTATCACCATCGATTTCTCTCTTTATGCCCATTAATATTTGCTTTATTTATTTAGGTGCTCCAGTATCACATGCACAGATATGTTTTCCATCCCTTCACTTGTAGTCTGTAGGCATCATTAGGTCTGAGGTGAGTCTCTTATAGGTAGCATATAGATAGGTCTTATTTTTTTTTATCCATTCCACCACTCTATGTCTTTTGGTTGGAGCACTTAGGCCATTTACATTTAAAGTAATTATTGGCGCCTGGGTGGCTCAGTGGGTGAAAGCCTCTGCCTTCGGCTCAGGTCATGATCTCAGGGTCCTGGGATCGAGGCCCATATCGGGCTCCCTGCTCAGCAGGGAGCCTGCTTCCTCCTCTCTCTCTCTGCCTGCCTCTCTGCCTACTTGTGATCTCTCTCTGTGTCAAATAAATAAATAAAATCTTAAAAAAATAAAAAATAATTATTGATAGGTATGTACTTATTGCCATTTAAAAATTTTGTTTATTGGCTGTTTTTGTAGTTCTTCTTTTCTAGCTCTTTGTGATTGATTAGTATCTACAGTGTTTTATTTGGCTTTCTCTTTACTTTTGGTGTATCTATCATAGGTTTTGGGTTTGTGGTTACCAAAAGGTTCATATATGTCATCCAAAGTAAGTATCAGTCCATATTAATTTGATAGTCATTTAAGTTCACATTCTTAAAAAAGTTTTTCCCCCTTCTTTTCTCTTTTTACTCCATTCTCCACTTTTGTGTATATGTTGTCATATTTTGTGTGTTTTTATTCATTTTTCTTATGTTTCATTATGACCATTTCTTTTCTACTTAAAGAAGTCACTTTAACATTTCTTGTAAGGCTGGCTTAGTTGTGACAAATTCCTTTATATTTTCTTTTCTGGGAAACTCTTTCTCTCTTTCAAATCTGAATGCTAATCCTGCCAGGTAGAGTATTCTTGGTTGTAGATTTTTCCTTTTAGCACTTGCCACTCTCTTCTGGCTTGCAAAGTTTCTGCTGAAAAACCAGCTGATATTCTTATAGGTTTTCCTTTCTAGGTAACTTTGTGTTTCCCTCTAGGTGGTTTTAAGATTCTCTCTTTATCTTTAACTTTTGATATTTTAATTATTATATGCTGTGGTGTGGAATTCCTTGGGTTCATCTTGTTTGGAACTTTCTGCTTCTTGGACTTGGATGTCTATTTCTCTCCCTAGATTAGGGGAGTTTTCAGATACTATTTCTTCAAATATGTTTTCTACACCTTTCTCTCTCATCTTCTTCTGGGACCATTATAATGCGAACATTTGTTGACTTGATTTCGTGTAAGAGATCTCTTAATCCTCATTTCAAAAATTTTTTTAATTTTAAAAATTAGAATTTTTTTTCTCTTTTTTGATGCTTGGCTTGTGTGCTTTCTATTATCCTATCTTCTGATTGCTGATATGTTCTTCTGCAACCTCTAAACTACTGTCGATTCCCTCTGGGGGGTTGGAGGGGAATACTGACAACTCAATGACAGCTTTCAAATGTATTGTGTTGAAATAAGATTATAGAGAATATAGTGAAGTCAAGAAAACTGCATGTAGCCTCCAGGTGACTCACTATTGTTTCAGATGGTAAAAATGGGACTGAGGCGAACATCTGGCAATGACACTAGAATAGAATATACTGAACCATAACAATAAACAGATGTCTCATTTTGAGGCCATGAGATAATACCAGTAACAAGGGAATTGCGCCAAAAATCCTTTTACTTAAATATGAAATCTGTGACCTACTTTTTATTTATTTAGTTTATTTATTCATTTATTTGTCATTGGATCAGCAAGAGAACTAAAGAAACAAACACGGTTTCTTTCCTGCACAATATCCATAACGTGCACTTACTCAACAGGCATGTGATAAAAACATACTGGGAAAACATTATAGTTGGTTACAAAGTTTTCTTTCATCTCAATTCTTCAAATTAGCTTAGCTCTGTTCCTAAGGTAATATTAATAGGCTACAACCTACTTACTATTACTAGTCCCTCTGCAATACATCCTAGCTCTTTTTTTTTTTTTAAGAGTTTTTATTTGTTTATTTGAGAGAAAGAGAGGGAAAGAGAGCATGTATGAGTGTGTGCACGAGTCAAGGGGGACAGGGAAGAGGGAGAAGCAGATTCCCCATGGAGTAGGGAGCCTGATGCGGGGCTTGATCCCAGGACCCTGGAATTATAACCTGAGCTGAAGGCAAATGCTTAACTTACTAAGCCACCCAGACGCCCTGAAACACACCTTAGATGTGTTGTGAAAGCACAAAATCATAAACAGTGTTTGATAATCAATCTCCTGAACCATGCAATAGTCCATACTAGTGCCAAAAGAGAATGAATTTCTTCAACCTAACTGCATTCTTCTTTAATCCTATTTCAAAAGGCCATCAGTTTTAGATCGAGAGCTGTCAGATTATTAAGTACTTACAACTTAGAAATTCAGCCTATAGACTGCTCTACTACTCTTTGTTCATTGAAATATTAAAATATGTATTATGTGTCGATGATGTGGAAAAGTTATGGCATTTAAGCTCCGAGAGTCCATGAGTTGAGTCTCTTGGCATAGAAATAAAGGTATTAAAAGGACTCATTTAAAAAAAATGGGTAAGAAGAAGAAATTATTAATAATTTTGTTAATGTGTATTAACAGCATTGTGTTTATATTTAAAAAGTACATAATTTTCAAAGCCTTAAAGTGTGTAGTGTAAAATGACATTGGTATCTTGGATTTGTTTTAAAATACTTCAGTAAGATAAAATAATGCAAATGTGGCAAATTCCTTAAATTACTGAATCTGGGTGATAGGTTGTTCATTGTGTCTATTTTTTGTGTGTGTTAGAAAATGTCATTAAGGGCGCCTGGGTGGCTCAGTGGGTTAAAGCCTCTGCCTTCGGCTCAGGTCATGCTCTTACGGTCCTGGGATCGAGGCCCGCATCGGGCTCCCTGCTCAGCAGGGAACCTGCTTCCTCTTCTCTCTCTGCCTGCCTCTCTGCCTATTTGTGATCTCTCTCTTTCTGTCAAATAAATAATAAAATCTTTAAAAAAAATGTCATTAAAAAAATTAGAAAGCCAGGCAGTCATTTCTCTGTATAACTGGCAAGTTCACTTAACTACTCTGTGGTTCAGTTTTAGCCTCTGTAAAATAGCAATAATAACGGTACCTACCCTTATGGTTGTTTAATACTGCTGTTTCTCTGGGAACACTAATTTAGCATTGTAAGGGTTGTTAAGAACACATCTACTCAGTTCTCTGCAGTGCTGGACCTTACCCAGCCCCATGACTGCTGGGGTGACTCTAACTGGAGGGTGATGGCTTGAGAAGGTGGGTCTAAAGCCATGGAAGATCAAAGTCTCTTGCCTCAGGTCACTACATTTCTTCTTAGTCTTGAACCAAATTGTCCTTTTGAGGTTTCTAAGAGTGAGATTCTGATTCTTTTTTGAAGTAACTAGTAATATCTCAATAAAAGGTAACTCAATTCTGCCCTTGTTTCCTCCCCTTTTCCTTATCCACTGAAGAGATGTAATAGAAGAGTATACATGATGAATGTCTGGGTAGGAGAACAGGTTCACATGGACTTATGGTTACAGGTGACAAGACCAGTGATATGAAGCAAAGAATCCTTGTGCAGAGTACTACTTGCTTCTTCCTTTCCACTTAGTCCCACCGTCTTCAGCCTGTAACTCATATGAGGGCCAGACTGAAGCAAATTCATAGAAGTAATGGGCTTATATGAAGCAGGAAGGGAGGGAGGAGAAAAGAGGGAAAGGAAAATTCCAAGTGACTGCGGTAAGGAAGACTAGGAAGTTTCTGGGGCTATTCAACATACCAATCCAAATTTACATAAGGCCTATATGAACAGGACACTGTTTTGAAAGTACTTGGTGGTACAAGGAGCTAAATAGCAAAGATAAGCCATGTTTTCAGAAAACAAACTGTTCAAACCCTAGGTGTTTTCTTTTTTAAAAAAAGTATAAATCACTAACACAAAAGGAAAGCAAAATGAATAAAAATAGCCAATGGAAAAATATTTTATACATATTTAGGGAGTAATTAAAAGGGCACTGTAATATCAGTTAAACAATTATGTCTAATTTTTTATACTTACATTCTATTTCTAGAAGGCCTCCAGATAAAAATACAGAATCAGACTACTCATCACTTTCACTGCTCCCATACTGGTCCACAGCACCATCATCCCTTGCCTGGATTACTGCAAAGGCCTCCTGACCCAGCCTGTTGCTTCTTTCCTTGTCCTGCTACAAACTTTTCCCAACACAGCATCTGGAATGTTCCTCTTTTTTTTTTTTTTTAAATTCTTTGAGTACAGCTGACACACAATGTTACATTAGTTTCCAGCGTATAAAATAGATTCAACTTCCCTATACATCATGCTGTGCTCACCATAAGTGTAGCTACCATCTGTCACCACACAGTGCTATTGCAGTATCACTGACTATATTCCCTATGCTGTGCCTTTTATTCCCCTGACTTATTCCATAACTGGAAGCCTGTATCTCCTACGCCCCTTTACCCATTATGCCTGTCACTCCATCACCCCTTCCCTCTGGCAACCATCAGTTTGTTCTGTTAGAACGTTCCTTTTGAAATATTAGAAACTGTCACTCCTCGGTTCAAAACTTTTTCACGGCTCCTCATCTCACTCAGAGTAAAAGTCAAAGTCCTTACAAAAGCCTAATAAAGGGCTACTGATTTCTACTTCATCTTCCCCTTTATGTGGTAGGCAGTGGTCTACATCCCAAGGCTTTTCCTACTATTTTACTTAAGCATGCCCCTGGGCAAAGTACCACAGTACAGCTGCTATTTACTCTAGGAATCACTTCCCAGAGAGACACAGAAGGCTGCTCCCTTCCTTCTTTTTCTCAAACTGGTTGTGGGCACTTATCTTTTCAATAGCAGTTTCAATATATATGTAATTTTCATAGACATATTTAAGTTTTATGTTTTGCAGCATGTATACTGTATATATGTATATTAAAATTCCACTAAAAAGAGTTATCTTTCTACTTTTTTAGCATAAAAATTCCCCTATGAATTAAACAACCATCACAACTTTTGGTAGCCTTTTATAAAAACCTATATGTATATAGGCGTACCTCTGAGACATTGTGGGCCTCATTCTAGATCACTACGATAAAGCAAATACTGTAATAAAGCCAAGTCAAAATGAATCTTTTGGTTTCCCAGTCAGTGCATACACGTTATTTTAACACTATATTGTATATGTATTTTGACACTATATTTAACACTAATATATGTATATATTAATTATAATATAGTGTTAGCATCATGTCTAAGTATATATAACTCAATTAAAAATACTTTATTGCTAAAAACCCATCAACTGGGCGCCTGGGTGGCTCAGAGGGTTAAAGCCTCTGCCTTCGGCTCAGGTCACGATCCCAGGGTCCTAGGATCGAGGCCCACATCGGGCTCCCTGCTCAGTGAGGAGCCTGCTTCTCCCTCTCTCTCTCTGCCTGCCTCTGACTACTTGTGATCTCTCTCTCTGTCAAATAAATAAATAAAATCTTTAAAAAAATAATAAAAATAAAAACCCATCAACTGAGCATTCACCAATTTTTTTTAAATTTTTTTATTGGTAGAGGGTCTTACCTCCATGTTGATGGCTGCTAACTAATCAGGATGGTGGTTGCTGAAAGATGGGGTGGATGTGGTAGTTTCTTAAAATAAGACAATAAAGTTTACCACATCAATTGACTCTTCCTTTCACAATTATTTTTCTGTAGCATGCAAGGCTATTTGAAAGCATTTTACCCACAATGGAGTCAGTTTTCTCAAACTACCCTGCTGCTTTATCAACTAAGTTTATGTAATATTCCAAATCTTTTGTTGTCATTTATTTATTTATTTTATTTTATTTTATTTTTAAAGATTTTATTTATTTATTTGACACAGAGAGAGAGAGATCACAAGGAGGCAGAGAGGCAGGCAGAGAGAGAAGAGGAAGCAGGCTCCCCGCTGAGCAGAGAGCCCATTGCGGGCCTCCATCCCAGGACCCTGAGATCATGACCTGAGCCGAAGGCAGAGGCTTTAACCCACTGAGCCACCCAGGCGCCCTTTTGTTGTCATTTCAATACTTATCAGAGCATCTTCACAAGGAATAGATTCCATTTCAAGAAACTACTCTCTTTGCCCATCCATAAGAAGCAACTTCTCGTTCATTAAAGTTTTATCATGAGATTGCAGTAATTCAGTCACATCTTCAGGCTCCACTTCTACTTCTAGTTCTCTTGCTATTTTTCCACCACATCCGCAGTTACTATCTCCACTGAAATCTTGAACCCCATAAAATCACCCATGAGGACTGGAATCAAGTTCTTCCAAACTCCTTTGGTGCTGGTATTTTGCCTTCTTCAAGTGAATGATTGTTCTTAACGGCATCTAGAATGGTGATTCTTTTCCAGAAAGTTTTCAATTTACTTTGCCCAGATTATCAGAGGAATCATGATTTATAAACAGTGATAGCCTTATAATACTAATACTTGTGAATAATAATACTTAAAAGTCTAAATTACTCCTTGATTCATGGGCTACACAATGGATGTCATGCTAGCAGTCATGAAATCAACATTGATTTCATTGTACAGCTCCATCAGAGCTCTTGGGTGAACAGGTGCATTGTCATAAGCTATAATATTTTAAAAGGTTTTTTGTTTTTTTTTTCCTGAGCAGTAGGTCTAAACAGTGGGCTCAAATATTCAGTAAACCATGCTGTAAACAGATGTGCTGTCATCCAGAGTTTGTTGTTCCATTTATAGAGCACTGGCAGAGTAGATTTATTGTAATTCTTAAGGGCCCTATGATTTTGGGAATAGTCAGTGAGCACTGTTTTCAACTTAAAGTCACCAGTTGGATTAGCTCTTAATAAGAGAGTCCACCTGTCTTTTGAAGCTTTGAAGCGAAACACTGACTTCTCCTTCCTAGCTATGAAAATCCTAGATGGCATCTTCTTCCAACAGTAGGCTGTTTTGTCTATATTGAAAATCTGTTGCTTAGTTCAGCCATCTTCATTAATTATCTTAGCTAGATCTTCTGGATAATTTGCTACAGCTTCTGCATCAGCAACTGCTGCTTCACCTTGTATCTTGATGTTATGGAGATGATTTCCTTCCTTAAACCTCATGAACCAACTTCTGCTAGCTTCAAGCTTTTTTCTGTAGCTTCCTTACCTCTTTTTTAGCCTTTTCAGTCATTGAAAATTGTTATCGAACATGCTTAACAATACTAATGACAAGAAAACTGAGTGATTCTTACAGAGTAATGATGGAAAAATATTTGATTCTCCCTTTTCTCTACATCTAAGCAGCAAATTCTCTTGTCTCTACTTCCAAAATACATTCTAAATCTATCCACTTTTCTTCATCTCCACTGTTTTCACCATATTCTAAATTACCATCACCTCTGTCTAGATTATTGCAAGTTTCCCAAATTTCCCTGTGTCCTCTGTTCTTCCCTTATAATTCATTCATTACACAGGAACCACAGTGAATGTTTTAAAATGCAAAAGAGATCACATTACTCTTGCTTAAATATTTTTCAGTGATTTTGTCTATTCTGAGAATATAGCTTAAGCTTCATTCCACAAGCCCACATAACTAATCCCATTCCTCCCTCCTTCTACATTTCAGAAAGCATCATGACACCCCTCCCACTTTCATTCTCATAGTCCTGTCATACTTTCTTTCCTACTGCTCCAACAGGGCAAAAATTTGACTGGCCCAAGGCCTTGGTGTTTAGTGTTTTGTTTTCCTGCTTAAAATGCTATTTGCTCAGATCTTCAGGTCGATGACTTGGATCACTCACATTGCAGTTCAAGTGTCCTTTTCATACATGTTTTTCCTTGCTACTCTAATGTTGCCACCTAGTTACTATTACATAGTCCTCTTTTATTTCACAACTGAAATAATCTTTCTTTCATTTATTTACTTGTTTCCTGACCCTCTAGAATGTTGACTCCATGAGAATGGGAAGTTTGTCTTCACTGTTTGGCAGAGAGTACGCTCTTAATATTTGCAGGAAAAAAAATAGATTTTTTTTATAACTATTATTTTAGGCACTAAATAAAGTTGGGTGAACTCTTTCAAGGCTGCCTTAAAACTAACATATTAAAATGGAAATAATTTAATCACTTCACTCAAAAGCTACTTCACAGCTTCATTTAACACAGAAAAAAAAATCATATTTTACTTCACCAATCTTTTGGTGAGTTTTATTTCATATCCTCCATCTATCAGTTCTCAGTCATTGTAAGAATGTCCCTATGGACTAGAGAGAACCCTAATTCTTCTCAGCAGGCCTCCCAGGAGGTTAGTTTCTTTAACAGGTTAGGATCTCCTCCTTTCTCAATGAGCTATGGAACCACTTTATATTGTCAAGATTTAAGGTAAGGAGTCTGTTGGATATGCCATCATCTCGCCTTTCTTCTTTACGGGCAATCACCTCTTGGACAGTATACACTGGTCAGAGTCCCAAAAGACTTTATTTTTTAAAAAAGATTTTATTATATGAAAGAGACAGAGCGCGCATGATCGGAGAGAGGGGGCAGATGGAGAGGGAAAAGCAGACTCCCCTTTCAGCAGGGAGCCTGATGAGGGATTTGATCCCAGGACCCTGAGATCATGACCTGAGCTGAAGGCAGCTGCTTAACTGACTGAGCCGCCCAGGTGCCCCAGAGTCCCAATATATTTTAATATTTATTCTGCAAATGGGCTCTTTACACAAATAATAAAAGCTCTCAAAAGATGTTATTATTACATGGATTTACTACATTATGAGAGAGGAAAATATTTCAAGAAAAATATGGAAAGGGAATTCTGAAACCTAGAGGACTATGTTTTGTCCTCTGAGATAAGGATAAGGAGAGGCATTGCTGCACCTCTTTGATCTTCATCAGTTGTTCTAACATCTAAGATATCTGTAAAGAGGCTACAGTCACGCTGAGAGTACATGTGCATGTGAAACCCAGGAATTAAGCAAAAACTAAAGATTATTCTTTTGGAAGAGTACCCCTGAACAGTTCTCACAATCCAAGGTTATAGTTTTAGTTCTTTTCCTGGGGGACATGAAAATATCTGGAACACAACAAAGTAACAGTCTTGAGTTGTATAGATTATATAAAGGCATTCACCACAAAGCCTGGAAGCATCAGGCTTGTGAACTGGTAGGTTTCATACCCTCCTTAGTACTTAGAAATAATGGCAGAAAATCATAAACCAAAACTACTGTAAATTTAACTTGGAAGTGTAAAAATAATAGCTAATGTTCATTTTTCTCATTAGTTATTAAATTTAATGATTTTGGAAAACCCCCAAAAAAACTAAATTGTTTTTTTCTTCACTGAACTTGAGTCTGTAGTTTGAGTGGTTAAGGCAGGAAACAAGTATAGGCTTTAACAAAACTACCAAATAAACAACCTGATCTAAAACATTTCAAATTTGTTAAAATTGTAAGAAAACTAGTCCTATTTATGTTTTTAACGTTCATGGTAGCACTTGCAATATTACTAGAATATCTCAAGAAATTTTCAAAAATAAAGGTTAAATTAACTTATTTCCAAACATATAAAGGTAATTTATTTTAAAAAACCCTTTGAAGTATCACTAGTACAGAGAATACATGTAATACTACTACAGTTTAATTTCAGAAACACACAATGAATGTACTACCAAAGCAGCACAACACACAGTACCACCCCTACTATAAATGACAAGAAAAACTTAACATCAGAGATGACAGTGTGTTGTATTTTTATAGAAGTAATAGCTGACCCAAATGGGCAGGCATAAGGGAGCATTGTAGACAAGTAAATTGGGATGCTAATAAAAGTGGTAGATACACTTTTGTCTTTTATACATCAATAAAGTTCAAAAAAAAGTGGCAGGGATAAGGAAAGGAGGAAGAGAAGAATTAAACACAAAGGAAAGAGGTGATATACCACTATTTTGCCTATATAACATTATCCAACCAACCAACCAACTAACCACTTATTAAAACACTTAAAAGGAACTAGGCACTCTATAAGGCTTGTTCGTACTTGGACCAAAGGCAAGCATCTTTCTTTTCTTTTCTTTCTTTCTTTTCTTTTCTTTTCTTTCATTCTTTCTTTCTTTCTCTCTTTCTCTCTCTCTCTCTCTCTCTTTTTTTTTTTTTGGATGATTGCTCAGAAGGGCCATCTGATCTCAGAACAGAAAAATCTAATTAGTACTCACTGAACTCACTCCCACTCTTGGTCTCATGAGCAGTTTAAGTGCTCAGTGACTGAATCTTTTAAACTCTGGGTCATTTGGTCCTCTAGTCACATATTCAACTCTGAGAGTCTCCAATTTACAGCTTCAAACAGCCTCTCTTGCTACATACAAGCAAAGTAAGAAAATGGAATGGCTTGGTGTGAAAAGTTGGGGAAATACACAGGCCACTGTAATGATGGAGCTGTGCTCCAGGTACAACTTGGAGCTACATGCTTATCTCCCACTGTTTTGATTCAGAAACAGAATTTATATTAAATCAGTACCTTCTCTAAACCCTGTTCAATATAACCCATGATGTTAAACACAATGTATTTATTGCAAAAGGAAGGACTGCAATTTATTGCATTTTTCTACCCTTGTAGAAAAATGATGCTGTATGACAATGTGTATGTCACTTGACCCTGTTAAGTTTCAGTTTCCTTTCTATAAAATGGGGATAATAGCTGCCTTGCCTAACTCACAGGGTCACAGAAAGGATCAAATAAGATTGTGCACCTGTAAACTGCTCAACTATTATTATTTAAGTTGCTCCTTTTAGAACTTTTGAACTTTGTCCCAACAGTTTAATTGTAAGGTTAGCTGGAACATCCAGATACAAAAAAATTAAATTAATAGGATTTTGGAGAGAATGACAAATATGGGAAAATATTGATAAAGATAATAGGTCAGAACACAGCAAGTTAGTCCGAGAATTACAAAAAAGTCCTGATGCAAAACCAGGAAAGTTACATGCTTACTCTTTGCAGACATTGGCCGTTCCCCCAGCACACACAAACACTAAGCTGTACTGTGCTACTTTTAGGTGAATCACTGGGGACAAGTTGAGTCTGGAGGTGCTCTGGAGGGGAGGGACTTCCAACCCTGATGATCAGGCTCTTCCCCCATCCTTTTAACAGACACTCCTCCTACTCTTTGTGCCTGGCCCAGTTAATGAAAACTATTCCTGGTAAGAAAATGGCTGTCAAAGATTTCTTTTAGGGAGAGTCTGGTAACTATGAGACACTAGTAGCATACCTACTTCTTCCCCCCACCACGAACTATTTTGAGTGGACAGGTTCAGAGTCAGGAAAACCAGGTTATATTCTGTTTCTCTCAAGACTCACAGGCCTCACCCCTCAAGCTTCAGCTCTCCCATCTGTAAGATGAAGAATGACGGCGCCTGTCAGCTCCATCCCAGGGCCACAGAGAGGATGAATGAGACAGTGCTTGAAAGGCGCCAGGAGTGGTGTCTGACAAACACCAAGTCCATCACTGTTTATCAAGTACGACGATGAGTCCCGTTATGCCCTCCCGCCTCAAGGAAATCGCCGGGTTGGAACTGACGCCCGCAGTCACTGAAAAAAGCAACGCTAAATCCGGCCGGGCGTATCCGCACTGAATCTATTTCGGGGTGAGAGGTAGGAAGCGACAAGGGGCCCCAGGAGAAGGGGAGGGGGGAAAGGAGGATGGATGGAAGGTCTATAATGAGCCTACCTGTTGTTCCGGATGCTGACCAGCACACACAGCACCAGCTCTAAGTAGGTGCGCAGCACTTCCAGCCAACGGGTTGAGAGCTGCAGGGCCTCGACTTCTTCCCCGCCAGTCCCGGTGTCCGCGCCGCCTCCGTCGCCCGGGCCGCCGCCACCGCTCAGGTAATTCTCGGCGGCGAACTCAACACGCAGCTCTCGCACGAACCAGCCGCACTTGCGCATGAGGAATTCGAGCCGCGGCTGCTCCGCGGGGGAGACGCGGAGGCAGATGCGGAGCTGGGGCCAGAGAGCAGGGTAGAAGAGGCACTCGCGCCAGTGCGAGCAGGAAGCGGAGGCCCGCAGCCGGTCGGGCGCGGGCAGGAAGGAGAAGATGTGCACGATCAGCTCGCTGGGCAGCGACGCGGCGCCTGCCGCCTGCCCGCACAGAGCCATCCGGCCCCGCCGCCGGCTGCCAGCCCCCGGCCGCCCCCGCAGTCCCCGGAGCAGCCCCCGCAGCCGTCGCAGCTGCTGCAGCCGCAGCCGCTGCCGCCGCCACCGCGCCACCCGGGCGGCCCCGGCTCGGGTTCGAGCTCCCGGCGGTCGGGGTTGCGGCACTGACAAGAACAACAACATCAATGACAAGGAAGAAGGGGGCGGAACCGTCGTGGGTCTTGGCGGAACCAAGTGCAGCAGAAGTTGTCGAGGGGGGGGACGGTCTTTGAGAGGGTGGTTTCTAGATAGCCAGCTTCTGGCCCCTGAAAGTGTACTCACGCGAATCCAAGGCCTACACACTCAGTAACTTGAAAACCCTCGCTCGTAGTGTTTAGGGCCCAGAAAGCGGCAGGACTTATCGTAAAGAAACGGCGGACCTCCCCGCGCCTGGAAGCGGAGGCAGAGCAGTGGTAGGAGCTGAGCTTGACGTCACCCGTGGTGGGAGGAGCCCTGCGAGGAGGAGAGCTACTTCCGGAAGAGGGGAGCGCCCGGCTGCCGGTAGGGAAGGGAGACGCGGCACGTGACTTTTGACGCACGCAGGCCGACTGGGCGGGGCGGGAAGCGCGGTTGGTGCCGGTGCTAGGCGGCTCATCCCATCTCTTAGTAGCGGTTGAGTCCCACCAAGTGTGTAAGTCAGTTAGTTAATTTGAACGTTCAGGCGGTGGCAATGGCGGAACTCGGGTCGGTGCGAGGGGTCTCCGTTTCTCAGTTGCTGGGCCGAGGACTCAGAGCCAAAGTGTCAGCGTGCACGGTGTTTCTGGGCGGACCCCCCCGCCCAGAGTACTGTTAAGAGTTTTTGAGAGAGAGCCACTAAGGATAGGGACCGGGCGGACTCGCGGGCTACCTGGGACGGGCTGTGGCGGGAAGTGAGAAGCGCGGCGCTGGGCGACCAAGATCGCAGAGCGAGGCTGCTTCACAGGTCGGACTGTGCAAACGACCTCTGCGCACCTCTGCTCTGTGGGGAAGGAGTGAGGACAGCGCCACCCTTTGGATTTTGAGGGAGAGAGGGAAGTAAAGGCAGATGAGTTCGATCTCTGGTTGACTCTCACTCAGCCTCTTCTCCGGGATTTGAGGGAGGCTCTGAGTGCCGGGTTCTGAGATTTAAAGGCACTAGGAGAAAAGAAGCTGATGGGTTGGGTGAAGTTTTTCTTTAGTCTGGCGCCCGTAATTTCAGAGAAGGATTTTTAAAACAGGGTCCCTTAACTTGATCACAACTTGGGAAGTAGTTAACTGGTTGTAAGGGGCGGTGAACTCAGAAAGGAATAAGTGATTTTTATGTAATAATTGAGGATTGCTTTAGTGAGGCTGGCGCGCTTTAGAGCCTTCACTATAATCTTGGAACAGCCTTGTTTTCTTAGTAAACACCAAGAAGCTGTTCTAGGTATTTTTAGTTCTTTGGGGACAAAACTCTCCATTCATGCTGCTTAGATGGCTTTTCGTGCCTGTGTACACATGCCATGTTGCCAACGATATAGTGTTACCTGTGAGTTCTCATCAGCTAAGTACCTGTAAGAAAAAAAGCTATCATTCATGATGTCAGTTCTCCGAACCTCTGCCTGCAGATGTTCTTTCTATGTAATTATTATTATACCTTATGAATAATGAGCACTTATGGAAGCAGCAGTGAATCTAGGAAGTTGAGACTTGGGTTTTAATTTTTTATTTCTTAAACTCACTGAACTATTTTGAAGTGAACCACAGACCTCTAGATAGTCTAAGTCCTTCAGTATGCCTCTCCACAAAAGTATATTTAACTATATAACAAAAATATTACCACACTTTAACACCTTAATGTTATCTAATATTCTAATATTCTAAGTCTTCATATTTATCAATTTATCTCCCAAATGACCTTTACAGCTGTTTTAGCCAAACCAGAATCCAGTTAAAGACCACATTTGTTTTTGTTGATGTATTTCAAGTCTCTCTCTTAATCTAGAATAGTCATTCCCCAACACATTTTTTCCCTCTTTGATTAGCTAAAGAGAGGAGACTTATTATTCTATAAAATATCTTCCCTTCTGTAATTGTTTGACTATTTTCTCTTGGTGTTTAGCTTACCTTTCTAGTCCTTGAATTTCTAATAAACCCGAACGTTAATGCTACTGGCTTGATTAAGTTGGTGACATCTTGATCTCCCTCCTAAATTTGTTTTGTTTTTCTCATTAAAGCTAATCTGTAAAGTGTTATTTGGCTTCCTAAAAATGTCTAACTCCCCTATCAACCATTCATTTAATGCCCTTAATAATAATTGATAATTCTTGCCTGAATCATAATTTTATTAGGGGTTGCAAAATGATAGTTTCTAATTCTTTAATTTCATCTATATTTATTAATTTGCATTCTTCTGGGTTTTTTTTTGTTTTTTTTGTTTTTAATTTATTTATTTTGACAGAGCGAGAGAGATCACAAGTAGGCAGAGAGGCAGGCAGAGAGAGAGAGAGGAGGAAGCAGGCTCTCCGCCGAGCAGAGAGCCCGATATGGGCCTCGATCCCAGGACCCTGAGATCATGACCTGAGCCGAAGGCAGAGGCTTTAACCCACTGAGCCACCCAGGCGCCCTGCATTCTTCTGGATAGTAGAAGTTTTCTTTTATAAACTAGCAACATTTAGTTACTCCAAAATGCAGCTTCTGCTGGAAAGTCAGAAAAAAAAATGCTTAGTTCTTTTTGTTTTATTACCAATTTTGAAAGTAAGTTTTAGGGCCTCAAAGAGTGACAAAGAGTAATTTTTTTTTTTAATATCGTGTACTCATTGATTTTTGGTATATTTTAATTGATTATTTTTTAATATATTTACTTATTTAAAGAGAGAGAGACAGTGTGAGCATGGGGAGGGGCTGAAGGAGAGAGAAAGCGTCTCCAAGCAGATTCCATGCTAAGTGCCAGCCATTCAAGGGACTTGATTTCAACCCTGACATTAGGACCTGAGCCAACATCAAGAGTCAGAACCTTAGTCCACCGATCTACCTAGGTACCTCTAGTTATTTTTGATACACAAACTTGATGCTTTTAGAGCGCCTCTCAAAGAACTTGTGTGATTATTATTATAATAAAAAATTCCTTGAGCTTTTTTAATAGATGTTACACTGGACTTGGCTGGAGAGTGAGGCTAGATTTGAATCATTTTTTGCTTTTGCTATGATCTAGCTAGGTGACATTTAAACAGTTTGCTTAACTTGGGGCCTCATTTTCTCCATCTGTACAAATAGAGTGTTTTGGCAAGGTTCCCTGCAGCTCTGATAGTCTCTGACTTAAATAAGAAGACGAAACTTATACATATCACAAAATTCACCCATTTCAAGTATACAAGTTAGTGATTTTTAGTAATTTTACCAAATGGTACAGCCATCACTGTAAGTCAGTTTTAGAACATTTTCATCCCTTTAATAGGGTGCCTTGTGCCCATTTACAGCTAATTCCCACTCTTACCCTCAGGCAGCCACTAATGCACATTCTGTCTCTATAAATTTGCCTTTTCTGAACATTTCATATTGATAGAATCATACAATGTATGATTTGTGTCTTGCTTCTTTCACTTAGCATATGTTTTTGAGGATCATTAATGATGTAGAATGTGTCATCCACTCCTTTTTTATTGCTGAATAGTATTCCATTTTATTTATTTTTTTTAAATCTGTCCATTCACCAGTTGATGGACATTTAGTTCCCAGATTTCGGCTATTATGAATAACGTTTTTCTGAACCTTCATGTGCAAGTCTTTTGTGGACATGTGTTTTCATTTCTCTTGGGTAGATACCTAGGAAAGTGTATGGTAGGTTGTATGGTAGTTCTATGTAAAACTTTTGAGACCCTGTCAAACTGTTTTCTAAAGTGGTTGCATCATTTTTCTTCCCAGAAGCAATGTATGAGGGTTTCCAAGCTCTGACTTTTTGATGATCTTGAGATACTCTCTGATTGAGATTATTTTTCCTTATTCTTAGCATTTTGCTAGAAACTGCATTTTTCTCAGATACCATTAATACTTAGTTTTTAATTATTAGAAATTGTTTGTAAAGGAAATAAAAATATATCAATCTGCTATAAAATAAAAGCTTTTCATTTAAAAAAAATTTTACTTTCATGTTAAATGAAGAATGGTAGTAATACTATTATTAATGAAAATAAGCTAAGACATGAATTTATAAGATATGGTTCTTGCCTAGTTACCATGGTAAAACAGTAAATTCTAATGATGGGATACAATTTGTTTATTTTATTAAGCCAATGTCTTTAATGTTAATCAAATATTTATTGGGGATGTATGTTCTTAAGATGTTAATTTAACAAGTTAGATGATTTCTCTTGACATTTATATATACTAAAGTATAAACTTTTGATAAACCAACAACATTGACTTCTAAACAGCAGAATGAAATTGTATTTTGTGAAGTTATAATGTGTGAATTAGGATGCAAAGTGTGGGAGGAAGTACTGACGTTATACAGCTCATAAATACTCAGTAGTACTAAGCTCCTGGTTCCAAAAGTGGCATATTGTCACTATAGCAACTACCCATACTTATTTGGATCTGAAACCCAGACAACGAATGGTGGATAAGACTATTACATCAAGAGAGATATGTGCCCTGGTGGGTTGATGTGGTCTGATCTGTTGTCCGTCATTGTTTGTTCCATTTTTCTTACTATGTTTATTATGGTTGATTCAAGTTTTATGAAGTTATCTTAATTTGTATTAATGTGTTTTTTGGAGAGAATTTAAACATTTAGTATTCTTACATTCTTTTCTAACATGACACACTTAGTGCTTTTTCTTGTTAGGTTATTAGGATATTAAATATATTTGTACTGTATTTTCTCCATTATTGTTTGGCAAGTTGTCAAACAGTAGTTATACAAATGTAACTTCTATTATGCTGAATCATTTGCAATATTATAACCAAAAAATCCATGACAGATTTTATTTTAGTTACATCATGAAAAGATGCTCAAGACTATCAGTGAATGTTCAAACTGCTTAAATGCAAACATCTTTTGAAAAAAGTGTTTTTTTCTGAACAAGGTTTGGGTTTCAGATACTGTTGGCAAATAGAGATGACATAATTTCCTTCAAATTATCTCTTAGCATGCATCCATAAATGTACTTAGAGGCACAGGAGCCTCCTGGGAAAATAGAATTGGGAACCTGATTCCTTTCTCTCCATCCTTGTCTGCTGGATTGGAATGGTTCCTAGTGAGGTCATATTATAGGAAAAAGAAATGAAGGATTGAAGGGAATTTATCTTTAGGGTAGGGGAAGTCTGCGCAGGTGAGCTGTCTACATAGACAAAGGACCATTCCCCCCCCCAGGTACACTATATTGTTGATATCAGAATTTATTCTAACAGAGCCACTCACAAATTTGTTGTGCTGGTTTGTGAATTGGAAGATCTGTATCAATAAAGCAGGAATTGATAGGTCATATTCTAAAAGAGAGGCAATGAGAGAAGAATTGGGTCCTGAGCAACGTGATAGTGAATGAGGAGGACTGTAACTTACCAGAGGATGCTTCCCCACTAGGAAAGTTGAAAGTTTCTAGATTTTCAGAAGACACTAAAATACTAATTTTTTTAAAAGATGAAATATCCCGATTGCTAACTCATTCACATTAGAAATATTCTGTGGACTAAACTAAACCAGATTACCTGTAGGATACCAGGTTACCACTTCTTTACCTAAGAGCTCTCATACATGTGGGTTGGAGCCACTTTGTTTTCTAATAGGAGGCCTACTAGCTAATTCCTGTGCTTTAAGTCCACTTCCAGAGCTGTTTTTTTTTTTCATTCATACCTTTTAGAATTAAAAAAAAAAGGTTTAGCATGTTTATTTTATGGCATTATTGATTTCTTGCGTTTATTCAAGAGGCACATGGGTGTTTTCAGAGGTACCTTGTGTTGCTAAAAATATATTAAAAACAAGTATTGCTGTTTTTGATGCAGTTGATTCAACCAATAGAGTTCCTTGACTTCTCATTAAAGTCAGTAACTGTTTGATTTTAATTATTTTAACTTGAGTTGTACAGCTTGCGTTGTAGTATTCAACAATGGGGTACATAGGACTTTTACTCAAGGGGCACTGTCTCCACTTAGTCGTTTTAATTGGGTTCCTTTGGTTGCTTAACTAGTTTAATAAGGGAACTTTTTTCTTCCTTTTTTTTTTCATGGAAACTATAGGAAGTTTAGAGGACATCCATAAACCCGTATCAGAGCATACCGGAACCTCCCAGGGACTAGAATGGGAAACTAAAAACAGGAACTAAGCTTACTCTCTTCATCTCTGACTGAGTTCAATAGTCTTTTTTTCCAGTAGGCTTCCTTTGCTTATTCATTTGCCCAGGGCCCCAAACTGCTGGCCCTTACTGGTCTACAAGGTCTTCTCTCTCAAGTTTCCACTTTTTTTTTTTTTAAAGATTTTATTTATTTATTTGACACAGAGAGAGATTACAAGTAGGCAGAGAGGCAGGCAGAGAGAGAGAGGAGAAAGCAGGCTCCCCGCGGAGCAGAGAGCCAGATGCGGGCCTCGATTCCAGGACCCTGAGATCATGACCTGAGCGGAAGGCAGAGGCTTTAACCCACTGAGCCACCCAGGAGCCCTCAAGTATCCACTTTCATTTGCAAATTTGTCCTTTGTCTCCACCTGAAATTCTTGAGAGACTTCGGGTTAACTTTGGGTCTAGAATACTAAAAAGTTGGTGGCATTCTTACTGATTAAAGTGAAGTGTTCCTGCTTTTAACCTTAAAAATAAAACTGCCGGGAGCCTGGGTGGCTCAGTGGGTTAAAGCCTCTGCCTTCGGCTCAGGTCATGATCTCAGGGTCCTGGGATCGAGGCCCGCATCGACTCTCTGCTCAGCGGGGAGCCTACTTCCTCCTCTCTCTCTCCCTGCCTCTCTGCCTACTTGTGATCTCTCTCTCTGTCAAATAAATAAATAAAATCTTAAAAAAAAATAAAACTGCCAGTTATTTACGAGCAGACAATAGGTTTATTCAGGAATAGCAGAGAATTACAATCTTGGACAAGCAAATATGGCAAAACCGTATTGGCAGGACCTGAAAAGGGAGAAGAACACTCTTCTGCATAGGAAAGGGGGGAGTTGGGAAGGCTGTTACAAACAAAAAGTCCATTGCAGTAACCTGGGAGTTTGAAGTATAGTAGCTTTTCATTGTCTAAGCTGTAACTGTCTCTCACTGGCCGAGCTGTTGCCAATGGAGGAGGAAAGGCTTTCTTCCTCTTGCTGGGGCAGTGGAGTAGTATCCACCTGAAGGTCCATCTCCTCCTGTTGGATTTGCAATTGATGATGAGTGGTAGGGCATGAGAACTCCTCTGTGGAACCTCTGACTCTATTTTAGTGAGGTTTCCATTAATTAATTTTCACACTGCCCTAGTCCAATTAGCTAAATTTAGGAGGATGGAGCAATGTGCTGATTCTTTGTACAGATGGATGTGGGGATTAAGGATCAAGAGGGGAAGCTTTCTTCAGAACAGGGTGTAGGCCCGCAACCACTCTGAAATGTATCTAGTACAGTGGGTACCATGGCTCAGTGACTTTTTATCCAGAGATGCCTTGCACTCTGTATTGAACAAAAATGGCCTATGTTGATAACTGATTTTTTAGATGGTTATTGACTAGTCTTCAAACAGTTTCTTTGGTTTTCCTTACTCCTGTAATAACCACCAGACTTTTCCAGGTCATACCAGTTGAATAGCCATAAGACTTTGTCATGAAGACCTATATACTTCATGGTCAATTTCTGCAATATTTTTATTGTAGAATTTAATATTTAATCCTTTGGGAAAATCTCTTAAGCCTATTAGGTGCTGAAAAGGAGAAATGAAGTGTATATTTTCATACAATAACATTACTTGGAGTCTTACTTTTGCTCCAGGGCAAAGGGATTTCACTTGCTAGGCCAACTGTAATCAGTTTTAGAGGCTGAGGGGTACTATGTTGAGGATTTTGGATTTTGAGATTGTTCTCTTTTTCTACTGGGAAGAGTGCCATGTTTGATTGTGGTGTCTGCCATGGCTCGAATTCTTGACCTGAATGACCTATATTTTCTGTCCCCAGACTGAGTTAATTATTGTCTAAGTGATATAGTATATTAATGCTTGTTGTCTACTTTCCTTTTGTTGTATGTATTATACATTCTTCAGTGAATTGTATTTGTGCAATTCCTTATATTGCGAGTAGTGACATATCATGTATTAAATTTTATAAGTAACTTTTTTCAAATTAAGAATTTTTAAAAGCCCCCCAAATTTTTTTAAAAAGCCACAATGATACACATAAATTTCTAGATAGAAAAATTTGTCAGCTCTTAACAGGATTCTTTAGGAATATGAACTACTACTTATATTGAATATTAGTAGGGGAGCAATGGGGTGAGGGGAACTCATACTTTTACATCATGAAGAAAAGACAATAAGTTTTCCATTAACTCAAAGGATACAGTTTCTTCTGTGATGTTTACTTTATACACAGGAAGATTTTAACATTTCTAAAATCTAGCTTTTTATCAAGAAGTTTCTAGTAGAAGTTTTCTAGTAGAAAATTCATAATTTTTTTTCTTTTTTTTTTAAAGATTTTTTTTTTATGTATTTATTTGACACAGAGAGAGATCAGATCACAAGTAGGCAGAGAGGCAGGCAGAGAGAGAGGAGGAAGCAGGCTCCCCACTGAGCAGGGAGCCCGATGCGGGCCTCGATCCCAGGACCCTGAGATCATGACCTGAGCCGAAGGCAGAGGCTTTAACCCACTGAGCCACCCAGGCGCCCGATNCCCTGAGCCACCCAGGCACCCAATATTTTTTTTTTTTAACTGAAGTAATACATGAACATGGTAACAACAACAAAATACTTTTGATGAAAAACTGTTTCTCATTCCTTGCCTGTCGCTGTCAGGCTTACTCCCAGAAGCAAACATTTTAAACTATTTGGGTGTTTTGTTCTTCAGGTATCCTGCACTCCTTGATTGATTAACTTTAAACATCATCTGTCTACTTCCTTTTATAAAAGATGAAGACTTAGTTCAATTAAGTACTCCTCCATTTCTCCCAACCTTCCTACTAATATTTGATAGTTAATTATGAGTTTAGTTTTTCTCTTGGTTCTTAATCAGCTTTTGCTGCACAGGGTCACATTCTTTTGTGTACAGGAGGGTGGATTATCGCAGATTAGGTAACTGTTTTTTTTTTTTTTTTTTTTTTAATTTTTATTTATTCATTTGACACAGAGAGAGAGATTACAAGTAGGCAGAGAGGCAGGCAGAGAGAGAGGAGAGAGGAGGAAGCAGGCTCCCTGCTGAGCAGAGAGCCCCATGTGGGCCTCGATCCCAGGACCCTGGGATCATGACCTGAGCCGAAGGCAGCGGCTTTAACCCACTGAGCCACCCAGGCACCCAGATTAGGTAACTGTTAGCAGTTACTCACTTCTCTCTCATCCACTGTCCTGGGAAGAGTGTAATTTCCCCTATACCCCCATTAATGATTTTAGGCTTGGTCTCACAACTTGCTTTGGCTAAGAATGTAGGAAGTGACTTTGTACCAGTTTTAAGTGCAGGCCTTAAGAAGTGTTAAATGTTTCTGGTTTGCCACCCAGGGAGTTTCCAACCTTTGTATAATTAAACATGTCCCAGTCATCTTTTTGCCCCCACTGAGCCCCAGATGGAGAGACATGGAGAAGTTGTCAGCTTGACCTACAGCCTGAAACAGAGCTGCCTCAGTTCACTTAAAGAATTTATTTCTAAGTGAGAAATATATGTTTATTTTACATATGCTACTGAGATTTTGTGCTTGTTTGTTTTGTATAAAAAAACTGATTGATATAAAAATGGGTACCTAGAAGTAGGGTGTTGCTGTAACAGAAATTTAAAATATGTGTCATTTGTTTTGGGACTGAATGGTGGTCAACAAGAAAACTATAGAAGGCTGGAAAACTGGTAAACTGGTAAACTATTATGTAGTAGCAAAACATTTGATAAAACTGTTGTCTGTAGTAGCATAGAAGACAGCAGATGTAACTAGTGAAGTTAATATTGGGCAAGGAAATTGCAAGGCAGACTATTGAAAGCATGAGCTGGTTGCCTATAGCCTTACAGGATAAGGTACAAGAACAATTCAGTCTATCACATCTGACCTCTTGGTCTTGATTATGAGTGACATGAATATGTCACTCCCATTCCAATTGCCTAGTTTATCATCTTAATATGTATGTATGGTGGAACATGCCAGTTGGCAGTCTTTCCTTTAGTGTGGGTGGACAGAAAGCTGTCAGGCTGCTGGTCTTCCAAATGCCACAAAGATGAACGCCTGTCCCTGAGTCACTAAAACCGTAGTGTAAAGTTAATTTTTATGGTGATGTTTTTTTCCTCCCTCCCTTTTTTCCTTTTAAGAGAAGGACTCTAATTAATAAGGCTACTAGTTGCTGAAACAAATAAACCTGAAAATCTCCATGTTTTAATAAAATAGTTTTTCACTTGTTTAATGGTCCAGTGAGGACCTTCCTTTCAGCAGGCAGTTTTTCTCTGCCTGCTGAGAATTCCTTCTGTTTTGAGGTTCTGCAATCCTTAAAATGCTTTGTGATTCTCTGTCTTCTACTGGAAGGGGGAAAGAATGGAGAAGCACTTGATTGCCTTGGTAAGGGAACGACATTATTTCTCCTTACATTCCATCGCTAAAATTAGTCACATGCGCCTGCCTACATGTAGGATGGTCTGAGAGATGCTATTTTCGGCTAAGCAGTTACTTCTTGGGGACAACTTTATACTGTAGGAGGAGGTGTATGAATTTTGGTCAACAGATGGCCATCTTTGCTGCAAAGGAGAATTATACTCTTACTGTTTTTAGCTGGGGGTGAATATTAGGCTCCTTATATGCTTTGTGGGTGGAGGTGGAAAAGGAGATTTGGTGGTGTATGATTGGCACAGTTTTTCTCTATTGAGGACTTCAATTAATCTCTGTTCTTAGCTACTCTTTTCACCCCTTTACTAATATTCCTTAGGGAACAAAGTGTCTCTGAGCTTAGAATCTCACTGGGATCCAGTGAGCAGGTCAGCTATCACCTCTGTGCAACCTCCTCCTAGTATATTATGTTTTGTTTAAGTTGTCAGTATACTCCTGTCTACTTTTTGTCTTTCAGAAACTTGTTGAAATCTCTTGCTGGCCAATGACCAACTCTTTCCAAGCTGAGTTCTCTTTACTGTTATACATTGTTTTTTATTTTAATAAAATAAGTATCTATACATTGTTTTTTATTTTAATCTTCAGGATTCAAGTAAAGTAAAGATAGAATATCTTCAATTAGTACTTCTAATAGAATTTTAATTATTATTATTATTATTATTATTTTTAAAGATTTTATTTATTCATTTGACACAGAGAGAGAGATTACAAGTAGGCAGAGAGGCAGGCAGAGAGAGAGGAGGAAGCAGGCTCCCTGCCGAGCAGAGAGCCCGATGTGGGCCTCGATCCCAGGACCCTGGGATCATGACCTGAGCCGAAGGCAGCGGCTTTAACCCACTGAGCCACCCAGGTGCCCAGAATTTTAATTATTTATTAATATGTGTTGCTTAAGGAAGATGCATTTACTATCAACCATGGGTTAAGCACTTTCTCTAGGTTCTATAGGATATGTAAAAAAGTATATTGTATGATCCCTCCAAGTGAAGAATTTCTACCTGATCCACTCCAACTTTGATACCAGTTCTGGCTTACCTTTCTAGAATACTAATTCTGTTGTGATACTTCTTGAGAAAATTTGATGCGTTGCTTGTTTTTCCGTATGTAAACTCTGCCTGGCTTTCAGTTCCCTGCCTATCAATACTTGACTTTCTGGTGAGAACTGTTCAGTTCATTGTGTTATCAACATACAGTGTTGATTCTCACTTCTGTGTCTTTGTACATGTAATCTCCATTCTCTGGAGTTACCATCTTTTTCATATCTGAGTCCTATTTAAATACAGAAGCTGGTTTAAGATTTCACTTTTTTTTTTAAGTATACTGTCTTCACTACTCCAGACTTCAGTGATCTTTTTCCTTTGAACAGAAACAAAGCTTATTTATCTGTATTATTTATTGGTGATTCACACTTGTTCTTTCCCACAAAATAGAGGAAAACTTACGGTTTTAGAGAAAAAGCCTATGGTATGTACCTCTTTGATTACCGTCCAGTATCTCCTATAGTGAAGAGGTCTTGTTAATAAAGTATGTAATAAAGATTCATTGAGTGAAGCCTTGAGTTGTTTAAGTCAGTGCTACTCAAAGTGCAGACTGCGGACTGATGCTGATGCACTAACTGTTATCACTGTGATGGAATATAAGTATGGAAATTGAGAATTAGCTTTAGAAACTTTTATAGAAATATGACATTGGGAGCTTGGGCGGCTCAGTTGGTTAAGTATCTGACTCGAGTTCTGCTCAGGTCACGATCTCAGGGTCCTGGGATTGAGCCCTGCGCCTGGTTCCGCACTCAGGGTGGAGTTTGCTTTAGATTCTTTCTTTCTCTCCTTCCTTCCCTCTGCCCATCTCCCCACTTGTGTGTATGTGCACTCTCTCTAGCTTCCTAAATAAATAGAATCTTTTTAAAAAAGAAAATTGACCATAATTTTGTCTGTTGAATTAACAATAAAAATGTTACTTCTATTTTGCATGTTTAAAAAATTTGTGGTAATTTCATTTTATGAAACTGTCAGTCCAAAATGAATTAGAAAATTTTTAAGAATGGTCTCTCACTACAGATAGTTCAGGAAGCACTAATTTAGACTACAGAGGATATGAAAATTTAGCAATGAAGAGATCAGTGTATTTTGGACTGGTAAAAGAGTTCATGAAGAAGATGAGATCTCTTCTTGAAGGGTGAATAGGATTTGGATGGTTGTAAAGCATTGCATCATTTCCGGGAGGGTTGACAAGGTTTTGGACTACAAATGGAGGAGACGTGCTAATATGTTTTGTACCACAGAGGAGGTACCAGGGAGAAGAGCCCTGGCAGAGTTATAAATCAAGTGCACAGAGAGCTAACCAAATGCTAGATACCATGAGTATTTCCTGTTTATTTGGTGACTGAGCTGTTGTGTGCGAAAGATCGTTCATTCCCATGTGTCTATTGCTGATTTCTCATGGCACTAGTGGTAGTGAGTACATTTTAAATCGTGCCTCTTTGAAACATTTCTTTTTAATTCAGTGTTTAAAAACTTAGATGGTTGGCTTATTGTATGTTGTTGCTAAATTTATTCTAGCTTTAATATGAAGCTAAGTAAGCAAAATAAACTAAGGAAGAATAATTCATAAAAATTATTTTGAATTAAAAAAACCTGTTTTTGGGATGCCTGGCTGGCACATTCAGTGGAGCATGCAACTTTTGATCTTGGGGTCTTGCGTTCAAGCCCAACAGTGTACACAGACTTAGTTAAAAAGTGAAAAGTAAAAAAATCAAAAAAAAAAAAGAAAAAAAAAAGTAAAAATGCTAAAAGAAAAAAAACCCTGTTTTCATCATGTTCTCTATTTTCCTTTGTCAGTTTCACCTTGGATCAAAATTTTTCTCCTCATTACTGAATTACTGTTATGAATTCAGAAACGCAGGATTAAAAAAATACTGTTAAAACAGTATTCTCCTAGAGAATTAACATATCACTTATAGCACAAAATATGAGCTGAACTCATTAATTTTTTAATTGTAGAAAAATACACATAACATGAAATTTACCATTTTAAATGTACAGTTTAGTGGCAGTAAGTATATTCACATTGTACAACTGTCACCACCACCCATCTCTAGAACTTTTTCATTTTTCTAAACTGAAACTCTGTACCCATTAAACAGTGGCTTCCTATTTCCCTTCTCTTCCTTCAACTAATTATTTAAAATTTACCTATTTCTACGTTTTGTTACTTGTCCTCTTTGCTATCGATATAAATGAATATATATCGAATACTTCTTATATAAAGAACTGGGGCAGATGCAGAGCGAGGTTGAATTACATTATAAAGCTGAGCAATTTGCCATGATATTAAGTGGTTTCCTAGGTGACAGTCTTGTATCATATTCTTTATCTTACATCCACACTCCATTCATGTGCAGAAGTACAGCTGTGGTTTTTTTTTGGTTCAGAGGTTACCAGGAAAATGTCTTATTGCACCACTTTGACAGTTCTAAGTTTGAACTGAAATATTGCTTTGATTTTGAGCTGAGATTTTGAGTACCCAATGAACATATTTACAAAATTATCACATATGAAAAGAGATGGTTAGTTGTTATTTTTTAAAAGCCAGGATAAATTTTTATAGCTGTGGCTATTTTTTATGTATATATATATAGTGAGGTGTCCTGGTTTTATTTCTTCCTCTCAAGTTTTTCTCTGTCATGTTCATTTGTACCTCTTCCTCCCCCGTCTATAAGTTTGCCTATTTCCCATGGCTTTTGCCTTTAGTCTTTTGCTTAAAAATCTTACCTTTTTCAGTTCAGTTATCTCTCTGTGGGAAAATAACTTTTAAGTCTGTATTTCTTAACCTTGAGTCATAGCTCTGAATCTAGAACTGTGTCCTGAAATTTTCACTTGTATGGTCTGCTATTACCTCAAAGTATGGTTAATGTTGGACTTATCATTTTTTTTCCATCCACTTTAAACCTCCTCTTTTATTTTTTCTCTTTTCCCTTCCTTTCTCTCCCTCTTCTTTCCCCCCTCCCCCTTTCCTTCTTTCCTTTCCTTTCTTTTTCTTTTCTTTTCTTCTTTTTTCTTTCTTGTCCCCTCTCTCCCTTCCTTCTGTCCTTCCTTTCTAAATGGCACCTCTATTCTTTTTATTATCTAAGCTTGACATTAGTGGTCATATTTTCCCTATTCAGCTAGTCACCAAATCCCACTATTTCTGTCCATTATTATGATCGTTATCACATCTGACCCTTTCCATTGTTACTGCACTCTATCCAGTATAGTGCCTGATCATCTGATGTCTGTGTTAGTGCAGTAGTCTCCTAGCAATAGAATTTTCTCTTGAGTTTTTATACCACTTTCTCTGTAACTTTCACATGAAAGTTGGGAACAGCTATTTTGGATTATAGTTAATTATGTCTCTTTCTCATCATTGTATCCCGCAAAAGACTTGCATCATGGTTGGTAGTCAACAAATGTTTTTGGGAATATGGTGTTCTAACTATAACTTCTTTTCCTTCTAATGTATTTTATACAGTATTGTCATGTTCTTTTATTTAACAAATATTTATTGAGTGCTTATTATGTGTCAAGGACTCTTTTAGGAGCTAAGGATATAGTAATCAACAAACAAAAGAGATATATATGACTCCTGGTCTGTAAGGATAGAAGAATGACAAAAAAGCAAAATACATAGTGTGTTAAATGGTGATAACTGCAAAGGAGAAAAAAAATAAATGATAGAGTATGAAGGGAGGATCAAGGGTAGGTTGACATTTTGGATAAAGTGGCTGGGAAAGCCCTTCTGTAAAGGCGGCACTCGAATAAAGATTTGGATTGAGTGGGAAGGGAATATCTGGGGGAGGAGTGTTTCAGGCAAAGGGGACAGCAGGTGCAAAGGACTTCAGGGTGCAGGTGTGCCTGGCGTATTTGAATACTGGGGAGGAACAGAGTGAGCTGGAAGATTAGTAGTAGGAATCAAGGGGAGAGATTTGAGTGGGAAGACACAGATTGTAGGTCACAATAAGGAGTGTGGTTTCACACTGAATGAAACATACAAGTGAAATGATCTGACTTACATGCTAACAAAATCACTGTGGTACCCATATTGAGGAGCAAGGGGAAGTAGGGAGATCAGTTAGGATTGCTGACATCAAACCCGGTCAGAGATAACAGTGGCTCAGACCTCAGTAATAGCAGTGGGAGTAGTGAGAGATATTCTGGTTTGGGAATATTTCAAGTAGAGCCAACAGAATTTTCTGATGGATTGGTTGTGAGATATGAAAGGGAAAGAAGAGTCAAGGATCATTTGAAGGTCTTTGGCCTGAGGAACTAAAGGATGGAATTTGCCATTAATTGGCTCTGAGAGGAGCAGGTTTGGCAGGGGATTTTCAGGAGTTAAGCTTGGCATGTGCTAAGTTTGTGATGCCTCCTTGACAGCCATGCTGAGCAAGACTGCCTAAGTTCATGTGGGTATACTAGACTGAAGTTTAGGAAGGAAGTCTGGAAGTCATCAGGATAGAGATAATATTTAAGATTATGAGACCATTTGAGTCATCTAGAGAGATAAGTGTAGAAAGAAAGATCCAACTTTTTGAAATACCTTACTCCTTCATATCTCCGCTTGTTGCATACCCCCAAAGCCTGCAGGTTCTCCATGGCCTTTCGCAGTGTAGTTTCATGTAAATCTTTTCTTTCAGTCAAACTGAAGTACTTATGTTGCCTAAGCTCTCTCCCTTTGCATTGTTGCTTTCCATATTTTTGATCATTGTATTCCTTTTCCTTGGAATGCTTTGACTTCTCTTTACTCAATTTCATTTTGCAAAATCCTGTATCTTTTATTCCATTCCCTTTATCTTGTCTTTGTTGTAAAGTTCATCATATTTTTATATGTGTACTTTTTTCCTAGTGAGCTAATGAGATATATCATAGGGGCCATGATTTTCAGTGTATTCTACAGAGGTCAGAACCCCAGTTTACTCCTCAAAGGCAATCTGTGGAGAAACCGTTTTCCCAAACACTACAAACTTGGAGGAAGAAAGGATGTTTGGGGATATCTGGATATTGATTCTATTTTCTCCTCTCAGATAAAGTTGTGGCCTTATTGGCACTGGATTTGGCACAAGAACCAACAGGAACCCAGATGTTTGTAATTTCTTCCCATTAAAGGGTAAGGCTTTTAGGTGTGGGTCTTCCCAAAATGGTGATGTAAGCCCTGAGCATAAAAGAAAAGTAGAACCATAACAATTCGGCTTGTCAAATATTGCTAGACCCTACCTTTCCCTCTTGCTGGTAGTTTATCTTCCTTTATCTTTTGCTGGACTCCAGAGGCCAGTGGAAGCAGTGCTGAGATACTCTGTATCTATTCCTGCTCTGTCAGTATCGCTGCTGATAAGATTTTGGATACTTGGCTAAGTAGATTGGGAACTAAATGTAAACTTGTGTGAGTGTATGTTTGTTCACGTTATGTTCTTTCGTCTAATTCATAGCTGATACCTAACCTATTTAGGGCTTACTTACATAGGCTGGTCACAGTTCTAATGCTCTCCAAGTATTAACTCTTTTAATCATAATATCCAAATGAATTAGCCATTTTCAGATAAGGAAATTGAGAAGAGTGAGTAACCTTTTTTTCTTTTTTTTTAAATTTTATTTATTTATTTGATAGAGACACAGCAAGAGCAGGAATGCAAGCAGGGGGAGTGGGAGGGGGAGAAGCAGACTTCCCACCAAGCAGGGAGCCTGACATGGGGCTGGATCCCAGGACCCTGGGATCATGACATAAGCCAAAGGCAACACTCAATGACTGAGCCTATTCTTCAGTAATGCTATTAATACTAACTAGAGGAGTTGGGTTTTGATCCTAGGAAGTTTTGATCCAGAGCCTATACTTTTGTTTTTTAAAGATTTTATTTATTTTTCTATTTATTTGAGAGAGAGCGTGCATTCACGAGTGAGCACGAGCAAGGGCAGAGGGAGACGGAGAGGCAGACTGAGCCCTGGGCAGGTAGTCCGATGCTGGTCCATCCCAGGACCCTGGGATCATGACCTGAGCCGATGGCAGACGCTTAACCAACTAAGCCACCCAGGTGCCCTGAACTTACATTTTTAAATGCTGTACTATACTAGCCTATCTGAAATGCTGCAAGCAAATTTTAATTATTTTTGTCCTCTAATGGATGTCTCTATAATTTAGCATAATATACTTAAATTACTGATTCTTGACTCATCATCAAAGGCAATAACTACTGATGACCTGCCATTTAAGATGAGGATTTAGTTCATTTATGCAACCCTTGTGCTACTTCAAATTTTATATAGTTATATATTATTGATGTTATTTCCTTTATCTTTGTAATTCCAGTATACCTAAACCTCTATTTCATGTTCCATTAACTTTTAGCAGTATCTCTTATTTCCAAAAGTGAGGATATTATCATTTATATCCTTTACTTCAACTCTTTCACCTCCTTTCTGCCTTTTAACTTCTGTCAGATATCTATTTACTTTAAAATTATCAGTTGGTAATAGTTATATTCTATTTAAAGAAGGCAGTAGAACATTGTTCTCAAGAATGTAGACATCAGAGCCAGGCTACCTGGTTTCAAATCCAGGCCATAGAACATCCTAGCTATATGAACTGGCAGGTTAGTCAATCTCTTTGTGTCTCACTTTCCTCAGCTGTAAAATGGGGATAATAATGGTACTTATTTCACAAGATTATTATGATGCTTAAATAATTTAACATATGTAAAGCATTTAAAATAGGACTTGGTACATAATAAGTACTATATGAATAATTTTTATTAGTGTTATAATTTTTCTGTAATTGTAGTTAACTCTTCATGCTTTCAGTTTATTTTAAAAGTTGAAACCAGTAAACAACATTTAACTATTTAACTTATTATGATTATATAATATATAACCAAATAGTGTAGATTATGATTATATTTCTTTGTCTATGTCCAGAGTCATCACCCTAAGGATAATGTTTCTGGGATCAAGGTAAAATGGATTATTTTTTCCTATACTACCTAAATTTCTCAAAATTATGTAATATTTTAACCTTGACTTTCTTATGTATTGTTTTTTCCTTTTAGAGTTAGGACCTGTTTTTTTCTTCTGATTAACAAAAGGATAAGATACTTTCATTCTGAAAATTAATCTGCCTTCTCTGTCATACTGGGTTATAAAATCTAATTTCTTCTTGGTGACAGTCCTTTTAGAACCTTTTGTCTTTCTGATCCACTTGGGATCTCTTACTCTCTAGGTTGGTTGCATAGTTGTCATTCTGGATTTTTTTTTTTTCTTTGCTATGATCTTGGGGTAGATCTTCTATTTCTTAGATCCAGTGTTTTCTTTTTTTCACACTTTATTTTACTGAATAACATTTTCATTATCTTCAAAACATTGCCTGATAAGAAACTTTATGGTTCTTAAGTGTCTGAAAATGTTTTTGTTTGATCCTTATACTCGATGGACCTGTGGATATAGAATTTAAGTTCAAAACATTTTTCCTTCAGAACTTTGAAGACATGCCATATTGCCTTTTAGAATTTTGTGCTGTTACTGAGAGGCTTGATGCCTGCTTATTTCTTGCCTTTCTGGGAGGTTTTAAGGTATTTTCCTTATACAACTCATGCTTAGACATCTAAAGAATATGTCTAGATACTGATCTTATTTTTTTCATGTTAGCCATTTGTATATCTTCTTTGGAGTAATGTCTTCATGTCTTCTGCCCATTTCTTGACTGGATTTTTTTGTTTTTTGGGTGTTGAGTTGGATAAGTTCTTTATAGATTTTGGATAGCAGCCCTTTATTTTACATGTCATTTGCAAACATTTTCTTCCATTCCGTAGGTTGCCTTTTAGTTTTTTTGATTGTTTCCTTTGCTGTGCAGAAGCTTTTTATTTTGATTGAGTCCCAGTAGTTCATTTTTGCTTTTGTTTCCCTTGCCTCTGGAGATGTGCCTAGTAAGAAACTGCTGCGGCCAAGGTCAGAGATTGCTGCCTGTGTTCTCCTCTAGGGTTTTGATGGATTCCTGTCTCACATTGATTATTTCCTCTATATTTTCTTGCCTTTCTTTCTCTGTAACTTCTTAGTCTGATGTTGAATCTCTTAGATTTAATCTCCATTTCCTGTATCATTTGTTCTTCTATATTTTTCTTTCTTTTTGCTTCATGTTCTAGGAAATGTCCTTGTCTTTATTTTTCAGTCCTTCTTTTGAAAAATGTTTTCAGCAGTCATATTTATTTTCAAAGAACTCTGTTCCTTTAGTGTTCTTTGTTTCTGTGGCATCCTGTTCATGTTTTATAGATAAATTATCTTAAAATTCTGTAAAGATACTAGTTAAAATTTACTTTTTTACATTGTCTTCTCCCTGAATATTCCTTGGGACTAATAATCTTTGGGAATGATCTCTGATATTAGTTAATTTCTCTTGGGTTTTTCTTTTTTCTTTTTTTCTTTTTTCCCCCTTCCCTGCTCCCAGTTTTCTTCATATGTTTGGAAATTCTTCAAATTTGTTTTTAAGAATAAAAGATACATTGATGATTACTGGAAGCTGACAAGAGTTTTCTCTGTTACTGAATAAATAAATGTACTTCAGATAGGTTTCCTTTCTGAGTGGGAGCCTGACTGAGAGCTCTGTCTCTGTGGGTGACTTACATCAACTGGAAAGCTTTAGTTTAGAATGTATAGGCAGAGGCCTGGCTACTCTCTGGTGTTCCTTCATTGCTCTTTGACTTTACTCTGGTTGTTATCACTCAGTCAATCACTAAATCTAGCTAGCTGGCCAGTGTAAATCTCTGAAAGGCTTAGGTGGATTTATTGGTTGTCTTTTGTTGTATAGGAAACTTTTTCCTAAGGTTTAGCAAACCTTAGTGTCTTAAAACAGCACCCATTTACTTGGCTCACCATCTTGTGGATCAGAAGATAAGTCTGGGATCAGCTGGCTGGTTCTGGCCTCATCTTGGCTCCCTCATGTATGTGTGTTCAGCTGTTAAACTAGATGGCTGTGTTATGAGGGTGATAAGCTCTTGGCTGAGGCATTGGGGGCAGTCCTGCAGCACGCTAACCTAGACTTATTCACATGACAGTTTCAGGGATCTATAAGCAAGGTAGCAGAATTGCAAGGACTTCTGAATTACAGACTTAAAACTGGCTTAGAACTTACAGTGTCACCTCTGTTGGACTCTTGGCAAAACAAGTGAAAAATCCAGCTCAGATTCAGGGAATAAGGGAATAAACAATACCTTTTGATGGGAATAGCTATGAAGTCATATTGCAAAGGATATTAATTCAGAGAGAGAATTATGTTCAGTCATCCTTTCAAGGGAATTGATATATTACACTATATATTTACAATTTTTTTATTTTTGAAAATAAAGTTTTATAGTTTCCTTTGTGTGTGTGTATCTATATAAACTATATACAGTTGACCCTAGAACAATGTGGGGGTTGGAGGTGCTGACCCTGAACACTTGAAAATTTGCATATAACTTTGACTCTTCCAAAACTACTAATAGCCTACTGTTGACTGGAAGCCTTACCCGTAACATAAACAGTTGATTAACACATTTTTTGTATACTATGTGTATTATATACCGTATTTTTACAATACAGTAAGGTAGAGAAAAGAAAATGTTATTAAGAAAATCGTAAGGAAGAGAAAATACATTGACATTACTGTACTGTTAAAAAATCCACATGTAGATGGACTCATGCAGTTCAAACCGTGTTAAGGGTCAGTTTGTCTTTGAGAGCTCCCTCACCCTCATTCCCTGTATGCTATGCAAAGCCAAGTCCTGTCAGTTTTACTTTCTATTTACTCTGCAATTCATCCTTGTTTTTTCCTGCTGCTACCACACTAACATAATAATAATCTGGATATAGATTATTATCCAAGATTCTATTCATGTACCGTCGCAATAATATTTTATCCAATTTTTACAATAGTATCATTCATCTACTCCTTGTAACCCTCCTCCACCCCACACACATCAGAAATTTATTCTTCACACTACAGCTGGGGTCTTCTTTTTATAATGCAAATCTGGTCTCATCCTCTTCTCTTTAAAAAGTATCAATAACTTTTTGTGACCCTTAAGGTGAAGATCATAATTCTTACTGTAGCCTGCAAGGGAATGCTGTTATTGTTGAGATCTGAGAAATGTAGAAATGTGTGGGATAGCCAGACAGTTTGTAATATGGCATGGTTTTTAATTTTTACATTTAAGGACCTACAGTTAAGATGATATTCTAAATTAATGTTTAGTTAGTGAAGGCAAACAGGTTTAACACGGGTGGATAAATTTCCAAAATTAATGGACATTTTTAATTGCTCATTATTTGTGTGTTATGGACACCTGTTTTTCTATTAATCATTTTCTTTTCTTCCCCACTTTATCGAGATACAGTTGACATATTAACATTGTGTAAGGTTAAGGTGTACAATGTGATGATTTGATACGTATATATATTGTGAAAGGACTACCACAATAGGGTTAGTTAACACCTTCCTCACCTCACATAATCACTATTTTTGTGTCTGTGTGGTGAGAACATTTAAGATATATTCTTTTTTTTTAAGATTTTATTTATTTATTTGAGAGAGTGCACGTGTGCCCATGAGCAGAAGGGAGGAGCAGAGGGAGAAGGAGAAGCAGACTCCCTGCCAAGCAGGGAGCCCAGTGTGCGGTCAGTCCCAGGTCCCCAGGATCATGACCAAAGCTGAAGGCAGATGTTTAACCAACTGAGCCACCCACGTGGCCCTTAAGGTCTATTCTTGTAGCAGTTTTCAAATACATAATACAGTTTAACTATAGTCACCATACTGTACATTAGATCATCAGAACTTATTCGTCTTATAACTGAAGTTTTTACCTTTGGCTAACATCTTCCCATTTCCCCCACCTTGCAGCCCCTTGCATCCCCTTCCAGCTCCTTACAGCACTTGCCAACCACTGTCCAGTTGTTTCTATTAGCTTGGCTTTTTCAGATACCCTGTGTAAGTGAGATTATATAGTATTTGTCTTTCTCTATCTGACTTATGTCATTCAGTATAATGCCATCAAGATTTATCCACGTTGTAATAAATGACAGGATTTCCTTTTCATGGCTGAATAATATTCTGTTGTGTATATGTGCGTGTGTCTGCATATACACACACATATATACATATACACATACATTTATATACATATATGCACACATATACATATATATGCATATATACACATACATATATACGTATATGTCTACACACATATACACACATGTACACATACATATATACATGTATGTATATATACATATATATGTAATTACATATGTATATGTGTATATACATATACTTGTGTTTTATATGTATAACTGACTAGTAGTTTCAGGAAGCGGTAGTGATTTGACATTTATATATATTACTCAATGCTCACAATAAGTGTAGTCACCATCTGGTTACCATACAACATTATTAAAATATTATTGACTATACTCTGTATGCTGTACTCTGTGACTTATTTTATAACTGGAATTTTGTATCTCTTGATCTCCTTCACCTGTTTGCCAATTCCCTACAGCCCTCCAGTTTGGCAACTCCCAGTTTGTTCTCTATGCATATGAGTCTGTTCCTGTTTTGTTTGTTTGCCCCCCCCTTATTTTTTTTAAGATTCCACATATAAGTGAAATCATTTGTTATTTGCCTTTCTCTGCCTGACTTACTTCACTTAGTGTAATACCCTGTAGGTCCATCCGTGTTGTCACAAATGGCAAGGTTTCGTTCTTTTTTTAGCCTGAGTAATATTCCATTGTATATGTATATTTACCACATTTTCTTTAACCATTCATCTTTTGATGGACACTTAGGTTGCTTCCTTGTAAACAGCGCTGCAGTAAACATAGGTATGTGTATATCTTTTCAAATTGATGTTTTGTTTTCTTCAGATAAACAGCCAGAAGTGGAGTTGCTAGATTGTATGATATTTTTATTTTAAATTTTTTGAGGAACCTCCATACCATTTTCCAGGGTGGCCACACTAGTTTACATTATCAAAAACAGTGTGTAGGATTTCCCTTTGCTTCATATCCTTGCCAAAATTGTTATTTGTCTTTTTGTTACTAGCCATTCTAACAGGTGTGAGGTGTTATCGCATTGTGGTTTTAATTTGCATTTCCCTAATGATTAGTGATGTTGAGCATCTTTTCATATACCTGTTGGCCATTTGTTATGTCTTCTTTTGGAAAAGTTTCCGTTAAGGTCCTCTGCCCATTTTTTAAATTGGATTGTTTTTTGCTATTGAGTCGTATGAGTTCCTTATGTTTCTATTGGATAGTAACCATTACCGTATGTGGTTTGCAGGTATTTTCTTGCTTTCTATAGGTTGCCTTTTTGTTTTGTTGATTGTTTCTTTTGCTGTGCAGAAATTTTTAGTTTGAAGTTGTCCCACTTATTTTTCTTTTGTTGCTTGTACTTTTGTTGTCATATAAGATCATTTTCAAGACCAGTATCAAGGAGTTTCCCCCCCTGTTTCTTCTAGGAGTTGTGCAGTTTCCCTTATCTTGTTTCCCTGTTGTTAGACCACTTGCCTCCAAAATGAGTGTTGCATTTCTGTGAGGTGTCTTAGGAAGATTTGCAGAAAATAGATTTGTTTTTGAGAATCTTTAAGCTGTGTGAGGGAGAGTGTGCTTTGTAGTAGGTGTCTAATGCTGCAGTTTGCAATGTTCTTTTTTCTCCGAACCTCCTCCTACCCAGATCACTAGCCAAATACAATTGCTTTTATTTTTCTGCTTGTCTGTCCTTTTGTCAATAGCCAAAATATATTCGTTCACTCCTGAGAATAGATTACACAAGCTTTTAATCATCTAGTCCAAATGGTAACTATCATAACTCTCTTGTAAGCTAGAAGACTTTGAAAAGGTTTTTAGCTAAACAAAATATCTTTGTTTATTTCCTTTCGGATAGAATGGGGAACTTTTTGTTTGTTTATTTATTTTGGAGTGGATTTTGAGTCCTTTTAATTAGGATTTTTCCAGGGACAATTTTGGGGTAAAGAAACTACTACATACATCAGAAGAATTTAAGGATTTGTGCTGTGCAGCAGTCTATAAGATTGTATCCGAAGATTTCCATTTTGAAGAGGCTGTTAAATAGAACTAATACATAAATAATTAAAAGGTAATTTAATGTGAATTTCAGAGTAGGCTAATGTAGCAAGTTGGTAAGTGTGACTTTTCCTGTTCCCTCTGATTTGGGGCTGAGGTCTTAGAGCTGAGAAGAGAATGTTTTAGTGCCTGGAGATTCTAAAGCGGGATACTCTCTGTTTGTGTAGAACTTGTTATAGTTACAGCCCCTGCCAAGGAAGCAGTTCTAGGCAGTTCCTGGTATATGGTAGCTCTGTGCAGTTCCATACAACTCTGCCAACTCATTTATAGTTGATTGGTGATTACTGGATCCAGTGTTCCTCACTCCAGCTGCAGCGAGGTCAGGAGCCTACAGGACGCTACCATGAAGGCACTGCCCTCACAGGGGCCCTGACCCGTTGCTGGTCAATGAGATTCTTTCTTTCTTTGATTTTTTTTTCAAATTTTTATTTAAATTCTAGTTAGTTAACGTATAGTGTAATATTCGTTTCAGGAGTAGAATTTAGTGATTCATCACTTACATATAATACCCAGTGCTCAACACAAGTGCCCTCCTTAGTACCATCACTCATTTAGCATATCGCCCCAACCACCTCCCCTCCTGTAACCTTCAGTTTGTTTTCTGTAATTAAGAGTCTTTTATGGTTTGCTTCCCTCTCTTTTTTAATTCCCTTCCCCTATGTTCATCTGTTTTGTTCTTAAATTCCACATAGGAGTGAAATCATATGGTATTTGTCTTTCTCTGACTGACTTATTTTGCTTACTCTCTGCCTCCATCCACATCATTGCAAACAGCAAGATTTCATTCTTTTGGATGGATAAGTAATATTCCATTATATATGTATACGTACACAAACATATATGTAGCATATCTTCTGTATTGCTTCATCAGTTGATGGACATTTGGATTCTTTCCATAATTTGGCTATTGTTGTTAATGCTGCTATAAACATCAGGGTGCATGTGCTGCTTCAAATCTGTATTTTAATAAGCTTTGGGTAAATACCGTAGTGCAATTGCTGGGTCATAAGGTAGTTCTATGTTTAACTTTTAGATGAAACTCCAAAATGTTCTCCAGGGTGTCTACACTAGTTTGCATTCCCACCAACAGTGTAAGAGGGTTCTCCTTTTTGTGTATCCTTGCCAACACCTGTTGTTTCCTGTGTTGTTAATTTTAGCCATTCTAACAGGTGTGAGGTAGTATCTCATCGTGGTTTTGATTTGTATTTCCCTGATGGTGAGTGATGTTGAGCATTTTTTCATATGTCTGTTAGCCATCTGGTTGTCTTCTTTGGAGAAATGTCTATTCATGTCTTCTGCCTATTTCTTAACTGGATTATTGTTTCCTGGGTGTGGGGTTTGGTGAGTTCATTATAGATTTTCGATACTAACCCTTTATCAGATATGTCATTTGCGAATATTTTCTCCCATTCCATAGTCTTTTAGTTCTAGTAAGAAGTTGCTTCGACTGAGTCAGAGCAGTTGTTGCCTGTGTTCTCCTCTAGGATTTCAGTGGTTTCCTGTCTCACATTTAGGTCTTTCATCTATTTTTTTTAAGATTTTATTTATTTATTTGTCAGAGAGAGAGAGAGAGCACAAGCGGGGGAGTGGCAGGCAGAGAGAAGCAGACTCTTCGCTGAGCAAGGAGCCAGATGTGGGACTCGATTCCAGGACCCTGGGATCATGACCTGAGCCAAAGGCAGATGCTTAACTGACTGAGCCACCCAGGCATCCGATCTTTCATCCATTTTGAATTTATTTTTGTATATCGTGTAAGAAAGTGGAGTGGTCTAGATTCATTCTTCTGCATGATGCTGTCCACTTTTCTCAACACTATTTGTTGAAGAAACTCTCTTTTTTCAATTGGATATTCTTTCCTGCTTTGTGGAAGATCAGTTGACCATAGAGTTGTGGGTCTATTTCTTGGTTCTCTATTCTCTTCCATTGGTCTATGTGTCTGTGTTTGTGCCAGTACCATGCTGTCTTGATGACTACAACTTTGTAATAGACCTTGAAGTCTGGAATTGTGGTGCCTCCAGTTTTGTTTTTCTTTTTCAAGATTGCTTTGGCTATTCAGGGTCTTCTGTGGTTCTGTACAAATTTTAGGATTGTTGTAGATTTGCAAAAAATGCTGGTGGTATTTTGATAGGGACTGCATTAAAGGTTTGATTGTGGGTAGTTTAGATTTTTTAACAATGTTCTTGCAATCTATGAACATGGAATTTTTTTCCATTTCTTTGTGTCCTCTTCAGTTTGTTTCATAAGTGTTCTGTAGTTTTCAGAGAACAGATCTTTTACTCTCTAGTTAGGTTTATTTATAGGTATCTTATTGTTTTGGGTGAAATTGTGAATGGGATTGATTCCTTGATTTCTTTTTCTGCTGCTTCACTAATGGTGTATAGAAATGCAACATATGTCTGTACATTGACTTTATATTCTGCTAAACTCATGTATGAGTTCTAGCAATTTTTTGGTGGAGTCTTTTGGATTTTTCTACATCAAGTATCATGGCATCTGTGAATAGTGAAAGTTTGACTTCTTCGTTGCTGATTTGGATGCCTTTTTTATTTCTTTTTGTTGTCTGACTATTGAGGTTAGGACTTCCAGTTCCAGTACTGTGTTAAAATTGCAATGGTCAGAGTGGGTGTCCCTGTCTTGTTGATGACTGTAGAGGAAAAGCTCTCAGGTTTTCCCTCGTTGAGGATGATATTAGCTGTGGAGCTTTGGGCCTTTCGTATATGGCCTTTATGATGTTGAGCTATGTTTCCTCTATCACTACTTTGTTGAGGGTGATTTTTTTTTTAACAGAAGTACAGTAATATAGGCTGTTGGTTACAGGAGCAGAAATAAGAAAAACGCAGGTAAATAACTGAGTCATATCGTCATATCTGTGTTGAAACAGTAAAATTGAGACCTACCAGCTTCTGCTAGACCTGCCTGAATACGGATCTTAAAAAAATATTTTTTATCTGATTAGATTCTATGTAAGTTTTATATAAGCTTGTTTTTAAGTATAAGTGAGGTTTAGGTTACGGGCATAGTGCTCTGGTTTGTCAGTTTAACGTGAGACGATTTTTCCTGCTTCCATTCTCTATACCTATCTACTTGAAATCCTTATCTTAGTGGCTTCAGTTGTTGCACCAGTGATTCTATTTGAAGTTTCCACTATAATTCTTGTCCACTTGAACTATAAGAACTGACAGGATCTTCTGTTGCTATCATGACTCCTTTAAGCACAGGAAGTGCAGTTAGGTTTTGTATCTGTCTGGAAAGGAAGGCTCACTAAGATAGTGTTTATTTTATAGAGTAATAATCTTTTCTTAAATGTTGTTCTCACTTCAATTCCAAAAAGTGCCACTGCCAAATAAAAACTTCACTTTTAAGGAGAAAACATGTACTAGACAGTCAGGATTTAGTATAAGGTTCATGCTGTTGGCTTCTGGTGGCTTTGAAGTAAGCTTTTAATCTGTGGTTATATAGAAATCTAATAGGTTAGAGAGAGATTCGTATGTGCACATGGAGAGACAGAGAGGGGAAGAGAGAGAAATACCACCTTCTTTTCTAGATTTTATGCTTTTCATCATGAACCTGAGAGAATAATCCAGTCTGTATAAATAACTGCAGGCCTCACTGAGTTTCTTTTGACTATTTGGAGAGAAATTGTATTGTAATTCTCATAGTCACTACTACCTCTGCCAGTTAAGTAGATAGTGGGAACAACCTTCTTTCTCTCTAAGGAAAAGGTTGTGTGTTTGAATTAGAGATACAGGATGCATAGGGAACTCTAGCCTGACCTTCTGGCTGTTCAGTTGAAGACATTTCTGGCTTTTCTTACTGATAGCTTTTCTATCAGGTACCACTAAAGTGGTATCTTTCGACAGCTTCTCTCTATGACAGCACTTCTTGACATTCTTTCTTATAACTTAGGGGCCTTTCTTTAGTAGTTGCAGTTCTTCACAGTTCCCAGTAGTTTCCAGTAGCAGCTATTCCCCATGGTGTAGCTTCTGGTAGTGATTGAGCTGATTTGATCCCAGGCCTCTTGCTTACTCCTACAGAAACATCGTCTGTTCCCAGCCTTCCTTTTTAGCCTCACCTCTTAACTAGTTCTTTCCTTTCTGTTCTTCCTCAATGGACTTATTTATATCAATACACTTGCAGTTATTTGTGTATGATCTCCTGTTTGATATTCCTTCTCCTCTTCATGTCAGCACCCAGCTTTGGCTCAGGGTTACTTTTTCTATGATTTCCCAGATGGAATTAACCACTAACTCCTTTGTGGCCCTCACATATACACTAATATCTGTTACAAGCATCTATACTTCTTTGTTGTTGTTTGTATCTCCTTTGAGTGGAGCAGAAAGCCCTGCCCAAATTGTAGATTCTTGAACGAAATAAATAATATTCTTTTAAGCAACTAAATTTTGGGGTAATTTGTTATGCAGTTATAGAAACTGAAATAGATTCTGTTATTTGGAAGTGGGGTGCTATGTAACAGAAACCCAAAAATGTAGCGGTAGCTGAAGCCAAACTAGGACTAGACAGTGAGAAGGAGTTGGGAGAGTTTTGAAAAGGTTGTTGGTGGAAACCTAATAGCCTTGAGGAAGTCAGTGAAAGTTTAAAGGAAAAGTGAAAAAATATCATTTGGAGTTAGTGAAAAGATCCTTGATATGTAATAGCAGAAAGTTCAGCAACATTGTCACCTATGATAATGTGGAAGACAGGAAATGGCTTCCATGATGACAATGAATTGTATGATAAAGGTATTTCCAGGAGATATTTTCTGGCTGTTTCTTGCTGCTTGTAGTAAAATATGATAGTAGAAAGTATTATGGTATGAATGTGTCTTCCAAAATTCTTAGGTTAAATCTTAATTATCATGTGTTGATCTTAGCAGTTGGGCCTTTGGGGAGATGCTTAGGGTCGTGAGACTGGAGCTTTCATACATTGGACTAATGCTTTTATAAAAGAGACCCTGCAGAGCTGACTAGCCCCTTCCACCATGAGAGAATACAGTGGAAGATTGGCAGTTTTCTTTTCTTTCTTTTTTTTTTTTAAAGATTTTATTTATTTATTTGACAGAGAGAGAGAGATCAGATCACAAGTAGGCAGAGAGACAGGCAGAGAGAGAGGAGGAAGCAGGCTCCCTGCTGAGCAAGGAGCCCAATGTGGGCCTCGATCCCAGGACCCTGAGATCATGACCTGAACCGAAGGCAGAGGCTTTAACCCACTGAGCCATCCAGGCACCCTGGCAGTTTTCAATGTAGAAGAGGGTCTTCACCAGAACCCAACCATATTGGTACCCTAATCTTGGGCTTCTAGTATCCCTCCAGAACTGTGAGAAATAAATTTTTGTTGTTTATAAGCCACTCTGACACTTTGTCAAAGTAGTCTGATCAGAGTAACAGAGATAAACTAAGGAAAGAATTGTTAAATATAAAGGAACCAGAACTTACTGAGTTCAAAAATAAAACTCTCTTTTCTAGTTTCTCCAGATGGCAGACAATTCTCAAATTATGAAAATTCTAATGGGAGAAAAACTTAAAAATAAAATAAAAACTTAAAAAAGAAGGAAAAAAAGAAAAAAGTATAATGAAAAGAGATAAAATCTAGAGTATTGTCACTTAACAATGAAGCCCAGGGAATGATTATAAACTCTTTTTTGAGGCCTCAGGAAATTTAATGTCATGCTCCACAAAGACAGTAGTTTCTTTAAGTTCCTGAGGACCTGCAGTGCTTCATAGATCTTCTTTATTAAACAAAAGTTCTCCCAAGAATTTTAAGAGCACTGTCCCTCAGGACAGTATAGGAAGCTCAGGGAGTTATTTTAAAATTTATGGGTGTGGCTTTTTTCTAATGGAGTGGATTATTAATTGATTGATAAGTCCATACAGTTTAAAAAGGACTTTTTTAGAGCAGTTTTAGGTTCAGAACAAAATTAAGGAGAAAGCGCAGAGTTCCCATATACTGTCCCTCTCATACACTGGTGTGGTACATTTGTTAAAGTCAATGAGCCTGCATTGACACATTGTTATCACTCCTGGTCCATAGTTTACAATAGGATTCACTCTTGGTGTATGTTCTGTGGGCTTGGACAAATGTATAATGACATATATCCACCATTATAGTATCATACAGGTTATTCTTACTGCCCTAAAAATCTTCTGTGCTCTGCTTATTCATCCAGTCCTCCCTCCAGCCGCTGACAAGCTAATCTTTACTGTTTGCATAGTTTTGCCTTTTTTTAGAGTGTCATACAGTTGTAGTCCTACAGTGTTATCACCTTGTCAGATTGGCTTCTTTCACATAGTAATAATATGCATTTAAACTTCTTCCCTGTCTTCTCATGGCTTGATAGCTCATTTCTCTTAAACACTAATACTCTGTTGTGTACATACGTGGTTTATCCATTCACCTTCTGAAGGACATCTTGGTTATTTCCATGTTTGGCAGTTATGAATAAAGGTTTTGTGCAGGTTTTTGTGTGGACATAAGTTTTCAACCCTTTTGGGTTAATACCAAGGAGTGTGAGGGCTGTATTGTATTATAAGAGTATGTTTAGTTTTGTAAGAAACTGTCAAATTGTCTTCCTAAGTTTACCATTTTCCATTTCCTCCAGCAATGAATGAAATTTCCTATTACTCCATATCCTCACCAGCATTCAGTGTTGTTAGTTTCCTAGATTTTGGCCATTCTAGTAGGTGCATAATAGTTGCATTTTCCTAATAACATATGATGTTGAGCATCTTTTTATATGCTATTTGCCATCTGTTTATCTTCTTTGGTAGGTGTTTATACAGGTCTTTTGCCCAGTTTTTAATCTGGTTGTTCATTTTCTTATTGTTGAATTTTAAGAATTTTTTGTGTATTTTAGGAAATAGTCCTTTATCAGATGAGTCTTCTGCAAATATTTTCTCTGAATCTGTGGCTTGTTTTCTCATTCTCATGATCTGTATGGTTTTTCAAAGGATTATATCAATTTAGACTGAAAGGCACAGAGACAATACAAAATGAAAAAAGGCCTTTGGATCTCAAAGTTACACAGTCAAGATGCATGCCAAGAACATGGCTAATTACCATGAAACTTACAGCCTAGAGTGGGGAGACATGAACCATATGGATCATTCCTTAGTAAAGGAACTAGCAGCATATGTCCAACTGGGTTTTAAACTTTTGGACCTATGCCTGCTCCATCATTTTGTATTCATGTTTGTGGAGATAGATAACTTATCTTTTTTTGTTTACAGTTCTTCAGATCAAGAGGAACTGTACTCAAGGGGCTATATTTAAGGAACTGTACCCAAGAAGTTTATCTATACCTGGACCTCAAGCCTGAGCCTGATAGTTGTGGGTATTGGGGGAGGGAATAAGTATATGTATTTTTTGCATGTGGAGGGCTGTGAACTCCTGTGGCTAGAAGGTGGACTGTAGCATATGGTATTTTTGAAAACTGGTTTCAACAGTATTTGTGGTTATACATGTTCTTCTAGAACCATGCCACTTAGAAACGGAGTATTTCCTCTCCTCTTGAACCTGGGCTGGCCATTGAGCTGATTAATAGGATGTGGAGGAGCTGATATTGTATGACTTGGGCTAGGTCATAAAAGGTGGGACTGTTTCTGGCTGACTTTCTCAGGATGCTTACCTTTGGAACCTAGCCACCATACAGAAGCTATGTGAAACCAGGCAAGGTTTCATCTGACCACATCAGCCACCAAATGTGTTAGGAAATGAGCCTTTTTAATTTCAGCCCCCAGCCTTTGAGCCTCCCCAGTTGATACTGAGTGGAGCAGAGGCAAGCTGTCTCCTCTGAGACCTGTTTAAGTTGCAGATTCATGAGCAGAGTAAGTGGTGTCTTGGTCAGTAAGTACTAAGGTTATTTATTTATTTTTTTCATATAGCCATAGTAACTGAAATATTTAGAAAGGATATAGTTTCAGAGTTTGTTTTTTAATTAAGTTTTGGTAATAAGGTTTTGGTAGTTTCGTGAAATGAACTGGGAAACATTTCATCTTTTATTTGGTATGGAATAATTTAAATAACATTGTAATTATTTGTTCCTTAACTGTTAGAACTCAGTTTTAAAGTTTTTTTGGGTGTATTATTTAAAATAATAGTCACCTGGGGCACCAGGATGGCTCAGTCATTTGAGTGTCAGACTCTTGATTTTGGCTCAGGTCATGATTTTGGGTCATGGGATTGAGCCCTCACATCAGGAGTCTGCTTGTCCCTCTCCCTGTGCTCTTCCCACAGCTTGGGCATATGTTCCACCTGTCTCTCTTGCTTGCTCTCTCTCTCAAATCAGTCAATCAATCAATCAATCAATAAGTAGTCACCTTTCCAGTCTCTTCTTTGGTAATTAGTCAGTTTGGGTTTTCTACTTGGTTTAATTTGGGCTATTTGTATTTTCTAGGAAGTCATACATTTCTTCTATTCCTAGTCTTGCTTATTTGTTTTATTTTATATCCTTAAGCAGTTCAAAAAGCATCTTTTGAAATTATCAATTTTCCTACTTTTTCCTCTGTATCACCAATTATAGATGTTATTTTTATTTATTCACTCTTTATATTTTCTTTTGGTTAATTTTGTGCCTTTTAAAAAAAAAAAGCCCTTAAGATAAATACAACATTCCTGCAGTTGTAGTCATTTGTCTTCATAATGAAAGGATTTAGGGACATAAATTTTTATCCTTAAGTATGGCTTTTGCTGTGTTCTGTACGTTTTTATGTATTTACTTTTTTATTTCTAGGGAGTTTGTGATTTTTCCTCTTTGATCAGTTAATTTTCAAGTCTTAAGATGTTTCAAACCATTTAAAAATTTTTTCTAGTATTATTGAATTATGACCAGTGACTATGGCCTGTAATATACTTACTTTTACCGATTTGCTATAGTTTGATTTATGGAAATTTTTATAAAAGTATGAACAAATTAAAATGTAAATTCTCTCACTGAGTGAAGTAAGATTCCATATTATCTTAGTTTAGACTGCTGTAAGAAAGAGGCAGCCTCACCCTTTGAAACCATTCTGTCCCCCAAGTTCTTGCAGTCTGGACCAGTGATGGCAGTGGCAGCTCTGTTGATTTCTGATTTACCCTGGTAGAGGGTGGTGGTGGTGGTAGTAGTGTTATTCTTTCCTTGTCTTAAAGAACAGCACCTGGCTTCTGTTGAGATGAATGTTTTAGGTCTGTGGCTTAGGTATTAATCTCCTTATCAAATGGTCACTTTACTACACTTTTAGTGTCCTCTTCCAAAAATACTTTTTCATTTTTTGGAGTATGGATAGGCTGAAAATTTTCCAAATCTTTAAGTTCTAGTTCCTTTTTTGTTGTTGTTTTTTTTGTTTCTGCTTAATAATTCTGTCTTCCAATTGTTTCTCTCTTTTCACATTTTACCATACGTGGTCAGGAGGAACCAGGCCACTCCTTCAATACTTTGTTTAGAGATCTCCTCAGCTAAATATCTAATTTCATTGCTTGCAAGTTCTGCCTTCCACAAAACACAAAAACTTGAATACAGTTCAGCCAAGTTCTTTGTCACTTTATAATAAAGACCATCTTTTCTTTAGTGTCCAGTAACATAGTCCTTATTCCCATCTGCAACCTAATCATAGTGGGCTTTGTGGTCCATATTTTTACCAACATTCCATTCAGGATTGTTTAAGTATTTTCTAAGATGACTGAGGTTTTCTCTCCAGCTCTCCTCTTTTCTTTCTGGGTCCTTACCAGAATTACCCTTTAATGCTCATATTTTGAGCATGCACTTCTAAACCTTTTCAACCACTACTCATTCCTTATCCAGTTCGAAAGCCACTTCCACATTTTTAGGCATTTGTTAGAGTAGCACCCCACTCTCAGTTACAAAAATGTGTCATAGTCAAGGTTCTCCAGAGAAACAGAACCTGTAGAGGCTGAGAATTCCCATGATCTGCTGTCTGAAGCTGGAGGCCCAAGAAAGCCAGTGGAGTAATCCATTCCAAATTCGAAGGCCTGAGAACCAGAGGAGCCAGTGGTGTAAATCCCAGTCAAGGGTCAGGAGAAGATGAGATGAGAGGCCTCAGCTCAAATGATGAAGCAGGAAAAAAGGGACAAATTCTTCCTTCCTTCATCTTTTTTACCGTTCAGGCCCTCAACAGATTGGATGATGCCCACCCACACTAAGAAAGGCAGTCCCCTGAGTCCACCAATTCAAATGCTAATCTCTGGAAACAGCTCTCACAGATACACTCAGAAATAATGTTTAATGTGGGCAACGCATGGCCACTAAAGTTTACATATAAAACTAGCCATCAGTAATTCATCAGTAGATGAATTTAAGGAAAAGTTACTCTGGAGATCTGCCTGAATTAGTTGGTTGGAAAAATCAAGAGGAAGATATATCTAAAAACTAAGAACAAATACATACAAAAAAAAAAATGAATCAGGACAAAGACATTGACTTAAAGACAATTTTCACATACTGTTTCTATGGGAAATTACTAGAACTTGTGCATTATCAAAATAATGATGTAAACCAAGGGAAAAGAAAACAAAATTTAAGAAATAGGATCTAACAGAAAAGAGAGGCAAAGGAATTTACTGAGTGTTGGTGAAGAGAGATAGCAAATGATAGCTGTGCAGCAGGCCTGAAAAAAAAACCAATTTAGATTGAAACGGTCGGAAGATTCAAGGAGAGACTTCTTTAAGAAGATGAATTTAATAAAACACCTAATGGGTTTGAGTGTATTAAGATTTACATAAGTTTTGGAGAACATGGGAGATAAATATTTAATATACAGAAAAGCAAAAAATGAAAAAAAAGATAATTCTTAACTAGGGAAAATAATTGTAGTAAACTTTGTTGTAAACTGTTGTTATATCAGTAGTATTTACTTAGTCATTATAAACAGTGGATATTAATCTAAATGGATATGGATCCTATTACATTGAATCTGTGGTATTGGTACCACAGGCCTTGAGAAGGGCTGGTTAATAGTGGAGGCAGCAGGACGAGAGATTGAATAGGAAAAAAGATGGATTTTTATCTATCATTATGATAAGGTTTTGGAAGAACAAGGAACCGTGTGTGTGTGTGTGTGTGTGTGTGTGTGTGTGTGTGTGTGTGTGTGTGTGTATGGTGAGAATGGTGGTTATATGTGAAAGAGTACTAAATTCTCATCTTTTGTAATAAATATTGTTAGTAGGTATTAATGCCTATAATTAGAAGTCAGTAAGAATGTAAGATTAAAAGAATGTTATTTAGAGAATGGGGTTAAATACCAAAGCCCAGCACAAAGGGTTGAATGCAGTTGCTTCAGGAGTGACCAATTGAAATGTGTGGGGCCTGATGTTTTTTATAACAAGTCTTGTAAAGTTTTAGGTGAATGCACATGTGTGACTCTGTTAAAAATAAAATCCCCCAAAACCTACATTAAAAAGAAATAATGAGAGAAAACAGACTTGATAGATCCAAGAGATATAATATTAGAAGGTGTTCCTCAAAAACTAAAAAAGAAAAAAGAAAAGGAGAGAGAAAATAGAATAGGAAGACCTTGTATTAGAAGAAAGACCCAAGTTTGCATCTTGGAGGTTACCCCATTTCTTCACCCCATCCTGAGGTTTAATTAGGGCTAATAAGAAAAACTGATATTAGTTATATACCTAGGAAATTTTCAAACTCCAAGGATAGTGATAAAATCTCAATTGGATTCTAGATTTTAAAAAACCATGTTACTTGCAAAGGAAAAAAATTTAGACTGAGATCGAGTTTCCTGTATGCAACTTTGAAGACTAGAAACTGATAGGAATGGAGTAGTGAGTGAACTATACTCCATGAATACTATAGTAGACTAAACTGTCAGTTACTTGTTTACAGATGTGCAAGGATTCAGAAATTAGAGAAGTCTTGAAGAAATACCTAACAAAAGTGAATAGTAACTGTAGGATATGAGACGATAAGAAAGAGAGGAAATAGTGGTAAGCAATAAAGTTGGCAGTATAATACACAGTTCAGTGTCTTTGAATAATGACAGACTGTTGGAAAATGCTTACTGTAAAGTTCTAAAGAAGTATTGAGATTTCTCCAGCTTTCAACTTGAAGATTTTTCACATAGAAATTTGAAAGACTTTTACCTAGACTCAACAATTTCTCTTAGTCTTTCTCTTCTAATTCAGTAATACTACTTCTTTTTGAAATCACTAATTTCAGGGCAGGAAAAGTAGAAGGTGAGCCTGCATTGTTTTAACATGCCAGAAGGCAAGGAGTTGCTCACAGATGAATGCGAAAATGTCAAAAGGGGAGAGTGCGTGCAGATCTATTGGGGAGTACTTTGGGGGAAAAATGCCCATAAGGGAGTGAATAAGGCAGGACTGGAAGAGAGAAAACTTGAACTGTGATGTAGTTCATCTTCTAAATGCGTAACTCTGGACCTGAGATGACCCTTCAGAGTTCTGAATTGAGGTAAAGGGGCTCACCCTTGTACCTCTCATGATCCATTTATTTGATGTGGACTTCCTCTGGAAAGGGAGCAGCATACCCTTGGGTGAGGAAACTCCCTTCAATCGAGAACAATTCCTGGGGAGATGCCAGTTTTGAGCTGCTGCATACAGTATTTTCATACCTGGGGAAGAGTGCCTCGGTCCTTAAGAAAGTCCTGGATAGCGCATCCTGACAATTTCCATTATCATCTGTTTGCTTCATATGATAAGTTTATCCCATATGGGAATAGCTCCTCTAGGATTATGATTGGTCTTTTTCTGGAAATAGGAGTGGTAGGTAAGTAGAACTTAACTCCTTAACTCCAGTCTTTCTTGATAATGTTGGTCTTGGGGCCACAACTAATCATTCATTATATCCCTTTGCTACCAATTCTAGATATCCACCCCCCTCCTTACCATTGGCTAACACCTCTGCTGGTCTAGGCAGATTACCTGAGATCATCGAGTCCCTCATATCTGAGAGGTTCTGAGGCCTAATTACCATGCTTACCATAGTCTCCAGACTGTGGCTGTTGTATTTGTCCATTTGTTGTCAAAGTTAGGCAAAAGAGTATGAAGAGACACCTTTCATATATATTCTTCATATGACAAACATGTTCATCATCTGGGTGATAAAAATATATTTCCCTGGCAGATGAAAATATAGAAGTCCTATGTCTTCCTAACGATGAAAGTCAGGTACTCCTCCCAGATTGGTGACTTTTTTCCTTGCCCTCTGGTCTGTTGGTTGAAAGTGCTTGAAGTGATTAGGTGGCCATTGTAACTCAAAGCTTAATGGGCTGTATCCCTTGGTAAGAACAGGACCTATAGGTTCATAGAACCTAGCATTGCTGGGAAGGGAAATATAAATTGCTAAATGGGTCACTGGGAATGATGGCACGTGAGGCCATTCCAACTTTCCCCTTTGTTTCCTGGCTGTATGTATTTTACTTATTACAGATGCAGCATCATATAATGGTTATTGATTTAGAGTGTAACTGCATCTTGGAGGTGGGTGGGTAGTATCCACATAGTATCTCCAAGAGGTGCTTCAGTCGTGCTTTTAGAATGCTCTTCCATTGCTTTTAGGCTGGCAGCTTCTGACTGTTGCAGTATGTGATAGGACCGTTGGATCCCATGGTCTTTGCTTATATCCTTTGCTATAAAAAGAATCCCTTGGTCTGAAGTAATGTTATGTAGGATATAGTTAAAGTGGGCCTGAAATGTTGTTGGCTCTCAGGATGGGGTACTAAGGCCTCACAGTCTGGAAAGGCAAATCCATGCCACTAATATATGTTGATTTTGTCAGATGAATCACTTCCTTCCAGAGTGAAAAGGGTTCAGTGTAATCAGTTTGCACTAAGTGGTTGATCTCTTTGAGGGAATGTGCCATTTTGGGGGCTCAGCTTTGGTCTCTGTTACTGGCAGGGTTGGATAATCTGCAGTAATAATTGGTTAGATCAGCCTTGTTGAGAAGGAGCCCATACTGTTGGGCCCATGCGTAGCCTCTGTCCCTGACACCATGGCTACTTTGTCCATTATGTCAGCACTAAGGTGACAGTGGCAGAAGGTACATGATTTTGGTTGGTTAGTATTCTATATACTGTGCCTCTTTTTTGGTAGGTGTTCTCTAGTGTAGTATTAATATGTGATACAAAGATCCTCATACTTTGTGTCCACTCCCACAGGCCCGTCCTTATATCCTGTCCTCAGGAAAACCAGTTAAGAGACTTTGTAATATTTTAGATGAGAGTTAAAGAGGTCCTGAGTTAGCACAGTACCATATCTGAGCAGTGTTTCAGGTTAGGTTTGTGACATTTTGGAGACTTCAGAGTTTTCAGTCTGATTGATTAGGAGGATCAGAAATCCATTTTTGTAGGTGGGAGAGATATATTTTGTTTTGGACCACCAGACTATTAGAGATCCTGGTCTGGAACTCAAGCAAGAGGTCAGAATTAGAACGAAATATGTAGCCATGCCCTAAGTCTACCCATTTCAGAATTCAGAACTGCAGGGAAGAGTTTATGTGCCATCACTGCTCTTATATATACCATTTTCGGTTCTCAACCAGCTGCTTACTGGGAGTATGGGAGTATAAGGGAGAAAATTAAACAACAGCAGCAAAAAATACAAGGAAATTGTTTTAATCAGGTTTAAAACTTAGGCTCATGTAAGAATTTTAAAATTTCCTTTCAACAGTGCTCAGTGTCTTAATATAACTGCTCAGGGTTTCAGTTAGCCTGTCACTTTGAGATAGCATCTGGGTATGTGATAGAGGGGTGGCTTCTATGATCTTACTGCTTGAAGAAGTCAGGATTCTTAGATTCACATATTGTCTCAAGGCTCCCAGTGGCAATGTCCTTTGTTGGTTGCTGCTATTCCTGTCAGCACTTGGGACTCCTCTCCTGCAGTTTGGTCAGAGCCTAGTGATGTTTCTTGGCTGACCTGGCTTCTAGTGTTAGAGAGCTGCCCAGAAGTTAAGAGTCAACTCAGCTTAAGTGGGCTCACTTTGAGCCATGATCCTCTCCCATATCCAGAAACCTCAACTGGCAAGCTCCCTAGCTAGGTGTTCTAGGGCTGATCTATGCCAACCTTGGCAACTAAAGGCTTTTTCTGACAAGGCTTAGAAATTTATTTTGATACTTTCTTATTCATTTGCCTTTTAATTTGTTTAGTGTCTGTCACTACCCACCCTTCCCTTCCAACACACATGCACACTAGAATATCAATGGATGATGAAGGAGATCTTGTTATTTCTCGTTCATTGCTAAATCACAAGCTCCAAGGAAAGTACTGGTCACATGGTTGACCTATAATAGATCTTTATCAAATCAATGAAGGGCAGAAATAATAGGTGGAGTCCCTAAGAAAGAGTATGTCATGTGAGAACAAGATGAGGATTAAACTGTTTAGTACATCTTTTACCTTCTATCTTAAAGGTAGAAGGCAGAGAAGGTTCCAGGGAAGGAAACTGAGAAGAACTGATCTAAAGAAGTAGGAAGAGGGTGGAGTACAGGAAAGTGGGAGAAGCATGTGTCAGTAAAGAGCAATAATCACTGTTGTCAAAGGCTTCAGAAATAGAGTAGGAGTAACTGAATATGACAACTTGGAGGATATTGGTAATTTGGGGGATAGTACCAACACATGGATCTGCAAAAACTCACATCTCAAGGAATTGTACCATAAGAGGGAGAAGAGAATTGTGGCAGCAAGTAGAAATCTTTTATGAAGGTTGACAGTGAAGGGAAGAAGAGGTTAAGATATATCACTAGGGTCTTCAGAAACAGAACTCACAGAGGGCTCTCTCCCTTCAAGATGGAAGAGATTTGGCGTTTCAATATGTAGGGAGACCTGGTGGAGGAAATGGAGGGAGACTAAAGAGATGTTTTATAAATTAAGGTCTCAGAACTTAACTGGGAAAAGATGAGATCAACCTTAGGAAGACAAGAAGGAAAGAAGAATGGATAGAAAACAAAATCTGAAGCAAATGGGAAGAACATAAAAGGAATTTACATCAGATTTTGCTGAGTGTAGTAAGGTGTCCAGGTTATCTGCTTAACAATGCATGTGTGCAGAATCCTGTGAAACATTGTAAAACAGGGCCTTGTCATAAAACTTGGCCCGGTGCTGCTGCTTTTGCATATTCTTTGGCCCTATCTTGACTGAAGGTGAGTGGCCATGTTCCTTGGAAGTGCCTACCCAGAGAATTCTGAAGGAGAGAGTTCTTTAGTTCTTACTCAGACTCAGGAGGCTTAGTCTAGGGCCAATTATCTTTTCCCATAGGGAAATTAATTTCCAGGGAGAGACCTGGGTGCTCTGGAGTTCCCTAGAATTGATAGAATCTGAATAGATCTCAAACTTAACTCTGTGATCCTGGGTTATGTAATTAATATGGATAATTCAGGTAGAACACATTTCAGATCCCTTTATACCTTAACAGTGCTGACGCATTATCAGATAAAATTTATTTACTCTGAATGTTTCTTCTGACTTGGTTCTCTTAAGAGCTGATGACAGAGCCCACTAGTATCTTATTTTAGATTATCCTATGATAATTAAGAGTTTATGGGTTATGGGCTGATGGGAATATCACCCGATAAGGTAACTTTATATTTGTTCTTTATTTTACTGATTTCATTTATATAGATTTTGTAAAATGTAGGTTTTTTTTTTTTTTGGACAAGGTGAAAGATACCACATACACAAAGAAGTACATAATGTGCACATATGGAGTTAAAATATTTATTTAAAATTGTTTTGAATTAATAAAAGTTTTATAGTGTGCTACTTGCCTTGCCTATGCTTTCTGATTGTCATTAACTTATTCGTTTATCATGTATTTATTAGCTATAAGGTACAGATTCTGTTCCAGGTGCTGGGAATATAAATGTGGAAAGGATACAGTATCTGAATTTTAAGGAGCTTATGGTCTGATCTGGGAGACAGACAATTGTAAGAAAACAAGTACAGTAGTATATAGTATGGGTTAAGAAAGAAATGTGTCCGGAATGGAATAGAGCCCAAGGGAAGGAGTAGTCCATTTATGCCTCAGAAAGATGGCAACCTGCTGTCAAGAAAGATTATCCTGATGAAATGATGCCTGAATCCTGAAAAGTAAGAAGGTATGTTCATTAAGTTTCCATTAGATAATATAAAGTCTTCTAGGACAAAGAACCTGATACAAGTTTGGGTTCCAGCACAAAGGAAGAATTTGTCAGTAAATGAAAGACAGAAGTTCCCCAGTTCTCTGTTTGCAAGTTTAAACTATTATAAAAGAATTTTTTTACAAATACCAGTAGGTGGCAGTGTTACCCCATGAAAAAAAGACTGATCACCAAAAGTTGAAAATGACTCCTGAATTTCCAAACGTGGTAATGAGGGTATTCTGGTTTAAAAATGGATGAGAAAAAGTGAGTTTGAAATTTTTTTCTTTGCAGGCCAGCTTTTTCTTAATAAGCCACTGTCTGCCCTTCCCCCTTCCCATTCATCCTGAGCCCTAGAGATTTCTGTAAAATTGACTTAGACACCTTTCATTCCAAGGCTTGTGGGAATCTGAAGCCCTCCTCAAGATTTCTGCACTCCGTTGACCCAGAAACAAAACTGAGTTCCCTGCCTAAAAGCCTATTCACATTAAACATTCATGAGATATAAGAGCCTTTAGTGAAGATTTGGAAGAAAGGATAGCAAGCAGAGTTTATATAGCAGCAATGCAAAGAACCCCAAATGAATCAGGCAGCTTCTCAGGTCTCAGAATGTCCTTTGGCCACCCACCACCGTGGGGTTTTACTGAATTCATTTGTTTCAGCCTTTATCTAGCAGGTTCCTCTTTTTCCCTTCTTGGCTCTGGAACTCAAATTCTTTTCCCTGTCTCCTTCATCTTTTCATATTTCTCATCTCCTTCGTATTTCTCTGTCCCTTTTCCCTTCCCTCTCCCACCTTTTCTCTCGCTATCTTATCCTTATCTCCAAACCTACCAAGGTGCTGTACAGTAGAGGGCCTTTCACTCAGTGTGACCCCCGTCCTTTGAAGACAGTAGTGGCAGTTTATTACCCTGAAACAGGAAGCCAAACACTCTTTCTGTTTTCAAGTGTAGTAAAAACACTTTAAAAAACATCAGGGTTTTCAGCTGGTGGTTGCAGGTTTTTCCTTAGCAGGGTGTTATTAAATGAGCTTCTTAATGTTCTTTCCTCCTCCCTCCATCTTCCATGTGCCTAGAAAATAAATCCACTCTTTCCATGATTTGTCATATTTGTATTATTTTCTCCTGTTTTATTTCTTTCTTCCTTCCTTCCTCCTTCCCTCCCTTCCTCCCTTCCTTCCTTCCTTCCATAGGGTTATCTGTACAACTCAATGTGGTCTGGGGATTGGTACCAGTTTACAAATTGTGATTGGTCTGCTGTAGGGGACTATTCCCTCCCCCCTACTGAACTTCCATGAAAATCTTCAACATAAAGAAAATTCGAAAGAATTATTGAAAGAATCTGTTTACCTAGATTCTGTGATGCTTAACATGGTGTTAATATTTGCCTTCTACCCATCCATCTTATTTTTTGATGCATTTCAAAGTTAAGTTGCAGGTAAAAATATTCTTCATTCCTAGACATTTTAGCATGCATGTAATTAACTGGACTTTATTTATTTATTTATTTATTAAAAAGATTTTATTTATATGACAGAGATAGATCACAAGTAGGCAGATACGCAGGCAGAGGCAGAGGGGGAAGCAGGCTCCCCAATGAGCAGAGAGCCCGATACAGGGCTCGATCCCAGGACCCTGAGATCATGACCTGAGCCGAAGGCAGAGGCTTAACCCTCTGAGCCACCCAGGCGCCCCTTAACTGGACTTTAATTAATATGTATTTTCAATTCATGTGTGTGTGTGGGGGGGTAAATTTACATCACAGTGATATCCAAATCTTAAGTGTACCATTAGATAAATTTTGACTGATGCAAAAGCCAGGGTTACCCAAGCCCCTGTCAAGATACAGAAGATTTCCACAGAGGATTTATTTGGTTGTTAGTGGTTCCGCATATTAGAGAGTATAAAATGGTTAAATTCTAGACTTTTCTAGCTCTGCATGAACTGTTGGGAAGAAATTACTTACAGTAAAAGATTTTAGCTGAGTTTTATTTTGTCGATGTAGAAGCACATCTCAGATTAAGGTCTGCATCTGAGCCTTTTGTTTCAATTTGATCACAGTGACATTATAAGTAAGCAGAAACAGTCAGAAGCAAAACGGTCAGTGCCTGTGAGTTAAGAGCAAGAACTAGGCCTGTCTTATCTATCCTATCCTATCTATCTATCTATCTATCTATCTATCTATCTATCTATCTACCTACCTACCTACCTACCTACCTACCTATCTATCTCAACTACCTAGAATGCTTTATACCTTTGGCACTCGATAAATGTTTGTTGTTTCCCGACTATCTGCTACAAAAATTTGCTGCGTCTATGTTATAGCTATAACTTGTTCATCTGGAAAATGATCATGAAGTCAAAGCCACAGAAAGTGTCACCCATCTTCCTCATCTGTTCATCTGTCACTACTGAAGTAGGGTTAAAGGTAGAGGATGTAATACTGAGAGCTTTTCAGGGGCACAGGGGTGAGGATAGAAGGGCAGCTAAATTCAGACAGAACAGCGTTGAAGTCCCAGCAGTAAAGAGACCTGGATTCTGAGTTCTCTTATGCTTCCTAGGGGAAGTTCAGACCCAGTGCTTGACCTTTCCAGGTTCTGTTGGTGCATGCAGATTAGTAGTTACTACTCCTTGAAGATGTTTATATGGAACAATCCTGATACATGCTTTTATACGAAAGGATATATAGCAAAAAAAACGAGTAGCAAATTATTTTATTAAACTAAGTTATAGTCAAGGAATTCAGACTTGCCATTCTTTGTTTATGAGCATGGTTCCCACTTCACTGACTTAAAGTCAGGTATGCCGATGAATTCTGTCTCTGAATTGCTATCTTGGTCACAAATATTTTTCTTCCCAGATGGAAATTTTCTCCAGAAGAAATAACAATAGCATTTTGGTCAGTGTTCAGTGTGAAGAATAAAAATTCACTCTAAGTAGTTTAAGCAGAAAGAGATTCATCACAGAGTATTAAATGGTTTACAGATAGTAGGTTGGACTTCCAGGAATGGTTCCCAGACCCACATTGGCTAAAGAGGGATTGTTGCCTTTGCCACAGTTGGGATGCTGTAAGATCAGAAAGATACCACTACAATTATCAGCTCCAGAGTTTCTGCTATGAACAAAAAATAGCCTGCCAACTTAGGAAGCTGCTCTTACAGCTGCCATCCCAGACTATGCCACTGTTGTTTCAAATCACCAGTGCAAGTGGATGCCAAAGTCAAGATTAACATCTGATTGTAAGAACTTAAATAAAATCTAGAACCCTAGGTGCAAGAGATTGGGCAATAGTTTTTAAGCTTTTTAGCCCCAGTACTAGAAGAAGGTGTTAGAACATGTACTGAGTGAGCCATTCCACAGTGTCTAGTAGAAATAGCCAGCATTCGGAGATTTGACCAAGGTGGCAGTATAGGAGGCTCCTGAATGTCCTTCCTTTCATGGGTGCACCAAATGTACAGCTATACTGAGAGAAGTACCCTCTGAAAGAAATCCACAAACTAGCTGACCCAACTCCACATGTTGGGCGGAAGAGAAAATACCTAGTGGGTAGGAAAGGGTGAGACATACCATAAACCATATCCCTGTAGAGTGTCATAAAATTGAGAGGGAGCCCCCAAATCCCAACTTCTCTTTGGGGGACAGATTTTGGACTACAAATCTAGCACCCCAACTTATGACTCCCAACTGAGAGACTGCAATCCTCCTTTTTGTGACATAGATGGATCTTGCACACCCTTACCTGCTAGGAGTCACTAAGAACAAATGTGGCTTGGATAATCAAAAAGGTTTGAGAGATGACCAGGAGCTTGGGCTAAACTGATTGATGAAGTTCATCTACATGAGACCACTCTGTCAAATTGGGAGAGGTGGCTTTTATATCTAATGTGCAAAAACCAGCAGAGTCAAGACATCTGGATCCAAAACGAAACAGGGCTTGCATCTACAAGACCCACAAGACTGTTGCACACAAAGAAGTTCTTAATGGGTGTGTGACCCCATGACACAACTGTCTCCGTAGGCTCAGAACAGAGGGAGCAGGAAAAAGCGCCTGTCTTCTAGTCTTTCCCTGAAAAGGGTCTGGCTATACATGCTATTGTTTGAATGTCTGGTGTTTTTTTTTTTTTTTTTTTTTTTTTAAAGATTTTGTATATTTGAGAGAGAGTGTGCACCAGCAATGGGGGTGGGGGGGAAGGGCAGAGGGAGAGGGAGAGGCAGACTCCCCACTGAGCAGGGAGCCTGCTCCCAGGACCTTGAGATCATGACCTGAGTGGAAGGCAGATGCTTAACGACTGAGCCACCCAGGTGCCCTGAGGGTCTGGCTTATTTAGTATGTATCTAGTGGCTGGCTGTGATACCCTTTAAAGACTGGGAAAGCTGTTGGAAATTTCCATGGCCTTCTCTATCCAGTTTGCTACAACAGTAAAACTTAGTTGCCAAGATCTCCCTGGAAGAAGCTTGTACACATGTGTGGGCCCCCAGCTTTTGTGGCTATAGCCTGAGGGATGGGCCCCTAAGCCACCTAGCTCTGATAGCCAAGAGGGTTGCACGCATGAATCCCATAGGATTATAGCAAACAAGCAGTTTTTACATGGGTGCAGAAACACCCATCTCTGGCTATAAACCTGTGCTTGGCACAAAGAGGGTAGGCAAAAATGCCCATTACCCAGGTTCTCCCTGAAAGGGGCTGAACTACATACTTCTGTAGTTGCTGCCTGAAGGTTAAGGTTGTAATCAGCCTGCATCTAAGTGCTGACTAAAGTCCTCCCCTTTGTGACACAGATGGGTCTTGCATACCCTCACCTACTGGGAGCCACTAAGAACAGAGATGATAGCTTAGGCAGTCATAAGAGTTTGACAGATAGTTAGGAGGTTGGGCTGAACTGATTGACAAGCTTCATCTACATGAGACCACTCTGTCAAATTGGGAGAGAAAAGTCAATATTATAATGATAAAGGAGTCAATTCGTCAAGAGGACATAAGATCTGTAAATAATATGCACCCAGTATAGGAGTACCTAAATATGTAAAGCAAATATTAACAGATCTGAAGGGAGAAATAGACAGCAATATAATAATAGAAGGGGACTTCAACATTCCACTTTCAACAATAGATAGATTGTCCAGACAGAAAAATCAATAAGGAAACTTGGATTTAAATGATACGTTAAACAAGATGGACCTAACAGACATATACAGAACTTTTTATCCAAAGCAGCAGAATACACATTCTTTTCAAGTGCACTTGGAACACTCTCCATTATAGATCACGTTAGGCAACAAACAATACATTTAAGAAGATTGGAATCATATCTATTTTGGGCACAATAGTATGAAAGTAGGAATCCATTACAATAAGAAGATTGGAAAATTTACAAGTATTTGGATTTTACAGCATGATGCTGAAGAACAAATGGGTGAAAGAAATCAAAGGAGAAATAAAAAAAAAATCTTGAGACAATGAAAAAGGAAACAACATACCAAAACTCATGGGATACCTCAAAAGTAGTTCTAAGAGAGACTGATAAATGCCTACATTAAGGAAGAAGATCTCAAATAAACAGCCTACTTATATACCTCAAGGAACTAGAAAAAGAACAAACTAAGCCCAAAGTTACTAGAAGGATGGAAATAGCAAATATTAGAGTGGAAATATATGAAATAAAGACTGAAAACATGATAGAAAAGATCAATGCAACTAAGAGCTGATTTTTGAAAAGATAAAATAGACAAACCTTTAGCTATACTCATCAAGAAAAAAAGACTCAGAAATGAAAGAGGAGACATAACAACTGATACACAGAAATACAAAGGATCATAAGAGAATACTACCAACAGTTTTACCCCAACAAATTGAAAGAAACAGATAAATAGATAAATTTCTAGAAACATACAACCTATCAATACTGAATCATGAAGAAATAGAAAATCTGAATAGAACAATTACTGAAAGGAAATTGAGGCAGTAATCCGAAATCTCTCAACAAACAAAAGTTGAGGGCCAGATGGTTTATTGGTGAATTCTACCGAACATTTAAAGAATTAATAGCCATCCTTCTCAAACTCTTTCCAAAAATAGGGGAGGAGGAACACTTCCAAATTCATCTTAATAGGTCAGTACTACCTGATATCAAAGCTGGATGATGATACTACAATAAAAGAATGTTATAGACTATTTTCTCTGATTAGTATAGATGAAAAAATCCTCAATGAAATGTTATCAAACTAAATTCAACAATACATTAAAACATTATACACCGTGATCAAATGGGACTTATTCTGTGAATGCAGTGATGGTTCCACATCCACAAATTAATGTTATACACCACTTTAAAAGTGAAGGATAAAACTCACATGGTATCTCAATAGAAGCAGAAAAATCTTTTGATAAAATTCAACATCCTTTCACCATAGAAACTCAACACATTGGGTGTAGCACAGAGGTATCTCAACGTAACAAGGATCATATATGACAAGCTTGAAAACTAACATTATACTCAGTAGTAAAAAGCTGAAAATTTTTCCTCTAAGATTGGGAGCAAAACAAAGGTACCCACTCTTTTTTTTTTTTTTNAAATAATACATCGTAATTTTTTTTTAAGATTTTATTTATTTATTTGACACAGAGAGAGAGATTACAAGTAGGCAGAGAGGCAGGCAGAGAGAGAGGAGAGAGGAGGAAGCAGGCTCCCTGCCGAGCAGAGAGCCCGATGCGGGTCTCGATCCCAGGACCCTGAGATCATGACCTGAGCTGAAAGCAGAGGCTTTAACCCACTGAGCCACCCAGGCGCCCAAAGGTACCCACTCTTGCTGCTTTTTATTCAACATAGTACTGGAATTTGTAGCCAGAACAATTAAACTAGAAAAAGAAATAAAATAATCTGAATTTAAAAGGGACAAGTCAGTTAGTCTTTTTTTGCAGATGACATACATAGGAAACTTAAAGATTCCAGCCTGAAACTATTAGAACAAACAGATTCCATAAAGTTGCATGATACAAAATCAAAATACAGAACTTAATTGCTTTTCTCTATACTAACAACAAACTATCAGAGTTCTACTTTCTTGTGAAGCTTTTGTCTACTTTCACCCTTCCAAGATAGTTATTTATATCTTCCTGACCATTTCATTACTGTATATATTTTTCTATTGTTGCATGCACTGAGCAATTTGTTATTGTTTTGATTACTAGATTATGAATTTTTTCGTTTCAGTGTTATATGTGTCTCTATCCTCAATGCTTAGTGTTGCCGGATACACAGTAAGCACTTAGTAAACGGTGGACATGTGTCAAAAGGGGTGATTGGAAAGGAGTTAAGATGGCAGAGGAGTAGGGGGACCCTGCACTTGGCTCGTCCCTTGAGCCCAGCTAGATAAATAATTTTGAACTCCGAAGAAACCAGTCTGAGGACTGAGAAAACAAAACTGTACATCTTCAAGTAGAAAAACAATCACTTCATGGAAGATGGGTACTATGGAGAATTGATTTGGGGGGAGAAAACTACAGGTGCTGTGGAGGGGAGGGAGCCTTGATTGTAGAGAGAGGAGTGAGAGAGAGAGAGAATGAAGCAGCAGGCAGGGGATTGCACAACTAAAATTTCCCCAAAAGCATTGACTGGGAAAAGGAGAGGAGCTGCCTACTGGAAGTTATTATAAGCAGTGGAATGCAAAGTCTGAAGTTTTAGGAGTCTGAGCCATGGGGTTGTGCCTGGTGGGCTAAGTGGTGCTTTTGCAGGGAAGGAGGACAGAGACCTGGGAGCAGGCATCATGGTCTGGGAGTCCCCTGGGTCGCATGGGGAGAAAAATGCCCCTTCTTGGAGTGCATTTGGGAGTGGTGGCCTGACCTCTCTGGGGACAGAAGAACTGGCAGCACCAACATGCCTACCATAGAAACAAAGACACCAGCTGAGGGCAGCAAGCCTTGGTGCCAGCTTACTGCTGTGCTTTGCCATAGACTGAACCGCTGCATGACTGTGTGCCTGCTTTTCTGGGACGAATTGACAAATGGCAAAAGTGCAGCAGGACCCTCCCCCAGAGGATCACTGCAGGTCTCTGTGGCATGGGTCCATAAAATTTGGTTTTGAAACCCAACTGCACACCTGAGGTAAAACATAGGAGTATGGTGCCACCTGGCAGGCAGTCAGCTGGGACATAGGGTGAAGGTAGGGTTCTGATGGAAGCCTGGGACACAAGGGGGGTGATTCTTTGCTCTTCTGTGAGGCCTCTCTGAAGAGGGGTGGACACAAACTCCTTGCTCCGGGGAGGAGAGAGCAGGGTGATGCCATTTTTCCCACCATTCATCAGCAAAGACCAGGGAGACTAAGCAACACAGCGCCTCCCCAGTGAAGACTGGAGTCACTTACCCAAGCCCCGCACCACTGCACCCTGCAGATGCATCTCCACTAGAGCAAGACTGCTTGAGAATCAACTCAGGAGGCCCCTTCCCCAGAAGACTAGCACAAACCCCTTGCATGCTCCACATCTACTGATCATAGAGTGCTACAAAACTTCAGCTCTAAGGAAAATAGGATCTAGCTTTTTTGTTTGTTTTGTTTTTTGGACCTAGATCCTTTTTTTTTTTTTTTAAGATTTTTATTTATTTATTTGACAGAGATCACAAGTAGGCAGATAGGCAGGCAGAGAGAAAGGGCGAAGCAGGCTCCCCACTGAGCGGAGAGCCTGATGTGGGGCTCGATCCCAGGACCCCGAGATCATGACTTGAGCCAAAGACAGAGGCTTAACCCACTGAGCCACCCAGGTGCCCCTGGACCTAGCTCCTTTTAACAAGCAGACCAAAACAGACCTAGGATCTAGTTTCCTTTTTTTTTTTTAATCTCTTTTTAATGTAACCATTACTCTCAGGGGCCGGAATACAACAGGCTTTCTTAATCACACACAAAAAAACAGTGACCCAGACAAAAGGACAAGATGGAGGAATTCACCCTGAAAGAAAGAACAAGAAGTTACAGGCAGCGATTTAATCAATGCAGATACAAATAACCAGAAATTCAGAGATTCTGAACCAGAATTTAATCAATAATCATAAGGATACTAGCTGGGCTTGAGATGATGGGAGAAGATATTTGCAAGTGACCCATGTGGAAAGGCTTAGTATCCAAAATCTATAAAGAACTTGTCAAACTTAACACCCAAAACCCAAATAATCCAGTTAAGAAATGGGCAGAAGATCTGAAAAGACCTTTCTCCAAGGAAGGTGTTACATGTAAGTGATAAATCACTGAATTCTTGTGAAACCAGTATTACTCGGTATATTAACTAACTAGAATTTCAATAAAAGTTTGGGGAGAAAAAGGGGATGATTGACTAAAAGCACAGTAAGTGATAGAAGGACTGGAGGTTATAACTGAAGTATAGAATAAGAACAATTAGGAATTAAGATTATAAGAAGTTTAAGATGCAAAGAGGGGAACTTGTAGCACCAAGGCAAAATAGTTTAAAAAACTGGATGGTAAAGTCAAAGATGTGGTGGTGCAAGCAGGTGACTAAAGAGATGGAGAAGGTTATCAGAATTGGATTGGCCAAGGAGCTGTTTTCTAAGTGTTTATCATGAGAGTTGTACCCGAAGATGGAATATAAGACTGAATTACCGTGATAAAATAATAGAAAAAAAGGAAACTCTCCTGCCAGATAGCAGATAATAGTGGAAATAGGATGGTATAAGTAATTGGTATAGAATTTAAAGACATCAGTTGATAAGATTTGGTATGGGGTCAATAACGTGGCAGTAGTGAATAGGGGGAATGCAAACACTTCCTCTTTGCCCCAATAGCTGCGTGGGAAGATGGGAGAAGGAAAGGTCTCCACGGGGAAAGGGTGTGGGTATTTTTTGTTTTTTTTTGTTTTTGTTTTGTTTTGTTTTATTATTATTTTTTGGATAGTAAAATTGAATAAATATCAGTACAGTTGAAAAACTTAAAAACATAGAGACACAAAAGAAAAATCTAAAATTGCCTAAAACCTGCTTTACCATTAGAGACCAAAATTACTGTTTTCTGAAATTTTTGCAGTATAAATATGTACCTTACAAGCACTTCTGTTTGGGGTGCCTAGGTGATTCAGTCATTTAAGCATCCAACTTTTGAGTTCAGTTCCGGTTATGATCTCAGATTGAAGAGATCAAGCCCTGTGTTAGGCTCTATGCTCAGCATGGAGTCTGCTTAGGATTCTCTCCTTCTGCCTCTCCCCCAACTTGCATGCACGATCTCTCTCCTTCTCTCTCTTTTTCAAATGAATAAGTTAAGAAAACAAAACAAAACAAACCACTTTGGTTTAAAACTGAGGGTTGCTGGAGGGGAGGTGGGTTGGGGGCTGGGCTAAATGGGTGATGGGCATTAAGGAGGGCACTTGTGATGAGCCCTGGGTGTTATGCGTAAGTGATGAATCACTAAATTTATTCCTGAAACCAATGCTACACCAAATGTTAACTAACTTGAATTTAAATCAAATCTTGGAAGGAAAAAAAAACCACTTTTGTTTAATATTGAGCAAAAGTGATATTGTACTGTACATATTATTTTTATTCTTTTTTATTCATGACATATATGCACAGAATTTGAGTTTAATGGAGAGGATATGAGAATACCTAATAGTACCTGTGTTTCTGATAGCTTTCCAGTTCCTAGTTCTAACCTCTTGTGTTTCCTGGACCAATTGCAGCCACTTATTTCTGTATGATACCCCGCATCATTTTAATAAATTTCACCATTTTTGATTAAGCCAGCCCAAGTTATTTTTTGTTCTTCCTCTCTTTTAATATATAATGCCTATCAACCAATGGTGTGTGGTGTATAATATTTAACCTGTATTCTTTCCAGCACAAGATCATTGCTCTTTAATCTGGACCAAAATGACAGGTAAAAAAATCCTTATTTAAAATTGTATTTCTTCCATTATAAGCATATTTTGAACAAAGTATTTTCCATTTGTCTTGCTCATATCACATTTATTTAATTCATTTGTAATTGTTTCACACAGTTGTGGTATTCAAGTTTTCCTATTTATTGTTTATCTATAGAGGCCTGCTTTTTGCCTAAAAAAAATTATGGGTGTATTCTCCTTAACTTGACTTCCTATTCTATTTTAACTTGGCACTTTCTCAATTTCTCCCTTAGAATTTGAACTGGATTTGAGCTTGAGGCCTGGAAACATATGACTTCTAATCTTCATTTTGGCCTTCAGTCACTTGGTAGTAAAGGTTGCTGTCACCTGGTTTCGAAGGTTTGAGTATGTTGAATCACATCCCTGAACATACATCATTTCTGGAAATGCTTTCTCTCAATGTTGGTCTACTCTCACATCAAGAGAAGCGGGTTGCCTGCCGCAGGAAGTGAGGGGACCAATGTGAAGCTGTGTGGTCCAGGGGCATTTTATTTGGTGGTATCACAGTGCATATTTATTTCTGCTTAGGGGTTACTTTTTTTATATATTTCATTCTTAAGGTATTGTTGCCCTACTCCCATGGAATACTCTTTTCAGTAATTTAATGATGAAGAGAAGAGGGAGGTAGCAACAGACACAATATTTGGGAGGTGACTGGTGGGTAGATGAGGTGAATTTAATCATTTGAAGAAAATCTAAGACAAATGAACCAGCAGAGAAGCTAAAATGTAAGTTAGTCAAGAAGACGGATCTTTGTTTTGATGAAATGAAACCCTGAAGTAGAAAATGGGGGATAGAATTAATGTGATCTCCTTCCTTTCAGGCTGGAGATAAGAAATAAGAAATAGCACATGTTAGACAGATTTAGAGGTAAGGGAGAGAGAAATTAAGCTTAATGATGTCTATATTCTCAGTAAAGTAGAAAATCAGGCCCCAGGCGGAGAGTTAGAGTGAGAATAGACTAGAATAGAATAGAGGTAGTAGAATAGAAAATACAGCTTGAACAGAGGGTTAAAGCTTTGGAACTGTTCCCTAAAAGTGGGAAAGGAATCTAACTTGGGGTGCATACAGACGCCACTGAGTACTATTGGAAAGTAGCTTAGGAATTTGTGAGCCAAACAATTTGATGATGCAGTTTTTTTTCTATAATTATGTGATTGATTTTTAGTAGTGTGAAAATCAGTGAGGACCAACTATGCTCACAACTGGCTAAATAAGTGTTGTGGAATGTCAAAGGAAATTGAAGACATGGCTATAAAATGGTAGAAATAACTGACTATGAGATTGTAGCAGTATCTTTTTTGTCAGGGTGTTGTGAGAGTTACATAAGGTAATATTCATACAGCACTTAGAATAGTGCCTGGTTGAGTAAGCACTCATTCAATGTTAATTATAACTCCTGTTTAATTTGGAAAGACATAATTAAAGGGAAGGTGCTGCTGGATTGGGAAAGTGGTTAGGGTGGTGGGCTCACTAATAGGTAAGCCTCGAGATTAGCAAAATTAGGTGTTGTCTAGTTTCACAGTTCAGGCCTTGAGAAATGCAGTGATTCTGAGTGATGACCAAGTTTTGACTATTTCCTGAGAGAGGATGGCTGCAGTAGAGGCCAAGTTTGTCGTAGCAGTCCAGGTCAGGCAACTCTGCATTTACTGTTTAGTGGATCCTCCATACGAGTGATTAAATCAGGTTGACCGTGACAGGACTTTGGGTATGAAGGAGTATCCTGAGCCAGATGCTAGAGGCCTTAATGAACACGGGGGGTGGTGCTTTGGAGGTTGGTAATGATGGTGAAAGAATGGGATGAGAATAGTGATTAAATATGATGGTGGTGATTAAATATGATGGTGGGGATAATATTTAAATATTAAATAAATATGCACTGTGAACATGGGGGCCTTAATGAACATGGGGGGTGGTGCTTTGGAGGTTGGTAATGATGGTGAAAGAATGGGATGAGAATAGTGATTAAATATGATGGTTGGAGTCCCCACAAGCTTCCCCCTCGGTTCCCCCTCGGTGCCCCCATTTCCAGATTTTAAATATAAATGAGAGGGCACTGTTGAAGGATATTGAAATTAAAAATAAAAAAAAAGTTGTAGTTTCGAAGTGCTGGCCTGGAGCCTGGAGAGTGGCCGTGCTCTGAGAGTGCACCGGCATCCTTCTCTCTGACCGCACGGATACAAAGGTGAGAGGCGGCATGCTTGCTTTCTCCCAGGGTCTCTGTCACTTCACCTTCTCTAGTCAGTCTCTGTTTTGTTAAATTAGGTTCAGGATAGCAATTACTTTATTGGTTACCCTGTGTCCTGAGAAGTGGACACATAACAGAGAAATCTGGAACTATTTCAGGTTATCTGTTACGTGAAAACCAAATGCAACTGTGTATTTGAGAATGTTTCGAAGAGGGTTAAATCTTCCAAATATCTTTATCTTTCTAAATCACATTAAAAATAGGATAAGAACTGACATTCTCATAATCTCTACAAATGATGTCACTAAGTTGTATTTGGTAAGTAAAATTTTAATAAACAAAGACCAACATTGTGCCAATTATTAAGTTCTTAAGTTCTTAAGCCCTTCTCTGTTCTGTTTTGTGATGCTGGGGCTTGGACTCTATAAACTCTACAAACTTCTCCTGTTACCTGACTCTCTGTTAGGCTTTGCCAGTAGGTGGCATTAGAGGGAGAAGAGGAGATTGCAGGAGAAAGAAGGGACTTTCTTCAGCCTATTGGCTTCTGGTTTTCTTCCTTTCTTCCTGTTCCTGTGAGCATTAGTCCAGTGACACTTCACCAGGCAGCTTCAGTTCCCTTCTACTGTGTGTGTTTGTTTTTTTAAAGATTTTATTTATTTATTTGACAGAGAGATCACAAGTAGGGTGAGAGGCAGGCAGAAGGAGAGGGGGAAGCAGGCTCCCCACTGAGCAGACAGCCGGATGCGGGACTTGATCCCAGGACCCCGAGATCATGACCTGAGCTGAAGGCAGAGGCTTAACCCACTGAGCCACCCAGGCACCCCCCTTCTACCGTGTTAACTGAGACGGGTTGCAGGCTTTCCACACTGGCAACTTCTCCATCCCCCAATGTAAGCACCAGGCAAGCAACATTCCCTCCTCAGGAGTTGGAGTCCCCACAAGCTTCCCCCTCGGTTCCCTCTCCGTGCCCCCCATTTCCAGATTTTAACAACTACTTTCCTTGTTTCCCTAACCCTAAGGGTGGTGCTAGCTGCTTCCTGCAGTTGCTATTTCTGTGGTATCTTCTAGTTGCCTGTTTCTTGTTTTAAAATCTGTCTGTTCAAGTAGCTGGTGTGGTTTCTGCCTCCCGACCATACCTAGACTGATGTAATTGTCTTACTGATTTTTAAATTTGTGGACAATTTAAGGTTATATCTTAATTGTATGTAACATGCATTTATTATATTTTATTTAGTATTGTAAATAACATTTTAATGTTCCAAAATTAATTGGAACAAATACTATAGATAGAAATAAAAATCAAATAAGTTTAATTTTATGAAAAACTTGCTGCATTGCCCTTATGTTTTTTCAATTTACCGCAGACTAGTGAATATTTCATCGGAGCCTCACTGGCCTGGACAGTCATTTGGGAGCTACCTACTTAGTACAAAGGATTAGGTTTTAAATTAAAATGTTTCACTTTGGCCCAGACTCACACATTTGGTGATATAATTGACATTTCTGAGCTCCAAAGAAAACCAGATTAAGTTCTAAATTTACTTTTGAAAGATAGGATATAAATGCCAATCATAAAAATTCAGTTTGAGGTGGTTAATTTGAAAATCTCTAAGATCAACCTTGCTCCTTTGGTATCTTTCATCCCTACAGAACTCTTAAAGATTTTATTTATTTATTTCACAGAGGGAGAGAGATCACAAGGAGGCAGAGAGGCAGGCAGAGAGAGAGGGGGAAGCAGGCTCCCTGCTGAGCAGAGAACCCGATGTGGGCCTCGATCCCAGGACCCTGAGATCATGACCTGAGCCGAAAGCAGAGGCTTTAACCCACTGAGCCACCCAGGCGCCCAAGGCTTCCAATTTCTGGGATGTGTTATTTTGTTAGACCATAATTATATTGACGCTCCTTTTTTTGAAAATGATAGAAATAATACTTTAAAATTTTTATTACCATTTTCTTTGTTGGAACTTGTTATTTTGAATTATATTTATTTCAACCAAAGATAATTAATTTTCTCTGAACTTTGTTTGATCTCACCTTTAGTGTAATTCTGGAAACATGCCATATTTTGGTTGTCTCAAATGGATATGATTTTTTAAACTATTTCCTTTTACTTATTTATAAAACCTTTTAAGTATTTGCCAGAAAAAAATCATGAATGATCCTTAATAATGAAAAAAGTCAACAAAAGTTAGAAAGTTCCATCAATATATAACAAATAAATGAGCAAATGTGGTTAAGTCTACAATGATACCTGTGGTGACACCTCATGTGATTACTGTCTAATATCCGACTCAGAAGAGTTGCTCATTGTCAGGAATGATCTTCAATAACATGCAGTGGGTACCTAGTGATTGCATCTGTATACTGACCTTGACTTGCTAGCTAACTGACTTATCCAGAATGGTTTGTCTGATTGGACTTTGCTCAATTAGATTCTTTCTCTCAACTTAAAATTTGGAATTGAGACATAAAGAGTAGAAGTTTTAGGAACTGGATCTGATCAATAGCAACTTAAACACTGTCTGTGAACTCCTGTGTTTGAGATCTGCAGTTCCTTTGCTCTTGCCCTTTCTTGGTATATGTTTTATAATTATTCTTGAATTCTGTGAGTTATCCTAGTATCTATTAATAAGGGTATCTTTTGATTGAGACTAATCAGGATAGGCTGTAGTTTCTTGCAACAAAAATACCCGAGTGGAAGAAAAAGGAGACGAACATTGAATGAAAAGGGGCGTTCTTAAATTACCAGAAATTAGAAAGTAGAAATATACTAATTAAAACTAGGTTGAAAATAACATATTAGGTTGTTAAGGCTTGAGGAATTTATTCATTAAATGTTGCCTTTAACAAACTCTTTTGTAAATAATAATGCTCTTCTGTTTTGATTTAAAAAGCTCATTCCTGTAACGACAGCGTGTCATTATCCTAAAAAAATATCTTTTAGTCCAATTCATGATGATTATAACTGTTGAAAAATAGAAGAAACATATTTTATTTGGCAACTCTATTATAAATGAACAATCTTGCAGTCTCCCAGAGAGGAGAGGAATAACTTTAGTTACTTTCAAAGTGTTTCAGAGTAATATCAATCTAGATTTGGGGAGATGGTTCTTACTTATAGGAAATAGTTTGCTGTGTTTGACCCACGTAACACCTAGCTTTCCAACTGTTAAATCTGAACACTCTTGTATTGTCTCAATCAGAAAATGTGGAAAAATAATTCACTTTGGTAAATTTTGGTTGTATATGTGCTAAGGTAATTATTTACCTTCATTCATTCACTTATTCTATAATCATTTATTGTATGCCTATTATGTGTTAGGCTCTATACTAGTGTCTGAGATTCATCAGTTAAAAAATAAAGATCTCTGCTCTTGAGATGCTTACATTCTAGTTTTAGAATGGATTTACTTTTTGTTGTTAACTCAGCTATATTTCTGTTGGCTTTTCACCAGTTTAAAGCTCATTCAGATTGTATTAATCAGGATTATTTAGGGTACTTATAATATATGGGGGAGAGAGTGGTAGTGGACAGCATCCACTATATAAACATCAAAAATTATTTAAAATGTCTATTATTTTGTGTTAGAATTCATTGAGTTGTAGAACAATGTTCATATTTTGATTTTGGTTAAAAAGAAGAAATTAATATGGCAAATTAAGGAGACTAGGAAACTAGTGAATATATACGCATATTTATATATGCCAAATAAATATCCATTCGCCATATATATATATGTATACACACACACACACATACACACACTTAAACTGTATTGTATGAATGTTCTTCATTAGCTATTTTGTCAGAATCAGCTCACAGGCTTATTTAACTATCCTTAGGAATTTCAGCACATAGATATTTTAAACAATACAAGATGAACAGAAGCACAGTTTATCACTTTTATAAGTTACGGTGCTGATATGTGATTAACTTTAATGAATTCAACAGTTTAAAGAAATTGTTAAAGTGATTTTTAAAACTAAAACCATTGTCACAGTTAACTAATTACTGTTGGCCATTTTCATTTCACAAACATTAATTTTGTTTATGAGAGTATCCATGCTGGTTCAGTCTGTGGACTTGAACTGTGTGTCAGTTTGGAAGCTGCAGATCTTCCTTGTTTTAGTCATAGGGCCTGTGCTCTTTGTGAAAACTCTTAAGGACTGACACGGTTACTGTTCATTCTCCTGAACACTGCATTTTCTTCTTTATAAATAGACAAATTGAACTTCTACCAATAAACAAAAGACTTAGAACAGCAGTTTGTTGTTGTTGTTGTTAATTTAAATTTTACTTTGTTAACATACAATGCAATATTGGTTTCTGGAGTACAATTTAATGATTCATCACTTACATACAACACCCAGTGCTCATCACAAGTGTCCTCTTTAGTACCCATCACCCAGCTAGCCCATCCCCACCCCCCTCCCTCCCTCCATCAACCCTCAGTTTGTTCTCTATTATTAAGAATTTTCTATGGCTTGGGGCACTTGGGTGGCTCATTTGGGCAAGCATCTGCCTTCAGCTCAGCTCATGACCTCACGGTCCTGGGATCCAGCCCCCACATTGGGCTCCCTGCTCATCAGGGAATCTGCTTCTCTTTCTTCCTCTGCCCCTCCCCCCGTCCAAATGAATAAATAAAAAATTCCGATGGTTTGTTTCCCTCGCTCTCTTTTTTTCTTTCCCCCTTTCCATATGTACATGTGTTCTGTTTCCTAAATTCTACATGTGAATGAGATCATATGGTATTTGTCTTTCTCTGACATTTCACTTAGCATAATACACTCTAGCTCCATCCATATCACTGCAAATGGCAAGGTTTCAACTTTTTGATGGCTGAGTAAATAGTCCAGTGTGTGTGTGTGTGTGTGTGTGTGTGTGTGTGTATCACCTCTTCTTTTCCCATTCATCAGTTGATGGATGGACACTTGGGCTCTTTCCATAGTGTGGTTATTATTGATAAGGCTGCTATAAACATCTGGGTGCAGATACCCCTTCAAATCTGAGTTTTGTATTTGTTGGGTGAATACCTCGTAGTGCAATTACTGGGTCGTAAGATAATTCTATGTTTAACTTTTAGAGGAACCTCGAAACTGTTCTCCAGAGTGGCTGCACCCGTTTCCATTCCTACAAGCGTAAGGGTTCCCCTTTCTCTGCATCCTCGCCAACAACTGATGTTTTCTGTGTTGTAAGTTTTAGTCATTGTGACAGGGGCGAGGTGGTATCTCATTGTGATTTTGATTGTATTTCCCTGTTGATGAGTGATGTTGAGCATTTTTTCATGTGTCTGTAAGCCATTTAGATGCCTTCCTTGGAGAAAGGTCTTTTCAGATCTTCTGCCCATTTCTTAACTGGATTATTTGGGTTTTGGGTGTTAAGTTTGACAAGTTCTTTATAGATTTTGGATACTAAGCCTTTTCCACATGGGTCATTTGCAAATATCTTCTCCCATCCCGTAGGCTGCCTTTTAGTTTTGCTGGCTTTTTTCCTTCACTGTGCAGGTGATTTTTGTCCTGATAAAGTCTCAGTGGTTCATTTTGTTTCTCTTGCCTCCAGAGATGTGTCTGGTAAGAAGTTGCTGTGGCCAAGGTCAAAGAGGTTGCTGCCTGTGTTCTCCTCTAGGATTTTGATATGGTTTGCTGTCTTACCTATAGGTTTCTCATCCATTTTGAATTTATTTTTGTGTATGGTGTAAGAAAGAGGTCCAGGTTCATTCTTCTGCATGTGGCTGTCCAGTTTTCCCAGCACCAGTTATTGAAGAGACTGTCTTTTTTTCCACTGGATATTCTTTCCTGCTTTGTCAAAGAGTAATTGACCATAGAGTTGTGCGTCCATTTCTGGGTTCTCTATTCTGTTCCACTGATCTGTGTGTCTGGATTTCTGCCGGTACCATACTATCTTGATGATAGCAGCTTTGTACTCTAGTTTGAAGTCCAGAATTGTGTTATCTCCAACTTTGCTTCTTTTCTTTCTGAAGACTGCTTTGGCTATTTGGGGGCTGTTTTGGTTCCATATAAATTTTGGAATAGTTGTAGCTCTGTGAAAAATGCTATTTTGGTATAAGTGGTATTTTGATAGGGATTGCATTAAATGTGTAGATTGTGTTGGGTAGTATAGACATTTTAACAATGTTTGTTCTTCCAGTCCATGAGTATGGAATTTTCCCCCCATTTCTTTGTGTCCTCTTTAGTTGTTTTTGTAAGTGTTCCATAGTTTTCAGAGTACGGATCTTCTACCTCTTTAGTTAGGTTTATTCTTAGGTATCTTATGGTCTTTGGTGCAACTGCAAATGGGATTGATTCCCTGATTTCTTTTTCTGCTGCTTTGTTGTTGGTGTCTAGAAATGTAACAGATTTCTGCACATTGATTTTATATCCTGCAACTCTGCTGAATTCGTGTATCAGTTCTAGCAATTTGTTGGTAGCATCTTTTGGGGTTTCTACATAGAGTATCATGTTGTTTGGAAGTTGTGAAAGTTTGACTTCTTCCTTTCCAATTTGGATGTCTTTTATTTCTTTTTGTTTTCTGACTGCTGAGGCTAAGCCTTCCAGTACTGTTAAATAGCAGTGATGAGTGTACTTCCCTGTCTTCTTCCTGACCATAGAGGAAAAGCTCAAAGTTTTTCCCACTGAGGATGACATTAGCTGTGGGTCTTTCACATGTGGCCTTTATGATGTTGAGGTATGTTCCACCTATCCCTACTTTGGTGAGGGATTTTATCAAGAATGGATGCTGTGTTTTGTCAAATGCTTTTTCCTGCATCTATCGACAGGATCATATGGTTCTTATCCTTTCTTTTGTTAATGTGGTATATTATGTTGATTGATTTGTGAATATTGAACCATCCTACAACCCAGGAATAAATCCCATTTGATCGTGGTGAATGATTCTTTTAATGTACTGTTGGATTGGATTTGCTGGCGTTATTGAGAACTTTTGCATCCATGTTCATCAGGGGTATTGGCCTGCAATTCTCGTTTTTAGTGGGGTCTTTGTCTGGCTTTGGAATTGAGGTAATGGGGACCTCGTAGAAGGAGTTTGGAAGTTTTCCTTCCATTTCTATTTTTTTGGAGCAGTTTGAGAAGCATAGGTATTAATTCTTCTTTAAATGTCTGAAAGAATTTCTCTGGGAAGCCATCTGGCCCAGGACTTTTGTTTGTTGGGCGATTTTGGATTATTGATTCAATTTCTTTGCTCATTATAGGTCTGTTCAAATTTTCTATATCTTCCTGTTTCAGATTGGTAGTTTGTATGTTTCTAGGAATTTCTTCATTTCTTCCACATTGTTCAGTTTGTGGGCATATAATTTTTTATAATATTCTTTTACACTTGTATGGTGTTAGTTGTTACTTTTCCTCTCTCATTTGTGATTTTATCTATTTGGGTCCTTTCTTTTTTGGTAAGTCTGACTAGGGAGCTACTGTTTCAAAGTAGTTCTTGTTATCAGCAAGTCTGCAAGGTCAAAACTATTTCCACAATACTAAGGCTCTTTTTTCCCCTTTTCCAGAGGCTACAGGATGTGATGGCATAGTTGCTCTAATGTTAACATATGGTGAATTTATTATGGTTTTTAAGTAAACAAATTGATACATACTTCAATATTTCCTCAGTTTTATTTTTATTTATTTATTTATTTTTTAAGATTTTATTTATTTATTTGACAGAGAGAGAGAGATCACAAGTAGGCAGAGAGGCAGGCAGAGAGAGGAGGAAGCAGGCTCCCCACTGAGCAGGAAGCCCAATGCAGGACTCTATCCCAGGACCCTGAGATCATGACCTGAGCTGAAGGCAGAGGCTTTAACCCACTGAGCCACCCAGGCACCCCATTTCCTCAGTTTTAATTTCTAACATGTTAATAATTGATTGATATGAACAAAACCTCTTTTGTTTATGGGTCTTCCTTAATCTTTAATAGGGCAAAGGGATGCTGAAACTAAAAAGTTCAAAAACTGCTTTTTAGAGTAATATAAGCAGTTAGTTGAGGTTGTTAGTGTTCATAGAATTATATTGTAAATGAACTTGTGAATATTTACACATTATTTTTTGGGTCTTATATAGTTGCCACAAACTTGTTCTGCATTAGTATGTTAATACGTACTGTTCAAGTTTTTTTTCCAAGCATCTCTATTAAAATCATACATGATCCTTATGACACATATTTACAGTTGATATTCATTATGATTACACTTGCCATTCATTATAATGTAATTAATTTGCCAACGTGAGGTTTTAAATAGATGAGCATTTTTCATTGCAGATTAAAGTTCACCTTATAGCAAATAGCTGTGAATCATTCTAAACAATTGATAACAAATAAGCTTTCAATTTTTTTTCAAAAAATTTTTTTGAAGTTTAGATATTTATCTTGATTTGTTTGGATTATAATACTTTGTATCTGTAGATTGCTTTATTTTCAAATTAGTAGCTATGTTTACCTCACTATGGAATCTGCAAAAATGTGTAAGATTCTTTAAAACATGCTGGTGGAGGGTGCCTGGGTGGCTCAGTGGGTTAAAGCCGCTGCCTTCGGCTCAGGTCATGATCCCAGGGTCCTGGGATCGAGGCCCACATCGGGCTCTCTGCTCAGCAGGAAGCCTGCTTCCTCCTCTCTCCTCTCTCTCTGCCTGCCTCTCTGCCTACTTGTAATCTCTCTCTCTGTGTCAAATGAATAAATAAAATCTTTAAAAAGAAAATAACATGCTGGTGGAAGTAATTTTAAGTTTAAGGTAGTGAAGACAGTGACATATAAAAACTCTTTTAATGAATATAGTCTTAAAGTTTAAAGAAATTTTCAGAGTTTTCAGTATTTCCAATATTTATATCAGCATTTAGGATTTGAATAATATTTATCTTAAGTGGCGATTGAAATAATTGTGTAAGTATGGAAATTCGTGTATAACTTTATTTTGTTTATAGAATATCAGTAACATACTAATAATATTGAACTAGATTATGTGCTTGAAAAGCTTGAAATATTGAATTATATAATTCCTCTTTTTAGATGGGCAGTATAGACAAAGGAAAAGAGTATACTTTGGGGAAGAAGATTATTGAAAATTGTACAGCATTCCATTATATACATTTTCAATTATTATTAAAATGAGTACAGTGAAAATTTTATCACAAATATTTCCAAGTATCAAACTATTTTTATATGTTGGAGGACATAACAAAAGCTATTTACTTAGTACTCTAAAAATTAATGTGCGTGTATTGAGTAAAACCCCATTTAACTGCCATGATAGGGTATTCTTTTGATTAATAGAACTTTTTACATGTTTATGAAAGCTTATGCCTTAATCATGACAACGTTTTTGCTTTGAAGATCTGAAGCTGAAGAAATGGAAAACCAGTATAATGGAATACATGTGGAATTTAAACAAACTTTAACTTTTTTTGTATAGGCACAATATTCACATGGTTTACGTTAAAAAAAAAATACAGAGTGGAAATCCTTCCTTCAGTGCTTTGCTTCAACCACCAGTTCCGTTACCTGGAGTCAACTTGGAGGCTTTGGTACAAGTCACCACTAGCTTTTGTCTGGATTACTGCAGAAGCATCCTAATGGATACCCTACTTCCTCCTTTGCCCCTATCTTCTCCATACTGCAGCCATAGTGGTGCTTTCAAATACGATCACATCATATCACTCTTCTCTGAAGACCCTTAGTCATTTCCTCTCTTAGAGTAAAAGAAAAAGCCTTACTAATATTGCACAAGCCCTACAGAATCTTCTTCCTCCCCCCATTACCTGTTTGGTATTGTTTCCTCCTTCCTCATAGTATTCCACCATTCTGACTTCTTTATTTTTTCCCTGCTCCTTTGCACTTGTTTCTTCTACCTCTAATATGCTTGCACTGATATCTTCAGGTCTGTTCAGGCTTCTGAGCAGATATCTCCTTATCAGAAAGGCCTTGCCTGACCACCCAGCATTTCTAACCCCCTTCCCTGATTATTTTTCTCATAAAACTTCCATGACTGCTTACAAATATATCCAGGATTTTTTCATTCAGATGTGATGAGGCCACTAGATGAGAGAAGATTGTCCCTGAAAAAATAGTTTGTTACAGTTTGCAAGAGGAGACACTCCGTGCTATGCAGGGCCATATGGGGAAGGATGTGGTGGGGGGCGGGGACTGTCAGGATGCAGAAGCTGTGAGGGGAAAGCATGGGCTAGAACCATTATTGTGGTTGTGGGAAGAAATGGAAAAGGCAGAGTAAGCAGCTGATCAAGTTTTGGATTGGATAGTTGGAATCATTCGGCAGCCTCTGAGATACGCAGCTGGTCCCTAGAGTCCCAACTGATGGATTATCAGTGTAAGCATGAGCTTCGTATTTTATACGTTTCACTTACCTGTTTTAAAGTTTATACAGTATTGTGATAGTCCTTATTTATTTTTGACCTTCACAGGAGTCCTACAAGGTCATTATTTTGGTTATCTCCATTTATAACAACAAAGACAGCTCCAGGAAGACAAGTAGTTTTGCCTGAGATTAGTGTAAGTGGCAGAGGTAGAACCTGAATCATCGTCCCATCTTCTCTCCTTATCATTCCTTTGCTTTAGAACTTCTTGTGGGTTTCCTTGGCTAATAGACAAAATCCAGCCACCTTAGCCTGGCATATAAGGCTTTTACTGTTTGTTTCCTATCTTTTTTTTTTTTTCCTGCAAAGTTATGTCCCAGGCAAAGTGATCTCTGTACAGTAATTTTGACACATGGCACTTTGTCAACTCTGTACTTGTGTATGCTGTTCTCACCGCTGGGACTGTGCATCTCAGCATGATAGATCATTCAAGGGCTACCTTTTCTGTGAACCATTTTCATCGCCTTCTCCCTCTTCCCATCCTAGCTGTGTAGAAATTTCTCCTTTTTCTAAACTCTAACCTTTTTACCTAAAACTCTTACAGAACTTAGAAAAGCAATCTTGAAATAAATATAGTTATATTTCTTATTTTCCTGTGGGTTTATTTTATTGCTTAGAGTTTCTTCTATGCAGTAGAAGTCAGCACTGAAAAATTTTCGTTAGCTGTGCCTCACTCCTCTACCTCCCAACATCGGCAAGTAGCACATTGCTTTGTATATATTCGTATCTGATAGGTATGCATAGATTTTTTTTAAAGATTTTATCTATTTGACAGAGAGATTACAAGTAGGCAGAGAGGCAGGCAGAAATAGGAGGAAGCAGGCTCCCTGCTGAGCAGGGAGCCCAATGCGGGTCTCGATTCCAGGACCCTGAGATTATGACCTGAGCCGAAGGCAGAGGCTTTAACCCACTGAGCCACACAGGCGCCCCGATAAGTATGCATTGAATAAGACATTAATCTTTCGGGTGAATTGGGATGTATTTGTTGAGAATATAATGTGCTATAATTAGCCGAAGCATTCATATGAAGATAAGTGGATTAATGAATTACCGTAAGGCACTTAAGTTTTATTTGAGAACCTTCTGAAATCTCAGGGTGTCCGTGTATACTTGCATTTTAAATAATCCTTAATCAATTAAATAAGTGCCCTTTATACCCTTTGAGTCTTTGAACTAGAAGGTTTACATATCATATTTAAAACCATTTGAAGTTTTAAGTAGTATTAAAGCCCAACCCTTAGCAGACAAAAGGTACTTTGGGACTAGGAACATTGCAACAAACATATTTCTTAAGATCCTCGTGATGTACCATGTAGCATTATATTCTGTATTTGTCATATCTTGCTACTTGGCGTGAATATCTCTATGTTACATAAGATGCCACAATCAATTGGAAAAAAGGGAAAATACGCTGGACAAATTTGAAAAAAGGTATTTCTAGAGCTATTTTAACAGTTTTGCTAAATAGAGATGGGGTTGATATTTAGGACCTGTATTATTTTCTTGCAGCTGTTGTAATAAATTACCACAAACTTGGTGATCTGAAATATCAGAAGTTTATTCTCTTACAATTCTGGAGGCCTGAAGTCCAAAATTTTTATCACTGGGCTGAAATTAATGTGTTGGCAGGGTGATATTCCCTCTGGAAGTTCTAGGAGAGAATACATTCTTTGCCTCTTCCAGCTTCTGGTGGCTGTCAGGATTCTCTGGCTTGCAGCCACACAACTCCAATCTTCAAGGCCAGCATCTTTAACTCTCTCTGCTCTGCCTATATATCGGTCTCTTCTGTGTGTAGTCAAGTCTCCCTCTTTTAAGGATACATGTAATGGCGTTTAGGGTTCACCTGAATAATCCGGGATGATCTTTCCATCTCAAGCTCCTTAACTTCATCACATCTGTAATGACCCTTTTTCCTTATATGGTAACATTTACAGGTTGATACCTTATTTGTGAGTTTAATTTGCATTTTTCTGATGACTAATGAAATTGAATACCTTTCCATATCTATATAGGTTGTTATATTCTTCTGTGAATCATTTGCTCATATTTTTTCCTATTGGTTGTCTGTTTTCTTTTTATAAGAAATAGATTTGTAGTTGGTGCAAATTCTTTGTTAGGTGGGTGTGTTGCCAATATCTTTTCCACTCTGTGACTTGCCTTTTCATTTTCTTAATTATGTCTTTTGATGACCAGAAGGTCTTAATTTTTATGTAGTTCAATTTAATAATCATTTCTTTTATGATTAATACAGTCTGTATCCTGTTTAGGAAATCTTTGCTTGCTCCAGGGTCATAAAGATGTATTCCAGGGGTGCCTGTCTTGCTCAGTCAGTAGAGCATACCACTTTTGATCTTCGGGTTATGGGATTAAGCCCCACATTGGGTGTGGGGATTACTTAAAAATAAAATCTTAAAAAAAGAGATGTATTCTAAGTTCATCCTGGAAGCTTTACTTTTAAATCATGTTTAACTTTATAATTCATCTGGAATCAATTTTTGCATATGGTGTGAGGTAAAGACAATATACACTTTTTCAGATGGATATGCACCATATTGTCTCCTTTTTCATACATTAACTGGCCATATCTGTGCAGATTAATTTGATTTTATAAAATTTTTATGTGCTAGGAATTGTACTTGGTACTAATAATAGAGATAGAAATAATAGAGGTTATCTATTCTGAGGATGGTCTTGGTTGAGTCAGGAAGTTAAGTGAGATAATAATGAAAAATACAGTAATCATATTAAGAATTGTATGTTGTGAGTTCAGAGAATGAGTTTTTCTGTGAGGAGCTGAGGAAATCTTTGCTAGAGGAGGCAGAATTTGAGCTGGGTCTTGAAAAATGAGGAGGAGTTTGATAAATGCATCCCATGTAGAGAGAAAAATAGTGAAAATACACAGGATTGTCAAAGAGCAGGTGTATTCATAAAATGGTGAGACGTTTGCTATAGGAAGTAGTGTGCAAGAAGGTGAGACGGGAGGACAAGAGAACAAGAGTTGATGAGGCTAGAACATTTTAGGCAGAGAAGATTACATGTGTAGAATTAAGTAATTATAAAGGAACATGGCATATTTGTCAAATATTTGATGAGAAATTCAGTATGGCTAGAAGATAGATTGTGTTTGCATGGGAGAGTGGTGAGAAGGAGCATCAGGGGAGAGATGTGGAGCTAATGAAGATGAAAGTTGCATTGGGCTTTATTTCGAAGGAAATTAGGGAGAAAGAAAATTTCCAGTCAGCAAATGGTATAATCAAATTTGGCTTTTAGGAAAATGACCCCTGGGGCATAGAGGATAAATTAGAAGGTGTGAGATTGGTAGATGGAAATAAGAAAAATGAGGGTTGGTCAAGGGGTGGCAGTGGTGATGGTGAGATCGTGTCAGATGTGAAATGAGTCTGATGTTTAGAGGACTTGGTGACCATGAATGGTGAGGAATAGGCAGGTGGGACAGATGACAAATGTATAGTTTGAAAGACTGAGTGAATGGTTACACTATCAAATGATAGAGGAAATATGAGGAGAAGCTTGGTGGTAGCAAATATTAAATTTGGACTCAATAGATTTGAGATGCTAGTGCATTAAGTAGTTGGAGACATCTAGAAAAATTAAAAATATGTGTGTGGAACTCAAGAGGGAGGTAGGGAGGTCACGGCTCTAAGTATGCATTTGAGAGTCATCAGCACAGAGAAGATACTTGAAGCCATAGGAATGGATGAAGTCATCCAGGGAGAGTAAGAGAAGGCTTAAGAAAATAGGTTTAGAGTCAATTCAGACTAACTTGAACACTTAAGAGGAGTAGAGGAAAATGAGCCTGTGACAGTGGGCTTTTTCCATTACCCCATCTGTGGTTTCTAATTTTCAACAATAGCATTATTTCTTGTGTAATATAAAATAAAATGAAAAGAAGCAATTAGTATGAAGTTTAGGAAAAACAGGAGGGAGTTATGTCAAGAAGTTAGAGATGTTTATAGCTTTAGATGACACACAAAGTAAAAATAAACCATATAATTTGTTAATAAACTTTCCTTTTCCTTTGCTTTTATTGGGATAATGTATGTATAGGGTTAAAAAAATCAAATAGGACATAAAAGCATCTGATAAAAAGCAACAATTTTCCTTCCTGCCCAGATCCATTTCTCAAAAGCAGCCTATGTTTAACTCTGTTTTTTTTTAGTTGTAAAATGTCTAAATATAAGCTTGGATAGTATGCTTGTTCCTCTGTATTTTGACTTACCTACTTCAGATCGTGACTATTGTGCTAGGCAGAAATCTAACATGGCTCCAAAGATTCTCTCCGTGGTTTACATGCCTTGTGTAGTCCTTTTCCCTTGAGAGTTGGTGAATGCTATGGGCTGGTACTCTAATGATTAGGTTGTTAGTTGATTTTTAGTTAATCCCAAGATTATCCTGGACAGCCTATTCAGATGAGCCCTTAAAAAAGGGATCAGGCCTTAAAAAAAAAATTCTCCTACCAGATTTGAAGAAGAAAGCTGTCATATGTTGAGAGAAGGGAGCCATCTGGCTAGGACCTAGCTGTGGAGAGCGGACCCTGGCTGACAGTAGCAAGAAATCGGGGACTTCAGTTAAACTGCAAGATGATGAATTCTGCCAACAGAGAGTTTGGCAAAGGGCTCCAAGCCTCAGATGTGATTGCAGCCCTAGCTGACACCTTGGTTTGAGCCTGATGAGATCCAGAGCAGAGCATTCAGCTGACCCGTGCCCAGACTCCTGACCCACAGAAAACCGTGAGATAATAAATTTGTGTTGTTTCAAACTGATAAATTTGTAAGAAGTTGTCACGCAGAGATAGAACATTGATACAAATTTTAACTTCAAGTGACGAGATATAATTTATTTATCTCTTCATTTCCCCTCTCATTATTTAAATGTTATAATGACTTTAGTTCTTCAAATGGTTTGTTTATTTCACTGCTATTTCTTATTCTTTTACATTTTAGTTAGAATTTTGATTCCTATTAATGTGAAAGAAGGTTATTAATAATTATACTCTTTTTTTTTTTTCCTCCTGATTTCTGCCTTTCACCTAGAGTGAGACATAGTGAAGCCTGCTGGTAGGAGAAACCTGGTTCTGGTCTGGGGCAGCTAAGGATACACAGCTGCACAGTGATGGAAATATTGTGTAATAAAAACACAGTACACCTGCTCGGAGTGAATTATTATTAATCTATAAGGAATGTGAGTTAATTGAAAAAGGGTATATGCTCTTGCCAGTTGATAAAACTCGGCTGCATTTCTCAGGGATGCTCTGCCCTGCCTATTGAAACTATCCCCTGAGATGCTCAGGGAAGACAAGTAAAAGCTGGCAGGAAAAGGCTAAGGGAAATTAAATGTAGATACTCTGCTAGGAGGCTGAAGGATAATTTAAGTTTATCTGATGTCAGGAGACTTAGGTATAATTTAATGCCAGGAAGATAAACAGCAGTTTCATCTAATTGGGAACCCCCCCCAGTATCATTGGGTATCCTGATGCTCTTCAATCTGCTGGAATTCTTTGCTGTTAAGGAAGATGTGTTTTATAGAGATCTTTGGAAGTGTGGTAATGTCTTGCAACACTACTCTCTTTGCATTCCAGGTTATTACCATTAAGAGTCTCTTCTAGAACCCAAATTCTGTTTTGGGTTTAGTTTAGATTGAATAGAAAAGTTTAAAAATGACAAACAGTATTTTCGGTGTTATGAACCTGTCACTGTGTTTGAGTTGCAAGTAGAAGAAACCAATTTTAGTCACCCTAAGCAAAAGAGCTTTTTTTCGTTGGGAAGGATTTCAGTCCCTGGGATTGATGGAAAGTGTGAAGAACCCGGCTCTGAAACATGGTGCTATAACTAAAGTAAATGTATGGGAGACTGAAGAACTAGGATAGGGAATCTGAAAGGCTGCACCCCCAGCCATGAGGTGAGAGGTGGAAGAAGAATCTCATCTCTCAGAGGGACTCTCTCTCTCTCTCTCTCTCTCTCTCTTTTTTTTTTTTTAAATCAGAGAGACTCTTTAAGGACTTCTTTGAATTCCATCAAAGGTTGAGAATAGGGCACCTTGATTACAGTTCCACCAAGACTGTACCCCATGAAAGATAAAGTTTCCCAGAGGAGATGGAGGAATTGTTGGTAAGGATGCCTGGATGCTGGGTAGTGGAAAAAAGTTCTGAGGATCACATGGTGTCTGGAATTTGTAAGCCTGAAGGGAATCTAGGTGCTCTTCAGGGCTGCAAAAGGCTAAACTGAAAAGAGATGTAGGGGGAAAGCAGGGATGTCATCAAACATTAAGCTAGACTAAGAAAAGCAATGTCCTCATTCAGTAAGCTAGATCAAAAAAGCACCTCTAAATCTGGGAATTTAGACCTTTCTGCTCTAAAATGGTCATATTTCAAGTCGTGAAGGGAGAAGGGAGAGGATTTTACAGTGTTTCTACTTGCCAGCAAAGTTTCTCCACCTTGCCCAATTAATTTCAGATTCAGTTCAGATTATTATTATACTATTATATCTCTTTACTTGTGCCTATGTAATAAGTCTTGTCTATGTTCTTTTCTATATCCAATTAAATGAGGTATGAGACATATTCTGTTTATTCCCGATTGCATTCTGACCAGAAACCATGCCTTCCTTGTTTGTTGTTGTATTATTCCTCCTAACGTTCTACTCTGTTGCAAAAAGTGCTACTTGGATTGCAAAGTCCTCCTCTTCAAGTTACAAAATGTATAGAAAACTGCCTTCTGCATTTTTAAGGGCTTGTTTTTTTTTTTAGATTGGTTCTTCCCTGGGATAGTTAAAGCTGAGATTTGATAATTATCTTGATACTTCAATAGGAAAATCCTCAGTTACATAAAAGCGAATTACTTCACTGTAGTTTGGTCAGCTGTATTTGTTCTTTCCGTCAGTTGGCCACTCAGGTCCTTTGCATAAGTTTCTTTAGAAGGAAGGTAGATCCTGAAGAGGGCAGCATCCTTTCAGAGATTGTGAACATCCAGTTGGGATGTGGTTGTGTTGTAAGCCTGAGAAATGGTTACCATGAAGATAATGTGATTGACTTTTCTATCATCACTTTAAAAAACAATTATGTACTTGACTGCTACTTGAGGAAAGAAAATATTCTCAAATTAGATTTTTCTTCCAATTTAAAATATGGAAACCTTTCCTAATTGCTCAAGAAAAATGAAGCCTCTATGATTCCTTTAGGCACATATAAGCCAACATGTGGAAGACTTAGCAGTCTTATCTAATTGCTTATTTAAAAGTCAGTAAAAACTTAGTAAAGGTGTATTTGATTAGATTTTAATATTCTGGGTTTTTCAGCTTTATAATTAAATTTAAAGTGTCTGTATAGAAATTTGTTTCAATGATTTTACGGAAAGAAAAAGTTCTTTGGGGGTTGGGACAAGAGAATCTATTCCTTCTTTAGCAAGTTTCTCTCCCTTTTGTGCCTTTTTCCTTTTGAGCCAATTTTCTTTTCTTTTTCCTTTAGAGAAACTTGAAGTTCATCCTTATTTTTCCTTTCTGTCTCATTTTCCACAGCCATCAACTCCTGTCTCATAAATTTCTCTGGAAACCATCACATTCACTCCTTTCCCACTGCCCAAGTTCAGACTTGCATCATCTATTTTGGAGACAACACAACAGTTTCCATTCTTGACTTCTTCCATCTCAATTCACCTTTCCTATTTGCCACCAAAATTACTGTCTTCAAAAGCAAAACTCTCTTGCTTAAAACCCTTCTGCAGTTCTCTGTCAATTGTGGATTAAAACCCAGACGTAGGATCATAAGGTCCTCAGTGATTTATCTCCTGCACAGTTTTCTTTATCACCAATCACTCGTATCCACACATGTTCCAGCAACACTGGACTGTTGGGTGTCAAATCCAAAAAATCATTGCTAAGACCAATGTCAAGGAGCTTACCAGCTGTGTATGTTTCCTTCTAGGAGCTTTATGATTTCAGTTCTTACACTGAAGTCTTTAATCTGTTTTGAATTAATTTTTGTGTATGGTATAAGACAGTGATCCAGTTTTTGTTTGTTTGTTTTTTTGCATGTGGCTGTCCAGTTTTCCTAACACCATTTTCCCATTGTGTATTCTTGGCTTTTGTCTTAAATTAGTTGACCATATATGCATGGGTTTATTTCTGGGCTCTGTTTTCTATTCTATTGATCTGTTTGTCTGTTTTTGTGCCAATACCTTAAAGTTTTAGTATTATAGCTTTGTAATGTTTGAAATCAGAGAGTATAATGCCTCCAGGATTGTTTGTTCTCAAGATTGCTTTGGTCATTTGGGGTCTCTTATGGTTCTACACAAATTTTAGGATTGTTTGTTCTAGTTCTGTGAAAAATGCCATTGGAATTTTGATGGGAATTGTATTGAATCTGTAGATTGCTTTGGGTTGTATAGACATTTTAAAATATTAATTTTCCAATCCATGAGCACAGAATGTCTTTTCATCTATTTGTGTCTTCTTTAGTTTTTTTCTTAACGTCTTACAGTTTTCGGTGTAGAGGTTTTTTTTTTTTAATCTCCTTGGTTACATTTATTTCTAGATATTTTATTCTTTTTGCTACAATCATAAATGGGATTGTTTTCTAAATTTTTTATTTTGATAATTCATTACTAGTATAAAGAAATGTAACAGGGTGCCTGGGTGGCTCAGTGGGTTAAAGCCTCTGCTTTCGGCTCAGGTCATGATCTCAGGGTCCTGGGATTGAGGCCCACATCGGGCTCTCTGCTCAGCAGGGAGCCTGCTTCCTCCTCTCCCTGTCTCTGCCTACTTGTAATCTCTCTCTGTGTCAAATAAACAAATAAAATCTTAAAAAAAAAAAAAGAAATGCAACAGATTTTTGTAAATTAATTTTGTACCCAAAACTTTACTGAATTCATTTGTTTTAACAGCTTTTTGGTGACGTCTTTAGGGTTTTCTATATATAATCATGTCCTCTGCAAATGCAAGTGAGAGTTTTACTTCTTTCTAATTTGGATGTCTTGTATTTCTTTTTCTTGCCTAATTGCTCTGGGTAGGACTTCCAGTACCATGTTGAATAAAAATGGTGTTAATTCTTAAATGTTTGGTAGAATCCTCCAGTAAAGTCATCCTGTCTGACTTTCCTTTGTTTGCACTAAATTAGCAATTTGATTTCCTTACTCACTACTTATTTGTTCACATTTTCTGTTTCTTCATGATTCAGTTTTGGTGGGTTGTATCTTTAGGAATTTATTAATTTGTTCTAGGTTATTCAGTTTCTTAGAGTAGAATTGTTCATAGTTTTCTCTTATAATCCTTTTTGTTTCTTTGGCATCTGTGGTAATTTCCTCTTTTTCTTCATCTAGCTAATAGTCTGTCAGTTTTGTTAATTGTTTTTAAAAACCAGCTCTTTTGTTGATTTTGTCCTTTGTTTTTCTGTTCTTTTATTTTGCTTATCTCTGCTCCAAACTTTATTTTATTCTTCCTTCTACTAATTTGGGGTTTAGTTTGTTCTTCTTTTTCTACCTTCTTCTTCTTGAGGTATTTAAACTAGTTTGTTGATTTGAGATATTTCTTTTTTTAATGCATGCATTTACGTCTGTGTCACTGCTTTCACTGCATCTCATAAGTTTTGCTTTTTCATTTTTGTGAAGGTATTTTCTAATTTCCCTCATGATTTCTTCTTTGACCCATTGGTTGTTTAAGAATGTGTTAATTTCCACATATGTGGATTTTCCAGTTTTCCTTGTGCTATTGATTTCTAGTTTAATTTCATTATGATTGGAAAAGATACTTGTATGATTACAATCTCCTTGAATTTGTTAAGACTTGTTTTTTGGCCTAATATGGTCTATCCTGGAGAAGGAGCTGTGTTCACTTGAGAAGAATTTATATTCTGCTACTGTTGGATGGAATGTTCTTTATGTATCTTAGATTCATCTGTTCTAACATGTATTATAAGTCCAATGTTTTCTTACTGATTTTCTGTCTGGCAGTTCTATACATTATTGAAAGCGGGGTATTGCTGTATATTCTCCCTTCAATCTGTTTTTGCTGTATACATTTAGGGGCTCTGACATTTGGTACATAAATATTTAGAATTGTTATATGTTCTTGTTCATCGTTTGTGTAATGTGATTCTTGGTCTCTTGTTAACAGTTTTTGATTTGAAGTCTGTTTTGTCTGATGTTAGTATAATCACTCCTTGATTGCCATTTGCATGGATTTTTGTTAATCCTTTCACTTTCAACTTATGTATGCATCTAAAATGAGTCTCTTGTTAAAAATGTAATGATCTGAAATGGCACATGCACCCTGTTGTTTATAGCAGCAATGTCCACAATAGCCAAACTATGCAAAGAGCCAAGATGTCCTTTCACAGATGAATGGATAAAGAAGGTGTGATCTTTAGGGGCACCTGGGTGGCTCAGTCGTTAAGCATCTGTCTTCGGCTCAGGTCATGATCCCAGGGTCCTGGGATGGAGCCGGGCGTTGGGCTCCCTTCTCAGTGGGAGGCCTGCTTCTCCCCCTTCCACATCCCCTGCTTGTGTTTCTCTCTCACTGTCTCTCTCTCTGTCAAATAAATAAATAAAATCTTTAATAATAATAATAATAAAAAAGGATGTGGTTTATGTATACAATGTAATATTACTCAACCATCAGAAAGAATGAATACTCAGGTGCCTGGGTGACTCAGTGGGTTAAAGCCTCTGCTTTCAGCTCAGGTCATGATCTCAGGGTCCTGGGATCGAGGCCCACATTGGGTTCCCTGCTCGGCAGGGAGCCTGCTTGCTCCTCTCTCTCTGCCTGCCTCTCTGCCTACTTGTAATCTCTCTCTGTCATATAAATAAATTTAAAAAAATCTTTTAAAAAAAGAAAAAAAGAATGAATACCATTTACATTGATGTGGATGGAACTGAAGGTATTATCCTGAGTGAAATAAGCCAATCAGAGAAAGATAATTATTATATGGTTTCACTCATATGTGGAATATAAGAAACAGTACAAAGAGGATCATAGGGGAAGGGAGGGAAAACTGAATGGGAAGTAATCAGAGAGGGAAATGAACTGTGAAAGACTCTTAATTATAGGAAACAACCTGAGGGTTGCTGGAAGGGATGTAGGTGGAGGAGATGGGGTAACTGGGTGATGGACATTAAGGAGGGCACGTAATGTGACAGGTGTTGAATGCAACTGATGAGTTATTGAACTCTACATCTGAAACTAATGATCTAGTATATGTTGGCTAATTGAATTTAAATAAAAAAATAAAACGAGTCTCTTGTAATCAGTATATAATTGGATGTATTAAAAAAACCCATTCAGCCAATTTATGTCATTTGATGGGAATTTAATCCATTTATATTTACATTAATTACTGATAAGGAAAGATTTACTATTGCTAATTTTGTTAATTGTTTTCTATGTATCTTTTTTATTTTATTTTTTTGGGAGGAGAGAAGAGAGGAAGGGGAGACGGGGAGTGAAAGAGAGAATGTTAAGTAGGCTTGCTCTCAGGACATTGATCTGAGGAGAAATCAAGAGTCAGACACTTAACCAACTAAGTCAACTAAGTAACCAACTGAGTGTCCCTGTTTTGTGTATACCTTGTACCTTTTTTTCCTGTTCTTTCCTGTCTGTCTTCCTGTGTTTGTTGTCTTTTGGTAATGATGTGTTTTGATTCCTTTCCATTTTCTTTGATGTATATTTTATAGATATTTTCTTTGTGGTCACCATTTCAATTATGTAAATGATCTTAAAGTTATAGCTTCTGTTTTAAACATAACTTCGATTACACGCAAAAAGCCTTTACTGTTCCAACCCCCTTTTGTGTTATTGTCACAAATTACATCTTTATATATTATATGCTCATTGACATAGACTTATGGTTTAAAAAAATGTTTTTGTCCTTTAAATTCTATGCTCCAAAATTAAATAGGTCAGGCTAGTGTGTTAGTCCATGTATTCACCTACTGGAGACTCTTATTTTTTCCTATGGCTTGTGTTACTGTCTATTATCCTTATGTTTCAACTTGAATAACTCCCTTTAGCATTTCATGTCAAGCAGTTAAAAAAAAAAAAAAGAAAAAAATGCATGTCAAGCAGGTTTATTGGTAATGAATTCCCTCAGCTTCTTTTTTTTTTTTTAATTTAGGAACATCTTAATATCTTCTTTCTTTAAAATTGAGATGTACTTGAGGGGCACCTGGGTGGTCCAGTTGGTTAAGCATCTACCTTGAGCTCAAGTCATGATCCCAGTGTCCTGGGATTGAGCCCCACATTGGTCTCCCTGCTCTGTGGGGAGTCTGCTTCTCCTCCCTCTGCCCCTCCCCACCACTAGTGCTCTCTCAAAGAAATAAATAAAATCTTTAAAAAGACAAATTGAGATGTATTTGCCATATAATATTGTATTAGTTTTAGGCGTACAGCATTGTGATCCAATATTTGTATATATTGTGAAATGATCACCACATAAATTGAGTTAACATCTTTTCTTCATTTTCTTTCTTTTTTTTTTTTTTAAAGATTTTATTTATTTATTTCACAGAGGGAGAGAGATCACAAGGAGGCAGAGAGGCAGGCAGAGAGAGAGAGGGGGAAGCAGGCTCCCCTCTGAGCAGGGAGCCCGATGCGGGCCTCGATCCCAGGACCCTGAGATCATGACCTGAGCCGAAAGCAGAGGCTTTAACCCACTGAGCCACCCAGGCGCCCTTCATTTTCTTTTATTAAAGATTTTATTTATTTATTTGACAGAGAGAATGAGAGAAGGAGCAGCTTCCAAGATTCTCTTTTGCACCTTCTCTTGCAGCTTCCAAGATTATCTTTTGGTCTTTTACTTTAGACAGTTTGGTTATAATATATCTTTGTGTGGTTCTTTTTAGATTTATTCTAGTTAGAGTTTTTGAGATTTTAAAATTTGTATGTCCATTTCTTTCCTCAGATTTGGGAAGTTTGGCCCATTATTTTTTCAGATAAGCTATTTGCCTCTTTCTTTTTTCTCCTTCAAAGATTTCCATAATGTATGTATTTATCTGCTTGTTGGTGTTCTGTCAGTATGTTAGGCTCTCTTCACTTCTTTTTTTCCATTCTTTTTTTGTGTTTGTTTCTTGGAATTGATGATTTGAAATGGCTTATCTAATTTCCCTGATTCTTTCACCTGATCAAGTATGCTGTTGAAGTCCACTAATTAAATTTTCAGCTTAGTTATTGTGTTTTCCAGCTCTAGAATTTGGTTTGGTTCTTTTTTCATGGTTTCTGTTTCTTTGTTTATATTCTTTTGTTCATGCATCATTTTCTTGATTTCACTTAGTTGTCTTGTGTTCTTTTTTAGTTCATAGAATATCTATTTTGGTATTTTAAATCCTTTGTCAGGCAGCCCCGGATCTGCATTGGTTTCAGGTATATTATTTTGTACCTTTGATTGGGCTATGATTCTCTGTTTGTTTGTAATTTCTCATTGGATTTGGACACTTGAAAATATAATCACCTTTCTCAGTCTTTGTGTACTGGCTTTGTACAGGGGAACACCTTTGCCAGTCAGCCTCTGGTTAAAGGTTCTGGGGCCTTTGAAACCAGTCAGCCTCTGGTTAAAGGTTCTGGGGCCTTTGAAACCAGTCAGCCTCTGGTTAAAGGTTCTGGGGCCTTTGAAACTTTTTCTGATCTCTTGCTCTTCCTGGCATGTGCCTGTGGAATGGTAGCTCCAATGTTTTCAGCAGCTTCTGAACTCTGGTCTGGTCCTGCCAGCACTCAAAGTCGTCAAAGACACCAAGACGGAAACCTTTATATAAGGCAGAGTTTTGAATGCAGAGTCTCCTTCATATTTCCATGCTGAGGAAGGAGTTCTGGTATGAAGCTTCCTCCTAGATTCTCTGTACTATGCTGCATAGGGTAAGGGACATGGACGGGTGTGCCAAATGGTACAAATTTTTCTATTCCTTTCACTGGAATCTCTTCTTAGTTTTCAAGTGGCCTGGATGCTGTAGCTTTTTTTTTTTTTTTTTTTTCATCTTGAGTTCTTACAGAGGTATTCTGGTACTTATATTGTTAAGTCAGTGTTTCTATGAAAAAAGGAGAACCAATAGCTTTATAGTTCACTATATTCTTAAAAATAACCTTTTAAAGCAAAATAATTATTTAGAATATAAGATCTATTGTCTATTAATAATGATCTCTTAGTCTGTTGTACTATGAAATAACATGTTTTGAAATTCATTTGTTTTCATGTTTAGTTTATCCTGACCTGCACTTTTGCTGTACCAGTTTATTTTAGGGGAAGACAGGCTCATCTTTGGGTTCCTTAAGTTCCAGTTAACTATTTGCCTACATAGTACAAACATCATATTCTTTGATACTTAATTTTTTTTAAAGAGATTATTTGTGTTCAGATAATAAGCTACCAAGTAGGCTTGCTGTGTATGTGTATGTGTGTGTGCATACATGAGAATGTGTATGTGCATATATACATATGTTTATGTAATGAGGAGGCCAAGGGAAGAGTAGGATCTTTCCTCCAGACTTATTACAAGTAGGATACCTGCATTTGAGACTTGTGGAAAATAGGGTTTGTGTTGGAAATCATTTATGGGTGCACTGAAAGCAGGGAAGAGTTCAGATTATAGGGTATGGTCTTTTAGAATTAGTAAACTATGAATAGTTATTTATTGCTACTGTTTCTCACTGCCAAGGTCATTGTGTGATATTGGTAACAAAGGTGTATTTTCTAGTTACCTAAAGGTGACTGTTATGGGGGTTGAATTATGTCATTTCCAAAAAAAGATACATTGGAGTCTTAACCCCAAGAACTTCTGACTGTGACGTTATTTGGAGATAGGGTCTTTTCACAGGTAATTAAGTTAAAATGATGTCGTTAGGGGAGGCTTTAATCCAGTATGACTGGTGTCCTTATAAAAAGGGGAAATTTGGACATAGAGATAGACACACAGGCATTGGCATCATGTGACTATAAAGACAGGTGTTGGGGTGATATGTCACAGGCCAAGGGACAACAAAGATTGCCAGGAAATCACTAAAAACTAGGAGACAGGCATAGACCATATTGTTCCTCACAGCCTTCAGATGGCAACAACTCCACTGACAACTTGAACTGGACTTCTAGCCTCCAGACCTTGAGACCACAAATTTCTGTTTCAGCCACTCAGTTTGTGGTATAGGAGTCCCAGAAAATGAATACAGTAACCTCTTAAATTATGTTGCATAGTTAAAACAGAGCTTTGTAAATGATTATCAAAGAGGTGCTATATCCATTACTATAAACACATCCTAGGGTGTATGTAGGTTTATATTATTACTTGTCAGTGCTTGAGAGTCTTCCTTTCAATCTAAAATTTTTCTACTCTTACCTCACTCAAATGTTTTAACTTTTATAGTGTTGGCATGCAGACATACAAGGTTCTTTTATGATCTTGGGGACGATATTTGGTAGAATAAATTGATAACTATGTGTGAAATCTTTTAGAGTCACTATCATCTCTGTTTTTCTCATAAGAGATGTTTGGGTAGGACACAGACACCCTCATAATTGTGTGAAGAACAATTTTGGAAGATGAATTGTTGTGACCAAAGAAGAAAGATGAGCAATTTTGACATGTCTCATTCTAGCTCTAGTTTGGTTTTTTTTTCTTTTTTTCCTTACAAGGATTTTACTCGACAAATCAGGCTTTTTCTTTTAGAAATTATTTTGCAACATGGATTACTATCACTTTAACTCATTCAAATTTGGGGTAAATCAAATTTGCTGAGCAAGATAATACAGTTATTTGTGTGTGTACTAGTAAGGGAAAGAAGAGTGAATGGCTTGTAACAGATGCTGTGCTTACAAATGTCAGAGTTTTCAATGAGCCCACAACTTTAAAAGGTCATACCATTTTATAGTTATACATTTTAAACTCAGTAATAAATACAGGGTATGTGTTATACTTCCTACTTTAAATGGATTGGTTTTCCAATTTTCTGTGTCAAAAGATGGCTTTACCATCTGCTGCTGTTTTATAACATTCCTTCAAACCCAAGCCTTTCCTCTTTCCTTATGTGCTTGTTAACTTTCAGGAGGTGCTATCACCAAGACCTCACAATGTGGAGCTTTACAATATTTGTCCAACAGTGATATGAGTGATTGATTTGGAACAGCCCTCAATGCCAGAAATACATTTGGAGTAGAATTATATGAATGCTAAGATCATTGTTAAAATTCTGGTCAGTGTGGCTTAGTAAGCAGATCATGCTATAGTCCTTTTCTGCATATCAACTCAGTGAAACCTTGTTTGTTCAAATCAAAGTTGTTTTATTAAATATTTCCTTATCTCTAATATTGTTGTGTGCTTTATTTGTTGTGCATTGAGGGAAGAATGTTATAATCTCCTACTATGATCATAGATTTATTTTTTGCATTTCTATCAGATTTTATGTTTTAAGACTATGCCTAATTTCATGATATATCTTGTCTGTATGCTTTATCATATGAAACATCCTAATTATATATATATATACTCACTTGATATTTTGAACTTTATGTCTGATTACTCTTTTTATTTTGAATTGTTTTTTAAATTTTTAATTTTTAAATTGAGATATAAATTGAGGTGTACTTTACTTTTTTTTCTTGAAATTTTTGTTTAAATTCTAGTTAGTTAACATAGAGTGCAATATTGGTTTCAGGAGTAGAATTCAGTGTTTTATCACTTGCATACAATACCCAATGCTTATCATAGCAAGTGACCTCCTTAATCCCTATCATGCATCTAGCCCATCCCCCACCCACCTTCCTCCATCAACCCTCTGTCCTCTATTGTTAAGTCTCAAAAAGTTAAAAATAGAGCTACCCTATGACCCAGAAATTGTACTACTAGGTATTTATCCAAAGTATACAAACAGTAATTCAAAGGGGCACATGCAGCCCAATGTTTATAATAGCAATATCCATAATAGCCAAAATATGGAGAGCCCAGATGTCCATCGACAGATGAATGGATAAAGAAGAGGTGGTATATATGTACAATGGAATATTTCTCAGCCATCAAAGAGAATGAAATCTTGCATTTTGCAATGACATAGATGGAACTAGAGGGTATTATGTTAAGTAAAATAAGTCAGAGAAAGACAAATACCATATGATTTCACTCATATGTGAAATTTAAGAAACAAAATAGATGAACGTAGAAGATGGGAAGGAAAAATAAAATAAGATGAAAATAGCGAGGAAGGCAAATCATAACAGATGCTGAACTCTAGGAAACAAACTGAGGGTTGCAGGAGGGGAGGGGTGTGGGATGAAGGGATAATTGGGTGATGGGGATTAAGGAGGGTACTTGTTGTAAGGAGCACTGTTATATGCAACTGATGAATCATTAAATTCTACCCCTGAAACTAATAATACAGTATATGTTAACTAAATTGAATTTAAATAAAGAATTAAAAAAAAGAAAAGTCTAGTTTGTTTTCCTCTCTCCATTTTTATTTCCCTTCTCATATATTCATCTGTTTTGTTTTTTAAATTCCACATAGGAGTGAATTCATATGGGGTGTACTTTACTTCTTTTAAAAAAATTAATATCTACTTATTTTTATTCTGAGTCATTTAGTTTGGGATGTGTCTGGCATAGAGAGCTTATAGCTGGGTTTAATAATGTAATATGACTTTCTACTTTTAATAGAGTAATTTAATAGAGTACTTAATTTGCCATTTATTATCATTGTTGATATGTTTGGGGTTATTCTTGCAATATTACTTTGTAATGTGTGTTTTACATACTTCTAAATTATTTTTTTCATCTCAATTTTCTGCTCTTGTTTTTTGTTTTTTGTTTTTCGTTTTTTTAAAGATTTTATTTATTTATTTGACACAGAGAGAGAGAGAGATTACAAGTAGGCAGAGAGGCAGGCAGAGAGAGAGAGAGGAGGAAGCAGGCTCCCTGTGGAGCAGAGAGCCCGATGCGGGCCTCCATCCCAGGACCCTGAGATCATGACCTGAGCCGATGGCAGTCACTTAACCGACTGAGCCACCCAGGCGCCCTCTGCTCTTGTTTTGATTGAAATATTTGTGTTCTGTTTTTCCCTTGTTATGGTTAAGAAATTATGTGTTCTATTCCTTTGGACTCTAGAGGTTATTAACCTTTACTTTTTAAGGGATACATTTAAACATTTTTAAATCAATATATAAAATAAACCAGTAAATAAGTCCTTTATGAAGAAGGCAGGGACCTCTCTATTCTGGTTCATTCTACCTCCTCCCCCTGGTATCTCCCTCCCATGCTGAGATCATCTGAGATATTAGTTCCAGATTATTATTATTATTATTATTATTTTTAAAGATTTTATTTATTTATTTGACAGAGAAACACAGCAAGAGAGGGAACACAAGCAGGGGGAGCGAGAAGGGGTGAACCAGGGAGCCTGATAATGGGGCTCAATCCCAGGACCCTGGGATCATGACCTGAGATGAAGGCAAACGCTTAACGACTGAGCCACCCAGGTGCCCCCAGATCATTATTATTTTAATAGTAAAATTTATTTAGCTGATGTTTTATTGATTTCATTGCTCATCATTATGTGTGTAGGGTTTTTTTTTTAATAACCTTTCTTAGATTGTTTTAGTTTATTTTTCTGGCATTCACATATTGACCCCCACCCAGCTTTATGGAGGACAGATAAAAGTTATGTATATTTAAAGTATATAATATGATGTTTTGATATACCCCATGTTGTTTGTAGAGGGCTTATAGGAGATAACATTTTTTTATGTTATCTCTGAAAATAGATTTATTTTTTTCTTCATATTTGAATAATATTTTGACTGAAAAAATTTTTAGGTTCAAAATAATTTTCACTAGAACTTTGAAGATATTTCTCCAGTATCTCCTTGAATCTAGAGTTGGTGTGACATGTGATACCAGTCTGATTATTTTTTTCAGTAAATAGCAAGCCCTCTACCCCCACCCCACTCCATCTTTCCTGTCAAAACTTTTACCTTTTTGACTTTATTCTTGGTGGCTTAAAATTATATAAAATGTGTCCAGGTTGGAGCCCTTTTTCATTCATCCTTTTTGGTCCTTCAGTTTTAAGGTCAGGGTCTTTCTTCAGCTACAAGAGTGTGTCTTCCATTATTTTTTTGGTTCTTTTCTCTGTTCCTTTCTTTCTGGTCATTTCTTATGGAGCTTTGATAGATGTGGCTGGATCTTCTGGATTTATTCTCCATGTAGTTTATAGTTTTTATATCATTTATTTGGAAATAATTTCAAATTGATAGGAACATTGCGAGAACAGTATAAGGGACTTGTACATTAGATTTAGAAACTGTTAACCTCTTGCCACACTTGGTTTATCATTTTCTCTCTCCTTATATAAATTTTTTTGGAAAGCACTTGAGAATAAATTACAGACTTGCTTCTCTATTACCCCAAACACTTGAGTGTAAATTTCCTAAGAGCAAAGATATTCTCATTTATAATCATATTATAATGATTAAAATCAGGAAATTTAACGTTAGATAGTAGTATTATCTGATTTAAAAAATTTTTTTTTTTTAAGATTTTATTTATTTGACAGAGAGAGAGACAGCGAGAGAGGGAACACAAGNTTAAAATCAGGAAATTTAACGTTAGATAGTAGTATTATCTGATTTAAAATTTTTTTTTTTAAGATTTTATTTATTTGACAGAGAGAGAGACAGCGAGAGAGGGAACACAAGCAGGGAGAGGGAGAGAGGGAGAAGAAGGCTTCCTGCCGAGCAGGAAGCCCGATGGGGGGCTCTATGCAGGGCTCAATCCCAAGACCCTGGGATCATGACCTGAGCCGCAGGCAGTCACTTAACCAACTGAGCCACCCAGACATCCCTGATTTAAAATTTTTTATACATTTCATCTTTTTGTTCCTTTTGGGGTACAGTTTGGGGGTCATTAATTTTTAGCTGTGTTCATTCATTTTTTCCCCAGCCCATTTATTGTTTTTTTGTTTGTTTGTTTGTTTTTTGTTATAGTTGACACACAATGTTACATTAGTTTCAGGTGTACAACATCAGTAATTTAACAGCTCTGCATTATGCTATGCTCACCACAAGTATAGCTACTATCTGCAACCCATTTATTGAGTTTTTATTTTGACAATCATATTTTTCATTTGGCAGATCTAGCTGGTTCTTTTTCATAGCCTGATCTTGTTTCATGGTTAGTGTATCTTATTTCACTGAAATTATTAATTAAATTTCTTTAAAATTTACTTTATGTTCCCTCTGATATTTATCCTTACTGAGTTCATGTGTTCTTATTTCTTCTGTTTAGTGCTTCTCTTTTATTGTGTTGTTTTTCCTAAACATTTTTTTTTTTAAAAGATCTTATTTATTTATTTGAGCAAGAGAGCCAGAGAGTGGGAACAGGAGGTACAGAGGGAGGTACAGAGGGAGAGGGAGGAGCAGACTCCCTGCTGAGCAGGGAGCCTGACTCAGGGTGTGATCCCAGGACCCTGAGATCATGACCTGAGCTGAAGGCAGATGCTTAACCAACTGAGCCACCCAGGTGCCCCTTTCCTTAAAAATTTTTGTTAAATTCTTGATAGTGTGTTTATCTTTGTATTTAAGAGTCCTTGTGGACAACCAGTGAATGCTGCTTCCATTTACCACAGTTTGCTTCAGTTATTGTGGAGAAGGGTGGAGAATCAGTGGTCAGTATTCTGGTTGTAACATTCCCTGTTTTTTTGTAGGTGTTGCCAGCCACAAGGTACATTGACTTTTCTTGGCAAGGTATGCATTCACATTAACTATGCTTGCTGGAGACAGATGATTTTGCTGTGTGTTGTATGGTGCAGTACCAGAAGGGGAGTTTGTATCAGTCATGTATGGCTGTAACAACACGAAAAACCCCTCTAAAACTTAGTGACTTAATAGCACAATTACTTAGCTGACAATTTTATGGGTCTGCTAGATAGCTCAACTAGTCTTGGCTAGCTCTGCCTTTCTCTTCTGTTCTTGTTTATGCATCTGTGACCAACAGGTGGTTCTATGATTCTGCTCTTTTGCTGTCAGTTTGTAGGTTGGTTTGAGGCTGGCTGGTCTCAGATGGTCTCACTTATATGTCTGACAATTAGTTCAACTCCTTGGTTCTCCTCCATGAACCACTCTTTCTTTAGAAAGCCAGCTGGGACTTGTTCATATGGTTGTCTCAGTTCTATGTAAAACAACAGAAAAAGACTTTCAAGCCTTGCATGAATCATATTTGCTAATGTCCCATTGGCCAAAGCAAGTCAAATGGCCAGCCCATTTCAACGAATGAGATTCTACTTTTTTAATTTTATTTATTTATTTGACACACAGAGAGAGAGATTACAAGTAGGCAGAGAGGCAGGCAGAGAGACAGGGAGAGGAGGAAGCAGGCTCCCTGCCGAGCAGAGAGCCCGATGCGGGCCTCGATCCCAGGACGCTGAGATCATGACCTGAGCCGAAAGCAGGGGCATTAACCCACTGAGCCACCCAGGCACCCGAGATTCTACTTTTTTTCTACTTTTTGATGTAAAGAGCTGCAGCATCACATTGCAGGGGTGTGAATGCAGGGAAGGGAAAGATTTGTGACATCATAGAGCAATCTGTCCCAGAGTTGCTGATCCACCTGGCCACACTAAATGTAGTTCTCCTAACAATATTTTGAGTAGTTTCCTAGGCCTTCTTTTCCCATCAGTGCTTGCCACTTCAGAGTTTGGAGTATCAATGACATCTCTTCTTCTTATTTCAGCTTGTTTTTTCTATGTTGGGACCATGCTTTCCTTCATACTTCCAATGTGACCTTCCTTCTGTCTTTTAAGGCTTCTTTGTTATTTCTGATGTATTGAATGTATTTGTTCTTATTCTCTAGACCTCATATGGATTTTTTATTTTTTAAAATAAAATATTAAAAAAATCTAGCTATATTTTAGTCAGGGATAGGAATCAGGGGCATATACTTGGTTTGCCTTCTTATTTGTATTATTTTATTAACAGAATCATATATTTAAAGTATGGAAGTAAGTGCTTTTACTGATACATCACTTATATCGACTGTCTTCTCTGAAATGACCACTTAAAGGGCTCACTTAAAATGATTGTGTTACACTATGAAAATTTTATCTTATTTAAGAAATTTTATCTGCATCAGTAGAGCTTCCTTTGGAAGAATAAAATGGCAAAATTTGACCACTTTATTTTATTATTTTTTTTTTTTAAAGATTTTATTTTTATTTATTTGACACAGAGAGAAAGATTACAAGTAGGCAGAGAGGCAAGCAGAGAGAGAGGAGAGAGGAGGAAGCAGGCTCCCTGCCGAGCAGAGAGCCCGATGCGGGCCTCGATCCCAGGACCCTGGGATCATGACCTGAGCCGAAGGCAGAGGCTTCAACCCACTGAGCCACCCAGGCGCCCAAATTTGACCACTTTAAAAATTACCATATGCTGTGGAGTTGATGAAAGATTTGAAAATAATTAACTTTGAAAGGCTTTTATATTTAGTTGCTTTTACTCCTACTACCTAAAGTAAGTATTTTACAAGAGGAAGAAACAATTATTATTTTTATTTTTTGTTCATTGTGTTAGCCATTGCAGTTTCCTCGGTTCTCAGATTTAATATTAAAAGTCTCTATCTTGAATATAGAACCCTTTCAACATAAAATTGCTCTTTGAGAGTCAGAAAAGATTGAATTTGTTTGGAAAACTGCTATTCTATTGAAGGCTAATGACAAAAAGTTCAGCTCGTTTATTCACTTTGCTGAGCTCAAAAAATGGCGCTGTAACACAAATATGTTGGTTATTGAAACTATTTCCCACAGCATGCGCTTTTTCTGAAGAGTGCATGCTGGTCATTTTATTAGTTTCACTTAGTTTCCTAAGCCCAGGAGAATGAGTGAATGATTGGATAAGAACAACGGGAGAGAAATGTCTGAATCTTGAATTCTTCCCTTTCATTAGCATTTAAATATCCTTATCTGCTCATCTTTAAAGAGACTTTTATTTATTTATTTATTTATTTATTTATTTATTTATTTATTTATTTATTTATTTATTTATTATTCTTTGCCCCAGGGGTACAGGTCTGTGAATCATCCGGCTTACATTTTTCACAGCATTTACCAAAGCACAAACCCTCCCCAATGTCCATAACCAATCCACCCTATCCCTACCCTCCCACCCCCCAGTAACCCTCAGTTTGTTTTGTGAGATTAGGAGTCTCTTATGGTTTGTCTCCTTCCCCATCAGAATACTATGCAGCTATCAAAAGAAACGAAATCTTGCTGTTTGCAACGACATGGATGGAACTGGAGGGTATTATGCTGAGCGAAATAAGTCAATCAGAGAAAGATAATTATCATATGATTTCTCTGATATGAGGAACTTGAGAGTCAGGGTGGGGGGTCGTGGGTGGTAGGGAGGGAAAAATAATGAAACAAGATGGGAAAGAGACTTTCTATATCCACCTCACCCTTCCAGCAGTCCTCCCTCCAGCGGTCCTCCATCCCCCGGACCTCCCTACGCAGTTACATTTCTCTATAGAACTGCACTCTGTCCATTTGCTCATTTCCCACCTTCTTCAATTAGGCTTGTCTTCATCAGAATCCTAGTAAAATTGCTAAGGTCACTCCTCACCTCTTTGTGACCAAACCCAGTGGGAAAATTTCAATCTTTATTTGTTCACCAAACATTTATAGAGCCTCTTGTGTTGTGAGCACTGTTCTAGGTACTGAGATACAGTACTGAACAAGACAGATAAAATTCCTGGTGTCCTGGAGCTCACATGAACAAGTACTGGTATGTGTTATGATGAAAATAAAAGAGAAAGGGAGAGAGAGACCAGGAGAGAGACAGAAGAGAGAGAGAATACTTTGACACTTGAATGACAACAAGGAGCCAGCCAACTTCATGGGATCAGAAACAGTGAAAGGAGCTACTGTGGCTGTTGCTGTGGTAGCTTGGATGAAGGCCATGTGGAAACTTGCCTGGAGACAGGTAGTGGTGTTAGGAGGTGAGGAGATAGGACTGGTGGGGTGGCTGAATTCTCCTTGAACAAGATAGCCAAGGCCCAGGAGATGGTGAGGTACAATAAATCTGGAAAGGTGCATAAACAGCCCAACTGGGTAGCCATCATTATAGTGACCTATTATGGGTGTAATGCAACAAAACAACTTCTCATTCTTTACAGCTCAGAACAAAAACATATTTATATTTGTAGTGTGATTTTGGGGCCTGGAATAGCCTTATCAACATTGTATGAGCTATATTTGATCTGTGGTTTTCACCATCACACCAATTATGCCCATAGCTGGAGGTTTTGAAAATCTTTGCCATAAATTTTCTAAGGGATTGTGACTGTTTATCAGGCATTTATTTTGTCATGGTGTTAGACTGACCAGGCAATTGCTCATGCTGGAATTTGTAGGTTATGATTTGATAAATTAGTTGACTGCTGCTACATAGGGAGCCATTTGTGTTTGCCTTTTCTTTGATAATTCATTGGAAAACTGTGAATAATAATATTGCATATAAAAGAGACAAGGATGGATAAAGGTATAAAGGAATAAATTTTCTCTGTAAGTAGCAAACAGCCATGAATCTCTTATTAAATTTTCCAGGCAGGGAGCCTGTCATTCTAAGCATGAGTTCTTATTGTAAGGAAAATTTAGACCAGTTATGGACTTATTGTTCCAAAGCAGTCAAACAGAGTTGAAATGTTTTATATCCTGATCATATTTTTGGGGGAAGGGGAGTCAGGGATAAAGTAAAAAGCCATTGAAATTTTATTATGAAAGCATAATAGTTTTTAGCTATAAGCAAGAAAACAAATTTGGTTGATTTGAGAAGAAAATTATTCAGAGGAGACTGGGCTAGAGAACCAGCCTTGGGACTATGCAGATAGGAACAACATTCCAAATCAAGCTGCAGAGCTAGCTCAGTGGATACATTGCTGTCATTGCTGCTAAGAACTACAGCTTGTGCTGTTGACATCCCTAGCAATGGACTCTGGAAGCTGCCATCAGCTCTGCTATCCCTGCTACTTAAAGAACTTGATTTTTGTGACAGCCACCTCCATTACCATGGATAATTTATTCCTTCTGTGTCTCCCCTGACAAAGAGAATGATGCTGCTTTGGTCAGCAAGGGCCTGTCATGGGATTTGGTGGGTTTGGGGTACTTGTGACATCCATTTTCTTCCATTCCAGATCTCAGTTTTGTTCTATTATGATCAATGCTTTTACTTTCACATAAGTGATCTCAGTGGGCTGTGAATTCAACTGACATTATAATTTTTAGAAAGCTCCAGGATCAAAGTTTGAGTTTGATTTCCAGTTATCTCAGCCTTGCGGCTAAAAGCGATAAGACATTCTTTTAGCAGTCAGAGAAACTCGGGATTTCACTTCATGCCTCTAGCCAAGAATTTGTGATTTCAGCTTGTCATTCCTTCCCTTTAAGCATTGTAGCACTGTTAGAAGCAGCTTCCATGTCCCACAGTTCTTGAGTTCCTCATGCCTGTCATATACTTCCATGGCAGGGGTTTTGTGGTCCTCAATGAACACTTCTTTAAGGTGATAATTTGATAATTGGTGCCACAGTCTTCCATTTCCATCTCTTAATACTGACTAGATTTTCACTGTTTTTATTTCAATGAGCTCAGATACCCAGTTCCATTTTTCTGAGGGACTGTTGCCTATAACTGCAATTGATAGCAATTTATATGTTAGTGTTCTTAGTTAAAGTAACTCTATACTCTGTAAGCAGAGAATGAATTAATTTTTAGGATACTTACTTGCACAGAATCTTCAGGGCTTCAGAGCTAGGAACAATACTCCAGATCATGTCCCATAAGGACACCATTGCTGCTCTATTGAGACTGGGTGCTGTACTTTGCAAGGCTGACCTTGTAGTAGTAATAATGGATCCTGGACTGGGTCCATGAGAACTGCTACCACTGCCACCCTAGGTATATTATCATGCCCCATCTCTTGTTATTGCTAGACTAAATTCCTCACATTCTCCTCTTTGCATTCCTGGTTCATAACTGAGTGGATGCATCTGACTGGTGGAACTTAGGTCATGAGCTCATATTTCAGTTGTGAGGGCCACTAAGAAGGTGAGTATATGTCATTTTCTTTCCTATAGTCCATAGCAGGCTCTGCCACCTACTAGTAATCATAAGTTGCAAGACTCCCAAAATTTAGGGAGTAGGTTTTTTTTTCTTTTATTTCTCTTTCTTTCTTTCTTTTCTTTCTTTCTTTCTTTCTTTTTTTCCCTCTTTTCTCTTTTCTTTTCTTCTCTCTCTCTCTCTCTCTCTTTCTTTCTTATTTACCCCAGGGGTACAGGTCTGTGAATCATCAGGCTTACATCTTTCACAGCACTCAGCATAGCACAAACCCTCCCCAATCAATGTTCGTAACCTAGCCACCCTATCCCTACCCTCCCACCCCCCACTAACCCTCAGTTTGTTTACATGAGATCAAGAGTCGGGAATAGGTTTTGGTAAATACTGTAATAGTTTGGCTTATTCAACACCCAGCCCAACCCTTTTCTAGATAGTTCTTGTCTGGAAAGTGGTGGATTCCTAGGCTCTGTTGCCACTGTAGAGTACATATACAGGATTGAATATAAAGCCAACTCATATGACTGTGTGCAGGACTATTGAACCGTCTACAAGCATCATTGTAAAGGTGACTTTTTTTTTTTTTTTAAGAGTGGCTGTGGGGGACTTTTGGCATTCAGAACCCAGTGTACTAACCTGTGAGTGGTGGTGTTAATGGAGTTTCTTAGGACAGACCCAGAGTGTAGCTATGCCTTTTCTCTCACCGGGTTGTTCTTGGCTCATTGACTTTGCTTGTGAGCCCCCAAACCTTGTTCTTTGTCCCTCTCAGGGATTCTGTGAGCTGGCTAATATTCTTCTATAAATCCCTTTCTGCTTGATTCAGCGCTCTTGTTTTCAAGTAAAAGCCCTGACTAATAGAAAGTTTAAGGTAATGGGTGGCCCAAAAGAATGAGAAATACTCCCCTATGTTAAAATATACATGTAAAAATTAGAGGTGTTGATCTTCACTCAGTATTTATAAGAAAAAAACTGATTAATATACTTAGAGGATGTATATGGTTGGTGGTTGTGAGAGCAAAGTATTCTACTAGACTAAATCAACTTGAGAATTTCAGATCTCAAATGCTATCATTAGTAGAGATGGGAAGGTACCTTAGCACTGTAGGTGCTGTGGCACTGTGATAATACTAGTAAGTAGCATTTGTTGAGTGCTCACCAGGTAATGCCACAAGGATTACTTCAGGTAATCCTTAGAATAAACTTAGAAGTATTTGCTGTTGACATCTGTATTCTACAGATGAGGAGATTGAAGTTAGGCTGGTTAAAATACTTTCCTTTTTTCACTCAGCTAGGTGGGCAGTAGTGGGATTTGGACCTATAGCTATCTGATGTGGATTCCTCATTTATGCCATTAAGTAAACACTGCTTCTTATCATTGGTTGGAGATTTACCTGCTCTGCTCAGAATTACATAGTATTTGATGAGGAAGTTAACATGGAAGATGCATATTTAACAAAGAAAGCCAGAGAAACAACATTAGTGCTCCACAGGGGAGTCATGGGCTAGAAGCTAATGAGTCTCCTGGGTGGATCTCTTCTATATAGGAATTAGGAAAATTTTCCTAAGGCAAATGAGTTATGCTCATTATGCTTGAAAGCCTTGATACTCCAGGTATGGTCCATGGACCAGCAGCGTTGGCATCACCTGGGAGCTTGTTAGAAATGACTTTGTTTATGAAAGAATGAAATAGGAATAGCAAATGAAGTTGAGAAGCTTCCTGGATAAAGCCTTGTGTGTTATTGTATAGAAGACGTTTTGTGTCCTAATGGAAATATTTGTATGTCTAGGCAAGAGTGCAATGTAGGCTTGATGTGCACTTAAGTTTTTTCCTAATATATTTTCCTTTTGTTCACTCCTTTTAATTATTTTATATAGCATGTATGTATACCTGTTTAAGTAAAAGATACTAACAGATATCGAAGGACCTAGCTATGAGTCCAGGTTTCCTCACTGTTGTCTCTTTAATATTTACTATGCTCTTCCTTTATTCTTCCAAGTTTTGATATTCCAAATGGTATTATAGAGCTTGCAGGATACATGGTACCTAAGAGATAGTTCAATCATAGCCATTACTGGCTTGAAACAGTATCTTACCTTCTTTGTTCCTCTTTGTTGAGACCCCAGGTATGGGCTTTCCTTGCAAAGATCCCTTAAATCCTCATTTTAGGAGGCACTTGCTGTCACAGATGTAGTTCTGAGAAAAAACCCTGTAAGGTTTTCCTCCTGGAACTGAAAAGCTTTCTGCAGTCCAGGTGGCTTTCACAGAGAAGGCTATGACTGTCATAACCAGATGTCTGTCCAGACCCATTAAGTCTTGACACAAATGATCTTGGGAAAGGACTAACACTATTTCACCAGTGAAAAGTGCTGAGTGAATGGAAGTTTCCAGTGGTGTGTCCAGAAAGAGTGTTTAATTTAAACTGATGTCTCTGAATGGTTTATTTTCCTAATTGTTCTTAAGGCTATAACTTACTGATGTACACGTCTGATACACTACATATGCAAAGAAGGCATTTAAAATGATAAAGCCTCTACCATTTATGAGGATACTATCCTCATTTTCATCTTCTCGTTTATTTTACTGTTAAGTTGTTTGGAATATGAGGCGCCTGGGTGGCTCAGTCCGTTAAGCATCTGCGTTAGGCTCAGCTCATGATGGAGCTCCACATCCGAGCTCCCTGCTCAGCAGGGAGTCTGCTTCTTCCTCTGCCCTTCCCCCTGCTCATGCTCTCTCTCTCTCTCTCTCAAATAAAGAAAATCTTTAACAATAAATAAATAAATAAATAAATAAATAACTTGGAATGATTTATCAAGATTCATTTTTAATTACTTATTATTCTCTTTTTCCCAAATCAGTGGGGGAAATCTATAATCCTTCACTTATAAGTAGACATGGTTGAGAAGGTTTCTCCAGTCTCATATATCTGAAAAACAAAACAAAACAAAACAAAACAGGTATAAAGTTGATGTTGAGCTTAACTGAACCATGTCATACTGACCTTTCCAGGATCTGACCCTGGCTTTTCCCTCAGCCCCATCTTTCATCCCTTTTTTCCTCACACCCATCCTCACACCCATTTTTGAGCTCTTCCTCTCACATCTTTTTCTTCACAAAATGCTAGTCTCCACATTGTTCACATTGTTTAAATGCCTTCTCATTTTCAAAGATGCAGCCCATTTTCTTACAGAATAGAGCCTTCTTAATATCCCTTTAGAAAACTGACTTTGGTCAGTTTTTTACCCTGTACCCCAAATGCCCATAAAACAATTTTTACATGGATAATGAGTAAATTGTGACAAAGAATGAAACAATGAAAAGCAAAGAACCAAGAAGATTTCTTAACTCTTAAACCAGTGATGCAGGACCAGAAAATCTCAGGCAAGAATAATTTTTTTCTTTTGCATATGTTTATGTCCTATTTGTGTATTGAAAATGCTGTTCTGTGGAATCCATGACTTACTCATTTTTATACATCCAGTGTACTCTTCCGGTGACAATTTTGATTATCTGCTTGTTGCTGCTATTTTTAGAGGTTAAATGATCAACTAATGATTTCATTGAAAAATTACTTCATTGGGGCGCCTGGGTGGCTCAGTGGGTTAAAGCCGCTGCCTTCGGCTCAGGTCATGATCCCAGGGTCCTGGGATCGAGGCCCACATCGGGCTCTCTGCTCAGC
>LNAC01000408.1:885575-943539 GCA_002007465.1 Ailurus styani
CCCCTTCCCTCCCCTCCCCTCCCTTCCCTTCCCTTCTCTCTCCAAAGGCTTATTAACTCTCCCTTAGTGGTAACTCACTGCCTGTCCCTATTGTTTAATAACAGCCTAGTGGAGTTGAACTACCAGTTTTACTGTTTCACTCACTTTTCATCTTTAGGCATAGACATTCAAATGATAGAGGATATGATGGGATTTCAGAGTTAACCTGGTTGGGGTGTGAAGTAAGTGGATTATAGGTGTTCCCCTCATGAAAACCAAGGTAGAAGGTGAACTGTACACTTGGTACCTTTTGGGATGACTTGTTTACAGCTTCTATTTATATAAAAAGGTAACTTTATGACATGGAAATCAATAGTCATAAGTTGAGAATATGGATCTCAGCTATCACACTTTATAATCAGAGTGGGAAGGTTCCTCATCAGTCCTGTGGCATCCCATCTTTGTTCTCTGGGCCCCAGTAATTCATGGAATTACAGATGATTTCTTTTTGGTTACTTTCTCTGCCTCCTAACTGCTTCACAATTTTAGCTAATATGCTCTCTGGTAACCTCTTAGAATTCAGAAATGAAATGATCATATATCCATATATGTGTACTTTATTGTCTATGATACATTTTTATTAATACAAATAACTTCCTGAACAATAATCCATGGTCTTAATATTTTGGTAGCAGTCCTAAACTGGAGGTGAAGTCATTATCAAGTAATGTGTGTTTGTTGAGATAGGGGACAGCTGACATATGTGAATATTCCTCCAAGTCACTCCCTACCACGATATTCATGTTTCTAATACATTTGCTGAGCATTTATGAGTATACTAAACACTGATTTAAGTGATTTACATATAACAATGTATATATTATGACAATCTAGGTGTATGTTATTATTATTCTTATTTGGGGGATGAGAAAACTAAAGCACAGAGAATCCTTTAGCTAGGCCCATCTGTTGTGCCAGGTCTCACAGCTAGGAAGTGTTAGAGTTGGGGCTACCCCTCCATTTTCTGGGTACAGAGTCCACACTCTTGGCACTTATGCTGCCAATCTTCTAGAAAGGTTTGGCTTTGTTATTTAAAATTGCTAGAAGAAAGTGGGATGGAAAAGATGACTTCCATGGGAGGCTTTCAGAGCCAGAGAATATTTTCCCCCCAGTGCATAGTTGTGAATGGGGGTTGTGGATCAGGAAGCACCTTTGAGCAACTTGTAATGATGATACAATAACACCAGTATGATTCTATATTTTGGATTAATGCTTTTCTTATAATTTAACTTCAGGTTGGAAAATGAATTGATACTATCAAGCATTAAGTTCTACATTGAAGACTAGGAAACTAGAAGTCAGACATAAGATTCTCTCCCTGGTTCAAGTTTCTTACTTAATTCAGTGTATGTGTGTAATAAGCACTGGGTATAACCTGTAGTATTATCTGCCTTTAACTAAAGTCCTCAAGCAACTTAAGTCCTCTCCTATTTTTCTGCAACACTTTAGATTGATTCTGGTCACCTCATTGAGTATTGTGAAATTATAAGATTAAACCATTCCTACCATTATATGAAAGTACTTTTAAGATGCTGTGTAAGTCCCATCTAAAAATACGTAAATTTTCTTAGATTCTAGAAATATTTTTTACTTATTTAAAATCACATTATGTTTGGACCATATATCAGTTTGGAATAAATTGATTTATCAGAGCTTGTTTTGGCACAGTGATGACTATCTTTGGAAGAAAAAGAAGGTCATAAGTTAGGTCAGTTAGTCATCATAGATTTACTACGTGCCTGATGCTGTTTCCTTAGATTTGATCAGGCTTCTCTCTTGTACATTTGAAGCTTATTTAGGAGTGTGTCAGAACAAGCTCTCTCTCGAGTGTGAATTGTTAGCCTCAAGGGCAGGGACCACATTGTTATATTCTGTTTGGAGAAGGGCATAGGAGAGCGCTGCCCAGATAATAAAAGATGGTGATGAGCTCAAGTGGGTGACCTGGCTCATCGGTCTGGACAACACGGGCAGAGAGCACAGGCCTTCTTTCTCAGGGTTTTTTCCTTGATAACCTCTCTGAAGCTACTTTTCACCTTGAGGTGAAGTCTTATTTTATTTTACTTTAAAAAGAAAGTCTGTAACATAACTTGTCTACTTTAGTTTTGCAAACATTCAGTTTTAAAACAATTTAAAATCATACCTGATCTTATTTGGTTTTTATACTTTAAAAAAATTTTTTAAAAATTTTTATTGTTTATTTTTTATTGTGTTATTTTAGTCACCATAAAACTTCATCATTAGTTTTTGATGTAGTGTTCCAGGATTCATTGTTTATGTACAACACCCAGTGCTCCATGCAATACGTGCCTTCTTTAATACCCACCACCAGGCTCACCCATCTCCCCACTCCCCTCCCCTCTAAAACCCTCAGGTTTTGTTTTTTTATACTTAATACTTAGCAGAATCCTGGCATATACAGGAATTTGATAAATGAATGTAGAATCAAATTGAGTTGGCACTTTGACAATGGGTAATCAGGCAGTTGAGAGCAAATTAAGACCTAGAATCCAGTGTCCTGTCCTCCCGTCCCCCCACCTCTGCTGCCATTGATGCTCACTCAGGATCCAGCCTGGGTTAGGGTTACTGTAGATTTTAAGGCCACGGGATTGATAAGAACAACAGACTTGAAAAGGTAGTTAAGTTTGTAATTGAGTTTGGTGTCAATTTGGGATTGTAATGTTAATAGTCTGGGGAATGCCTGGTTTTCTTCCACTTGGAAAAGTTTGTATCCAGTAAAGGGATCCAGAGGAGCTGGAAGCAGGAAAACTTAACACTTCTTATTAAAAATGGACTTTCCTAATGATGGCATGCTGAAGCCTTATAAAACAGCTATTTTGTTGCTTTTACTGGACTTATTTAAGCCTGTATTGCTCAATGCCAATATAACAACAAGAAGAAACTATGTTCTGACAGTAAAACATCCATTTGAGAAAGATGGTAAATTTATTGGGAACATTTCAGGGTTGAAGCATATTTGTAACTGTGAGATATGGCCTCAATTATTAATCATCATGAGAAACTGAATAGAACTGACTCAGATACGCTAGATTAATGGCCCTTGATTTTACTACCCCAAGCTGAAATCATCATCTACGAAAAGAGATTTGTGGTCTTTTCAGTAATTTGACCCTAGCTATGTCATAGCCCAGAACTCTGGCTTTAATTACTGCTGATTTCATTTTACCTTCTCCTAGCGATGCCATTTTGAAATGTGGGGAGAGGATGCAAATCATTTCAAATTTGATACTTTGCACTAGTCGACCCAAAACTGTGGGGATTAAGAAGGCTGTGACTTTTTTTAGAGCAGTAGGAAACTGAGGAGGGAAGATGTCATTTTTTGAGCACTTACTCTGTTTTAGGAACATTAGCCAAATGTGGATTTTATTCCCATTTTACAGATGAGAAATCTGAGACCTAGAGCAGTTAAATGTTTTGCCAACAGCTGCCCCACTTACAAGAAGTCAACTAGAATCCAAAGCATCCTGATTGACTTCCAAGTCCATATGCTTCTGACTGTGCTGTGGAGGTTCTCCCCTGAGTTTTGCACATAATTAAATACCTACAGCAGTTTTTTCCTCTTATGGCACTTACACTGGTATTATAGCTATGTCAAATTTTGTGTTATCTCATTAGTCTCTATTGTTAATTAATGAATAGGATTGTATTTTTGTATTTTCTACACAACTGGAATAATGTCTTTTGCACATAGTAGATGCTTTATGAATTTTTATTGAATAAAATTGTTCAATAATCTGACATTGTTTCCTACTTGATGTAGATCTAGCATTCAATTCTTTCCCCAAATAGTGCTAGTGGTTGGTAATTAAAATGTGAAATCTCATTTGCAATATTATAATTTTCTTTCTATCAACACTTCTTTTAAAACAGAAGACAACAGCATATAAATAGTAATTTCTTCTTCTTAGAGGGTAGGAGAAATATTCAGACGGGATACATATAAACTGAAGTCCCTACCTTTTGGAAGTTCACAGCCAAGTGACAGTGTTGGGAGATATTCACAATATTTATAATATAAGGTAGAATGTTCTAATGCCTTAAAATATTCAAGTAGCACTGTAGAAGTTTAGAGCAGAGGTGATTTTTTTTTAATCCAGTGCAATTAACATACAGTGTTATATTAGTTTCAGGTGTATAATATGGTGATTCAATACTTCCATACATTACTCAATGCTCATCATGCTAAGTAGACTCTTGATTCCCTTTACCTGTTTCACTCATCCCCACCTCCCCACCTCCCCTCTGGTAACTACCAGTTTGTTTTCTATAGTTAAGAGTCTGTTTTTTGGCTTGTCTCTTTTTTTCCTTGTTTGTTTTGTTTCTTATATTCCATATATAAGTGAAATCATATGGTATTTGTCTTTTTCTGACTTACTTATTTCACTTAGCATTATAGCTTTAAACCTTCTAGATCTTGCAAATGGCAAGATTTCATTCTTTTTAATGGTTGAGTAATGTGTGTGTGTGTGCATGTGTGTATATTACTATATGTAAATATAAATATATACCACATTTTCTTTATCCATTTATCTATTAGTGGACCCTTGGGCTGCTTCCATAATTTGCCTATTGTAAATAATGCTGCAATAAACATGGCGGTGCATGTATCTTTTCAAATTAGTGTTTTTGTTTTTTTGGGGGGAAAATACCCAGTAGTGGAATTACTGGATCACATGGTAACTCTGTTGTTAATATTACTGTTTTCTACAGTGGCAGCACCAGTTTGCAGTACAACCAACAGGGCACAAGGGTTCCTTTTTCTCAACATCCTAGCAAACATTTGTTGCTTTTTGTATTTTTGATTTTAGCCATTCTGACAGATATGAGGTGATATCTCATTGTAGTTTTGATGATGAGTGATGTTGAGCATCTTTTCATGTGTCTGTTTGCCATCTGTAGTGGAGAGGCGATTTTTAATTTTCAAGGATCAGGAAACCATTCATGAAAGAGGGGACATTTGACCTGGGACTGAGAAAGATGAGTATATTTTGACAGATAGATTCCAGGGGAAGGGAGATGATTTGAGAATTTGAGAATAGTCATGGAGGTATAAATGTCAAATGAATGATAATCATTTTAATCTGACTGGAGTGTAAAGCATGTTAAACATAGTGAAAATGTGAGACAGGAGAGGGTACTTGGGGAGAGGGCTTGGAGAGCTTTCTTTTAGATGCTATTTAAGTTCCTTTTTAATAATTTTATAATCCTGTAATCCTTGAATGCCATGACAAGGCACTTGGGTTTTATTAAATAAGCAGTTGCGAGTCTCAAATTATTTTGAATTGTGAAATTTTATCTTCTTTTGCTATTCCTTCAGGTGTCGTTGAGTAACACAATTAGAACTTCAGTTGGTAAGAACTGTTTTGAGAAGATTGTTTTGGCAATATGTAGCTTTGAACGAAGTGGAAAAGGACAGAAGGTTAGAAGTTAGGAGGCCATTGTAGTAGTGTAGATTAGAAAGTGGCATAGATTATACTGTTAGAGAATAGTACAGATGAGGAAAAATTGTGTAGATTAGAACCAGACTTGAACCCTGATGACATCAATGGAAATAAAAAATGTGACAAATTTAAGATGAATTTTAAAATTATATTTCATATGGCTGGGTATTTGGTTGAATGTGCACATATATATGTATACACATATATATATGTTGCAAAGGGAGATTTTAAGGATAATTTTAGCATTTGGAAGCTGGAGGATTATAAGAAGGTTAAGGAAAGAATCAGAGGAATCAGTTGGTGAAGCCTATTTAAGGAAGAGGAGAAAGATGAGTGCCTTTTTGATTGTGTTGAGTTACTGGCAAGGAATTCAGGGCAATCTATTAGGTTAGAAATTGAGAATGAAATAAAAGGACTGATATTATTTCTATACATGCAGAGCTTTGCTGAGGAAGGTTTAGGACAGACTACAAAAGGGCATTATGTAATTTCCAATATCTATTAATCTTTGATCCTGGGTGAGTCTATAATTAATAGACTCTAATAATACTCTAATAATAAAGACATGCAGATGCATAAACATATACACTCATACAAATATTCCTGCAAAGATAACTGATAATAGTTACCACACTAAATTTACAGTGTGCATCTGTGGTATTAGTAAAGAATGAGACAGACTTAACTTTAGAATTAATTTGGATAAAATAAGCCCAGGAAGTTCCATTACAGTGCTTCTTTTATTTAAATTCCAAGACCCCTTGTCAGGCCCTTTTTGTTGCTTATTTTCTTATTGTTAATAATCTCTTATAAGGTGATGTAGCTAGAACAAGATTTGTGCTACCTTGAGGCCTTGTTTTTTCTTTAATTAATTAAGTAAGTAATTGTGTTATGTTAGTCACCATACGGTACATCATTAGCTCTTGATGTAGTGTTCCATGATTCATTGTTTGTGTATAACTCCCAGTGCTCCATGCAATCCATGCCCTCTTTAATACCCATCACCAGGCTGACCTATCTTCCCATCCCCCTCCTTCTAAACCCTCCGTTTGTTTCCCAGAGTCCATAGTCTCTCATGGTTCATCTCCTGCTTTGATTTCCACCCCCCTTCATTTTTCCCTTCCTCTCCTAATGTCCTCCATGCTATTCCTTATGTTCCACAAATAAGTGAAACCATATGATACTTGACTTCTCTGCTTGACTTATTTCACTTAGCATAATCTCCTCCAGTCCCATCCATGTGGATGCAAAAGTTGGGTAGTCATCCTTTCTGATGGCTGAGTAATATTCCAGTGTGTATATGGACCACATCTTTATCCATTCATCTGTTGAAGGGCATGTTGGCTCTTTCTACATTTTTGGCTATCGTGGACATTGCTGCTATGAACATAGGGGTGCATATGGCCCTTCTTTTCACTACATCTGTATCCTTGGAGTAAATACCCAGTAGTGCAATTGCTGGGTCATAGGGTAGCTCTAGTTTTAATTTTTTGTGGAACCTCCACACTGTTTTCCAAAGTGGCTGCACCAATTTGCATTCCCATCAACAGTGTAAGAGGGTTTGCCTTTCTCCACAACTTCTCCAACATTTGTTGTTTCTTGCCTTGTCGATTTTTGCCATTCTAGCTGATGTAAGGTGGTATCTCAATGTGGTTTTGATTTGAATTTCCCTATTGGCTAAAGATGATGAGTACTTTTTCATGTGTCTATTAGCCATTTGTATGTCTTCTTTGGAGAAGTGTCTGTTCACGTTCTGCCCATTTTCTGACTTGATTATTTGTTTTTTGGGTGTTGAGTTTGAGAAGTTCTTTATAGAATTTGGATATCAGCCCTTTGTCTGTAGGGTCATTTGCAAATATCTTCTTCCATTCTGTGGGTTGCCTCTTTGTTTGGTTGACTGTTTCCTTTGCTGTGTAGAAGCTTTTTACCTTGAAGTCCCAAAAGTTCATTTTCACTTTTGTTTCCCTTGCCTTTGGAGACATGTCTTGAAAGAAGTTGCCGTGGTCGATGTCAAAGAGGTAACTGCCTATGTTCTCTAGGACTTTAATGGATTACTGTCTCACACTGAGGTCATTCATCCATTTCGAGTTTATCTTTGTGTACAGTATAAAAGAATGGCCCAGTTTCATTCTTCTGTAGGTAGCTGTCCAATTTTCCCAGCACCATTTATTGAAGAGACTATCTTTTTTCCATTGGATAGTTTTCCTGCTTTGTCGAAGATTATTTGACCATAGAGTTGTGAGTCCATATCTGGGCTCTCTACTCTGTTCCATTGGTCTATGTGTCTGTTTTTGTGCCAGTACCATGCTTTCTTAGTAATCACAGCTTTGTAATAGAGCTTGAAGTCAGGCAAAGTGATGCCCCCAGTTTTATTTTTCTTTTTCAACATTTCCTTGGTGATTTGGGGTCTTTTCTGCTTCCATACAAATTTTAGGATTGTTTGTTCCAGCATTTTGAAAACATGCTATTGGTATTTTGATTGGGATGGCGTTGAAAGTATAGATTGCTCTGGGTAGCATAGTCATTTTAACGATGCATTGTTCTTCTGATCCATGAGCATGGCATGTTTTTCCATTTTTTTGTGTCTTCTTCGATTTCTTTTATGAGTGTTTTGTAGTTCCTAGAGTGTAGATCCTTTTCCTCTTTGGTTAGGTTTATTCCAAGGTATTTTATGGTTTTTGGTGCTATTGTAAATGGAACCTTGAGGCCATTTTTATCAAATGGTGCTTAATGGGAGCAGATTGATCTTCTAGAGGTTAGGTTTCAGTTTATTAGTTGATGTATAGTAGCTCCAGAATTTGCTTAAGTTAGATAGGGCACAGTTGTTAGGCCACTAATTCCAGCTGTATTTTACTTCCATTAATGAACAGAAACTATCCAGTTTCTATGATAGGTTTTCAAACTTACCTACCCACCCCCCCTTCCTCACCTCTTTCCCTTTTATCCCCCTTTCTTTTTGAAAATGTATTTATTAAATGCCTGTTCCATCCCAGACATTATATTAAATGCTAAGAATGGATTATTGAATAAGTTCCTGGTTTTAGGGACCTCATGGTCTAGTATAGTGGAATCATAAGTGTTCTGATATAGGAACACAGAAAAGGGAACTATATCAGACCTGGAAGTGGAGGGATAAATTAGAAATAATTTCCTGGAAATGGTGACATCTGAGCAGTGTTTTGAAGATAAGTAAGAAGTAGCTATAAAAAAAGAGTATGTGGGATGGGAGAGTCCATTCTTGATAGAGATTTAAAGACGCATTCAGAGATTTACAAATAGTCTGTATAGATGGAGAAAGGAAAACATTTGGGAAATTCTTGAAGATGGAGCAAGAAAAGTAGGCAGGAGTAAATAATTATGAGTCTTGGATTCAAAGGACTTTCGACCACTTCCTGAAAGCTATAGGGAACCATTGTAGGATTTTATGCAAGGGATTACCTTGATAAAATTTGTACTTTAGGAAGATTATTTTGGTATAGGAATGGAAAATGGATTTGAAGAAGGTAAGATTGAAGAAGGGCGGTCTTTTAGAGGCCACTGATGAAATCTGGGAAAGAAGATGAAAGCCTAAACTAAGGTGGCTGATAAATTAAGAGGAAAAGATAGATTCAAGAATAATTAAGAAGGCAGACCCTTTGAGACTTGAACACTGATTGATGAAGTAATTGACAGAAGAGGAAAAACTCTCAATGTTTGGTTTGGATATTTGAGTCCTTAACATGGTCATTCAGTGGGGATACAGAAATGAGATCTGATTTTGGGAAATAGCTATTTCAGACTTTGGTATGTGGGAGTTGAGATTCTCATTGGTTATCCAAGAAGAAATGTCTATTAAGCAGTTAAATGTTTTGAGCAAGAGATATAGACTAGAGTTATCCCGTAAAGCTGATGTCATAGGCATGGGTGCTGAACCCCAAAGGTCATGGGGTGGGGATTGAGGTTGGAGCTCTTGGGAAGACATTTAATTGATAATCAGAGGAAAACAGAGGAGAAAAATAAGCAGGAGAAGTAAGAGGTAGGGGGAAAAAAACAGAGAGGAGCAATGCAATGGTAATAGTTTAAAGAAGGAGGAAATGTCATCAGTATCAACCTGCAAACAGGTATACTAATAACTACAGAAAACTTTTTGTTGCATTTGGCATAAAGATATAATCAGTGACCTTTGAACTGAGCAGTTTCAGTAAAGCAGTATGGGCAGGGCTGAGTTTGGACAAAATCATATCCGGTTACTAGGGGAACAGCTGAGTTAGGAATGAAAAGTGAAATAGTAGGATGAGAACAGATCAAAGTCCTGGTAGCAAAACCAGATTGGGGGCCAAAATGAGCAGCAATTGATCCTGGACAGGAGCAGGGAAGGAACAAACATGAAGCTTATAGAGATTCTTTTAGAATATGATATGGTTTTAGCTGGCATGGCTGTAGTTAGGATACCTTTGAGGCATTACACAACTTCTTTTTAAAAATATTTTTATTTATTTATTTGACAGAGAGAGAGAGAGAGAGAGAGAGAGAGAGAGAGAGCGAGCACAAGTAGGGAGAGTAGCAGAGGGAGAGGGAGAAGCAGGCTCTCCACTGAGCAGGGAGCCTGATGCAGGGCTCGATCCCAGGACCCTGGGATCATGAGCTGAGCTGAAGGTAGATGCTTAAACAATTGAGCCAGCTAGGTGCCCTCATTATGCCACTTCTCACACCACATTTCTGAGACAAGTTTTCTCCTGACCAACCATTTCACATCCAGAGGCCAAATCAGAAATTCTTACCAGTTACATGCAGCTACTTATCTAGCATTAAACAGCTGAGAACTGTTCCAACACAATGAGGCAAACTGTCTATGGAAAGAATAGTCTTTTATCATATACTACATAGGCATAGAAATCAATAAGTGCTTGACAGTCTGGAAAGCATCCTTTTGATGATGGATCCAATGCCACTGGAAGTACTTAAATGCCTCAGCAATGTTTGTCTTTTGTCAAAGAAAAATGTGGTTGTAAACTGGATGCACTGAGAAGGCTTGAAGCTCTTAACTTTGTTTTCAGGGTAAGCATGCCAAGGATCTCATGTACCACATTTTAAGGGATAGATATCCAGCTAAATTGGTGAGATATCTAAGGAAGGTATTCCTGGAAATTTAATTTGTTGAGGGAAGGGCAGGAGACAGAGCTGCTGTGCATGGATGTCCAGCTTGACTGGCTCTTCTCTGATCAAGTAGCTCGGGAACAAAGGCAAGGAGGCTTACTCCATTCCTGGTTCACACTTGAGTCTGCTTCCCACCTACTTACTCCCCATAGTCATCTATTTTCTCTGGTTATTGACCTCCAGCTTTGCTCTAGACTATAACCCTGGATCTTCTGCCACCAGACTTACTGTGTTTACTGGTGAATTACTAGTAGCTGACTCTGGCTCATTCTGGCTTCTAGGATCATATCATGTCTTATAAAGTATACTCACTTGGCACCTTATTAAAACAGCCTTGAATGAAGGTTTTTACCCACTCTCATCACCAGAATGTTGATTGTAAGGACCTTGAGGCTCTTATCAATCCAGTTGTCTTTCTATAACAATATGATGAGATCTCTAATTCAGAACTTTAAGAAGCAATGAAAGAATTTGTGGACAATGCCTAACTCTGCAGTCTGGAGAGATAACTATTTCAGTTCATGCAGTTTAATACCACAAAGTACAAAGTGGTACAATGATGTTTGATATACGTATCCAGTTTTTGGTGAAAACCCTTTGCCAAAGAAAGAGTTTTTGTTCTTGTCTGGTTTGAATTTTTTTTCTTTTTTCTTTCTTTTTTTTTTAGAGAGTGATGGGGGAGAGGGGATAAAGGGAGAAGGAGAGAGAGGCGTTCATCACCACTAAACCAGCCCTGTAAGAAATATAAAAGGGGACTATTTGAGTGGAAAGGAGAGACCAAAAGTGACTGTATAAACATAGGAAACCAAAAAGCAGTAAAAATAAATATTTCTGCAAAAAATCAGTTAAGGAACTCACAAAAAAGGATATAAAATATAATAACATATACCTAAAATGGGAGGAGAGAAGAATGTGTTCAAACTTAAATAACTATTTATCTACTTAATATGGACTGCTATTTGCAGAGGTTATGTATAAACCTAATAGTAACCATATATCAGAGACCACTAATAAACATGTAAAGAATAAAGAGAGAGAAAGAAATCCAAACATATCACTAAATGAAATCAGCAAGGCATGAAAGAAAGACAAGAAAGACTAAGAGAAAATTTTCAGAAACCAAGTAATAATTTGGCAATAAATACATATCTATCAATAATTACTTTGAATGTAAATGGACTGAGATGCCCCAGTCAGAAGAAATAGGCTGGCAGAATGCATAAAAAAAAGCAAGACCCGCTGCCTACAAAAGACTCATTTTATTTTTTTAATTTATTTTTAGATTTATTTATTTTAGAGAGGGCATGGGTGGAGGGGGGAAGGGCAGAAGGAGGAGAGAGAATCTTAAGCAGACTCCTCACTGAGTGCAGAGCCCAACCTGGTGCTTGATCTCAGGGTCCTGAGATCATGAGCTGAGCCAAAACCAAGAGTCAGATATTCAACTGACTATGCCACCCAGGTACCCTGAGACTCACTGTAGACCTAAGACACCTGTAGATTGAAAGTGAGAGGATGGAGAAATATCTATTATGCAAATGGATGTCAAAAGAAAGCTGGAAGAACAGTACTTATATTGGACAAAATAGACTTTAAAACAAAGACAGACATTATTTAAATATAAGGGGGACAATCCAACAAGAAGATATAACAATTATAAATATTTATGCACCCAATATAGGAGCACTCAAATATGTAGAACAGTTAGTAACAAATATAAAGGAACAAATCAATAATAATACAAAAATGGTAGGGGACTTGAATACCCCACTTACTTCAATGGACTGATCATCTAAACAGAAAATCAAGGAAACAAGGCTTTGAATGATACACTGGAAGAGATGAACTGAACAAATATATTCAGAACATTCCATCCTAAGACAGCAAAATATACTTTCAAGTGTACATGGAACATTCTCCAGAATAGATCACATATTAGCCCATGAAACCAGTCTCAACAAATTGAAGAAGGTTGAAGTCATGCTATGCATCTATTCCAACCACAGGGCTATGAAACTAGAAATCAACCAAAAGAAAAAATCTGGAAAGACACAAATACATTGAGGTTAAATAACATGCTACTAAACAATGAGTGGGTCAATCAAGAAATCAAAGAAGAAATCAAAAAGTACATGGAAACAAGTGAAAATGAAAACACAACAGTCCAAAATGTGTGGTATGCAGCAAAAGCTGTTCTAAGAAGGAAGTTTATAGCAATACAGGGCTACCTCAAAAAGCAAGAAAAATATCAAACAAACAACCTAACCTTATACCTTAAGGAGCTAGACAAGGAGTAACAAACAAAACCTAAAACTAGCAGAAAGAAGCAAATGATATTAAAGCAGAAAAAAAAAGATACAGAAACTTAAAAAAATAGAACAGATCAATGAAACCAGGAGCCGAGTCTTTGAAAAAATCAATAAAATTGATAACCTCCTAGCCAGGCTTTTAAAGGAAAAAGAGAAAGGACTCAAATAAGTAAAATTACAAAGGTGAGAGAAGAAATAACCAGTACCACAGAAATACAGTCATAAGAGAATATTATGAATAACTATATACCAACAAATTGGACAAGCTAGAAGAAATGGATAAATTCTTAGAAACATATAAACTATCAAAAATGAAACAGGAAGAAATAGAAAACTGGTACAGATGCATAATCAGCAATCAAACTGAATCAGTAATCAAAAAACTCCTGAGAAACAATAGTCCGTTAGGACTAGGTGGCTTTCAGGCAAATGCTATCAAACATTTAAAGAAGAGTCAAAACCTATTCTTCTCAAACTAGTTCAATAGATAGAAAAGGAAGAAAATCTTCCAAATTATTTCTATGAGGCCAGCATTATTCTGATACCAAAACCAGATAAAGATGCCACAAAAAAAGAACTGCAGGCCAATATCCCTGATGAAAACAGATGCAAAAATTCACAACAAAATACTAGCAAACTGAGTTCAACAATACATTAAAAAAAATCATTCACCACAACCAAATGGAATTTATTGCTGGGTTGCGAGAGTAGTTCAATATTTGCAAATCAATTAATGCAATACATCACATCAATAATAGAAAGAACTAGATGATCATTTCGATAGATACCAAAAAGCATTTGACAAGTACAACATCCGTTGATGATAAAAACCCTCAACAAAGTAGGTTTAGAGGGAAGATAGCTCATCCTAATTAAGGCCATCTATGAAAAATCTACAGCTAACATCATCCTTAATGGGGAAAAACTGAGAGCTCCCCTAAGGTCAGGAACAAGACAAGCATGTCCACCCTCACCACTTCGATTCAAACATAGTACTGGCAGTCCTAGCCACAGCAATCAGACAACACAAAGAAATAAAAGGCATCCAAATCAGTAAGGAAGAAGTAAAACTTTTACTATTTGCAGGTAATATGATAACTATTTATAAAAGAAACTCAAAAGACTCCACCAAAAAACTGCTAGAACTGATAAAGAAATTTAAGAAACAAAATACATGAACATAGGGGAATGGAAGGAAAAATAAGATGAAAACAGGGAGACAACCACAAGAGACTCTTAATCATAGGAAACAAACTGAGCCTTTCTGGAGGGAAGGTGGATGGGGGGATGGGGTAACTGAGTGATGGGTATTAAGGAGGGTACTTGATGGAATGAACACTGGGTGTTATGTGCAACTGATGAATCACTAAGTTCTACCTCTGAAACTAATAATATACTATATGTTAAATTGAATCTAAATTAAAAAAAGAAAATAAAAATAAATAAAATAAGTGAACTCAGTAACATCACAGAATACAAAATCATTATACAGAAATCTGTTGCATTTGTAACACCAATAATGAAGCAGCGGAAAGAGAAATTAAGAAAACAATCCCATTTACAGTCAGACCAAAAATAATAAGAGACCTAGGAACAAACCTAATCAAAGAGATGAAAGACCTGTATTCTGAAAACTATAAAACACTGATGAAAGAAATTGAAGACCACAAAAAGAAATGGGAAGACATTCCATGCTTATGGATTACAAGAATAAATATTGTTAAAATGTCTATACTACCCAAAGCAGTCTACACATTTAATGCAATCCCTATCAAAATACCAACAATTATTCACAGAGCTAGAACAAACAATCCTAAAATTTGTATGGAATCCCAAAAGTCCCTGAATAGCTAAGGCAATCTTGAAAAAGAAAAACAAGCTGGAGGCATCACAAGTCTGTACTTCAAGTTATATTACAAAGCTGTAGTCATCAAAACAGTATGGTACTGGTACAAAAATAGTCACATAGATCAATGAAACAGAATAGAAAACCTGGAAATGAACCTACAACTATATGGTCAATTAATCTCTGACAAAGCAGGAAAGAAAAGGACAGTCTCTTCAAGAAATGATTTTGGGAAAACAGGACAACAACATGTAAAATAATGAAACTTGGCCACTTTCTTACACCATACATAAAAGTAAATAGAAAATGCATTAAATATCTACTTGTGAGACCCGAAACCATAAATATCCTAGAAGAGAATACAAGCAGTAACCTCTTTGACATTGGCCATAGAAACTTTTTTCTAGATATGTCTCTTGAAGCAAGGGAAACAAAAGCAAAAATACACTATTGGGACTTCATCAAATTAACAAGCTTTGCACAGTGAAGGAAACAATCAACAGAACAGAAAGCAGCCTAATGATGAGAGAAGATATTTGCAAATGACATATCCAATAAAGTGTTAGTATCCAAATTATATTAAGAACTTAGAAAACTGAATACCCCCAAACCAAATAATCCAATTTAACAAATGGGCAGAAGAGATGAACAGACATTTCTCCAAAGAACACATCTAGATGGCCAACAGACACATGAAAAGATGCTCATCATCACTTACCACCAGGAAGTGCAAATCAAAACTACAGTGAGATATTAAGTCACACCTGTCAGAATGGCTACAGTCAATAAAATAAGAATCAACAGGTGTTGGTGAGGATGTGGAGAAAAAGGTTGGGAATTGTTGGGAATGCAGACTGATGCAACCACTGTGGAAAATAATAAGAAACTTCCTCAAAAAGTTGAAATAGATGTACCCTATGACCCAGTAATTGCACTACTAGGTATTTATCCAAAGAATACAAAAACACTAATTCAAAGGGATACATGCACCCCTGTATTTATTGCAGCATTATTTATAATTACCAAATTACTGAAGTAGTCCACATGTCCACCAATAGATGAATGGGTAAAGAAAATTGGTAAAAATGTATATGGTAGAATATTACTTGCCTGTAAAAAAGAATGAGATCCTGCCATTTGGGACATCGTGGGTGGAGCTAGAGTATATAATGCTAAGTAAATTAGTCAGAGAAAGACAAATACCAAATGATTTCACTCAGATGTGGAATTTAAGGAACAAAACAAATGTTTTAGGGAAAAAAGAAAGAAACAGAGAAATGGACTTTTAATTATAGAGAACAAACTGATGGTTACCTGAGAGAAGGTAGGTGGGGGGTTGGGTTAAATAGGTCATGGGGATTAAGGAGTACATTTGTGTGATGAGCACTGGGTGATGTATGGAAGTGTCAAATCATCATATTATATACATGAAACTAACATTGCGCTGTATGTTAACTAACTGGAATTAAAATAAAAACTTAAAAAATAGAGTCTATTTAAAAACATCAAAAAACAAAGCAAAAAAAGTATATATATATATATATCTGGAATTCTTGGAAAAATATGACAGCAACAAAGGTAGGGATGGAAGGTACTCACCCTGAAAAGCCCTCTTGAAGCTTAAAAGCTTAGGAAATGTCAAGTTTTGCAAAGATCTTTCAGGAAATGTGTTAAAAGTGTTGAGGTCTGAGCAAAGTAGAAAAGACTTGGGCTAGTCCACGTGGGTAATATGATAATGGTAAATTAAAGTAGAGGGATAAACAAATTGTTAAGTAACAGTGTCTATCTTAGATTGGTTGGAGTGAATTTATAAGGCAGTCAACAGTTCATAGTGTTGTACAGTAACTGGGCACTCTGGAAGTAGGACTAGGAAGAAAAGGTCAAGTTTATTTAAGGACAGGGATTGACAAAGCAAGAAGAGTGGACATTTAGAGAGTGGGGAATTCTAAACCTTATTATTATTGCAATTTGGCTTGTCTGACTAAAGAATAATTTTTTGGCCAATCTTAATTCATGAGGTATTCCAAATATATAGAAAAAAAACCCAGAAAAAATGTAATTTCTAATCATATTTAATAAGTTAAAATTTCACATTTTTCCTTTAAATATTTTTCTCTTTTTTAAAACAGCTATACCTCCTATCCTATCCTCCCCTTTTTTCTCCCTAAATGAAGATTTGAAGTTTACAGTTCTTATCATATCTGTTCAACTGGGTCATACGTATAATCTCAGAATGCCACTTTAAAGAAGGAAATTCTTTTACATACTCATTAGAAAGTAATAGATATAAAGAAAGGAGAAAAGAATTGGAATAATCTTTGAGGACAGCAACTAATGCCCAGATGTTTTGTTGCAACATAATGTGCCTGATTTCAGAATTAAAATGCTTTAATATCCATTTGGCTTCAAAGGTGAAGGGCAAAAAAACCAAATGTACTCTTCTGTGGAGGAGTTACACTGGGAGGCAAAGGGAGTTCTTGTCTCGCATGAACTATAAGAGATAATTGTTCATTAGAGAGTGTGAAGTCTGTTGTAAGCACAATCACATTCATTAGCCAGTTCCCGCTTCCTGTCTGTAATGGGCATTAAGTTTCTCTCCGTTCAATTAGAATGAACAGATCCTTTTCTGGGTTGTTAATATTCTGGCCTTTGGTCTTTTTTCTTTTTTCATTTTCACTGAATAGGTGCGACCTCACAGCAAAATATAAATTATTTCTTAAGTACCCTACTCCAAATGTATGACAAGTTCTCATAGAATATAAAGTATATATAGAAACTAAGTAAAAGCACATTAAACATGAAACATTTATATAAAAAGATACCTAAAATGTATTTATACTGACTGACAAATATAACATTTTGTTAATAAGCCTAGATACAAGCCAGAACTCTAGGACATCAACACAGTTATTGTGTTTTGGAGACATGTCTGTCAACTTAACTCATATTAAAGTCACAGTATTTTGTCAAAGATTGAGATTGTATATTGGTAGGTGTCAGGGTCACTGCCAGATTTAGTCTGAGGTAGGGTCAGCCTAATTTAAACTACATGGTTGAGACTTGTTTTCGGGAGGAGCAAATAGCCTCAACCTTCCTCTTGGTTATGCTTGGTAGGTAGTTAAACCCCTCTAACAGTGAGCAACCCAACCATGTAAACAGGTGCATGTGGAGAACAAAGTGGGTATGTAACTTTGTGAGCGTGTTTTGGGTGCAGGTAGGTGGAAAGGCACTTAGAATATTATGCACTTACAAATGCACTTAGAGTATTATGAAATGGAACTTCAAAATTCATTCATTTCAAACCATTTATATACTGAGAAGCTACTTGTACCTGTTACTGTACTACCCTAGAGAGGAGGGCAAATATGTGAAAATTCTTACTCTTATAGGATTAATGCCAATTGATTAAGCCCTTCAAGATGACAAGGAACTTCATTCTTGTGGTAGAATGGTGAGTTTGATTTTCTGGGTGAAAGACTGGATATTTCGGGGATATTATGTAATTGAGAGACCCATAGAGCCTCTTGGTAGTTGATTAGATAGAGAGGGTATAAGAAACTTATTCGACATATTGGAAGAATTAGCTATTTTCGTGAGGCTCAGTCCTGGGTGGGCTATATTGAAAAACAAATGCACGCTCTAGGAAGTTTCCGCAAGAGTGGCCTTCTGTCAGGGAAGTTCCTAGAGAAGCAGACAGACATCTCTGGCAGTGGCAGAATCTAATATACTAACATTGTGATATCATCTGTTCAACAGGCAGGGAAGGAAAAGTTTCTCAACTTCAGTTTTTTCCTGGTATCTATAAGATTCAACTTTGAGAGTGTCCTTGGGCATATGATGTGTGATTAGGTGAATGCATCTAACACTGGATTTTTTAGAATTTCTTGTTCCTCCAAAGTATGCCTGAAACAACCATACAGTGAGTATAAGGAAAATCAGTAAAGTCAAGAGCACTAGGCTTCATCTCCATTTAGGATTAAAATGGGAATTTCTGATGTAAACTATGCATATATACATAGGTAAGCATATTTTCTGAAAGATAGAGAATTATATGATCCTTGAATCATTCTGTTCTGAAGGCATCTATTAAGCTCTTAATATGTGAGAGACATGGTTCTGAGCATTGGGGATATAAAGAAGAATAAACCATCATTCCAGCCCTCCACTGTAAGAGCAGTTACAACAAAGTGATTAATGCTACAATACAGGAAAAAACAAGGTGCTGAGAAGGCACAAGAGAGGAAGCACTTAACTTTTCCTACAGAGAATAGAAAAGGCTTCTCAAAGAGAGTTGTGTTTGAGTAGATTCTTGAAAAATGAATTAGCCTTCTAGGGTAATAAGAAGGAATATTACAGGCTGAAAAGATAAAAGCAGAAAGTTCTGAAGCAGCCAGGAGGCCAGGGTGTGTTACAGATATAACATTTAATTTAATTTAATTTAATTTTATTTGAGTATAGTTGACATATAATGTTACATTAGTTTCAGGTGTACAACATAGTGATTCAACAACTGTATACATCATGCGATGCTCACCACAAGTGTGGGCTATCAGCTAACATACAACACTGTTACAGTGCCACTAACTATATTCTGTATGCCGTGCCTTTTATTCTTGTGACTTATTCATTCGATAACTGGAAGTCTGTATCTGCCACTCCCCTTTTCCCATTTTGCCCATCTCCTGACCCTGTTCCCTCTGGCAACCATCAGTATGTTCTCTGTATTTATAGGTCTGATTCTGCTTTTTGTTTGTTTATTCCTTTGTTTTGCTTTTTAGATTCCACATATAAGTGAAATCATATGGTATTTGTCTTTGTCTGTTTGACTTATTTGAAAGAAGAACACTTGTGCACTGTTGATACAAATGCAAATTGATACAGACACTGTGGAGAATAGTATGGGTATTCCTCAAAAAATTAAAAATAGAACTACCATGTAACCCAATAATTCCGCTACTGGGTATTTACCCAAAGAAAACAAAAACACAACATTTGAGAAGATATATGCACCCCTATGTTTATTGCAGCATTATTTACAATAGTGAAATTATGGTAGCAAACCAAGTGTCCCTTGATAGATGAATGGATAAAGATGATGTACACACACACACACATACACACACACACACACACACACAGAGGAATATTATGTGGACATAAAAAGGACAAGATCTTGCCATTTGTGGCAACATGGATAAACCTGGGGTTATTATGCTAGTGCAGATATAACTTTTAAAGATAGACCGGAGCACAAATCCCAAAAAGACTTGTATGCCCTATTATGGAATTTGGACTTCAGCCTGCAGACGATGGGGGCCTTTGAAGGGTTTAACTTCAAAAAGATGGAGATTGGAGGGTGAAGGCAGTGGGTAATGCCAGATTCTGGGTGACCAGTTAGAAAATGAGTACTGGGCATCATACACAATTGATGAATCATCGAACACTTCATCAGAAACTAATGATTACTATATGTTGGCCAATTGAATTTAAATTAAAAAAAAAGATAGTTAACGTCTTTTGATGAGAAATGATGGAGACCTGGGATTGAGGTAGAAATGCAGCTTGGGATTAATCTCAGCTTTCTGACTGTGGATCATTGTCATACCTGTCTGTCTGTCTATCTATCTATCTATCTATCTATCTATCTATCTATCTATCTATCTATTATTTGCCCCAGGGGTACAGGTCTGTGAATCATCAGGCTTACACCTTTCACAGCACTCACCATAGCACAAACCCTCCCCAATGTCCATAACCCAGCCATCCTATCCCTACCCTCCCACCCCCAAGTAACCCTCAGTTTGTTGTATTAATCAAAAGAGAAGAGGCAGATTTTGGGAAGGGAAAGGGTGGATTCAGTTTTGGATATCTAGAATTTGAGATTCTGTTGAACATCTGGGTGGAGATGATCATGAAGCAGTTGGTAAAGTAAGCATGACGTTTAAGAAGGGATCCAGTTTGGAGATAATAGATTTTAGAGTCATTAACGTATAGAAGTTTTTGGAGATTTGAATGTGAATAAGATTGCTCAGGGCAAGTGTGTCAAATCAGAGGAGAGGAAAAGGTCCGCCCAGGGACTCCTACCAATTAAGGAGAGGAGTCAGTAGACAGAGCTGAGAAGGAATTGAGGCAGTAGTAAAACAAAATTTTGGAGGAAGTGTTGTCAGGGGAAGAAGGGAGTGAGTGGATAATTCCAAGAAGGAGATATTGGTTAACAGTATTGAATTCTGTTGAGTGAAAATCTTGAAAATGACACTGGGTTAGGTCATCATAGGCAAGAGCAGAAGAAGAATAGTTTTATTGGAATGGTAAAAGACTAAGGTAACAGAGGATTGAGGATTGAATAGAAAGTAAGGAAATAAAGCCTTTGAAGGCTTATGATAATAACCTTCCTCTGAAGGCAAGAAAATAAGGAATATTGGTAGCTTGAGGGTACTGAAGGGTCTCAGAATTATACTTTTAAAAATAATAGAAGAAAGTTGATATTTAAGAGCGTTTAAGAACCTGGTGTTGTGGCTAATGAACTAGGTTAAAAAAAAACGAGCTTTTTTTGCTTCTATTTTAGGTGTTAATATAAGGGTGTCTTAAAACTAGCTGTTACTTTTGAAAAGTCTAAACCTGCCTAGAAGTGCTCTGAGAAACACTTGAGACGAAGGACAGTTGAGGAAAGAATCCCACTGCTGCTGCATGCAGTGTGGCTAAATGTCTAAGATGATGAAGTTTAAATAATGGCAAAGAAAGTTGAGAATCTTTTAGCATCTTTGCTGATTCCAAGAAGCAGAAAACAACATGCCCTTTGGCAAACACATTTTCCCTTCTGAAATTCTGTCAAATGAATTCAAAGGGACATGAAAAAAAATGGAAATATATCTTGTAACATGTGCTGATATGGTTGCACAGCCCTTATTTTGTAGATTGTACATGATGAATTTCAACACTGTATCTGATTTCCCTGGCATGTACATTGTGTAGAAGAGCTTTAGAGGTACAACTTTATATTCATTCTAGAGAACCTGAGAAGGCACTGCACCAAAATGAGACTATAGGTACTATATAAGCAAGAAAAAATCTTTCCCTCAAAAATGAAGATGCTCCATAATAACATTCAAGGAAAATTGCATCCTTCGAGGCACTTTTCAGGTTCATTCTTGCCAATGACAAGAAATGCAGCCTAGGTTTAGCATTTCATTTGGGGTATCACGGCCTTAGCTAGCTTTGAATGGGCTTATTTTTCAAGAACTGAAATAGTAGCTCATTATATATTTCTCAGCTTCTGAAATGATTGGTATTCCTCTCCTATCTAGCAGCTGTTAGAGGGTTTTTTATTTAACCAGTAAAAGTTCCAAAATAGAAGTGTTGTCCTGGATGTATTTTAAAAACACACATTTTAGGCCTTTCCTTCTTAACTTGAAGTAGTAGATAAAAATCCCACAGTGAAAATGACAAGATAACTTTATGACATTGGCTCACAAAGGCATAAGGAATCTATAGGTGGCCTTGTGTGTCATCTCCCAAGGCAAACACTACAACTGCCATACCTAATATCCAAGAGCTAAGTAAATTTGGTTAACACCTTGCTTCACTGCAATGCTTATGGAATCAAGTGTTCTGGGTGACTAATTCTTTAGTTATTAGATTACTAAATAGAATAGTCCTTTCATTTGAATTTTTGTTGCCACAGAGTTTTAGAAATGTGTTGCCATATTATATTAATTTAGTGGTTTTCCTATTGGTATAAAAGCTGAGTTTGTGTATTCTAGTCCTGTTGAAGGTGGGGGAGGTAGTTGTTTTCTTGATATTTTCCTTGAGGTCTGTGCATAGGACAGAGATTGTAGTTGGTGGTTGCTGGCTGTTTCCTACTCTAGATCTTGTGATTAGTCTATTTTTTTAATTATTTTTTTGACAAAGAGAGAGAGAGAGTGAGCGGGGATGTGGGTTGGAAAGAGAATTGTAAGCACGTGGAAACTGATGCGGGGCTTGATCTCACAACCCTGAGATCATAATCTGAACCAAAATCAAGTGTCGTCAGTTAACCGACTGAGCCACTTGGGTCCCCCTAGTCTGTTTAACATGTTCTCAGACATCCTTCCTCTAGCACCCTGTCAAGTTTATATGTTTGGTTTTTTTTTTTTTTATTATTCTTAATCTATTTTTTGTCCTTGCATGGTGGAGAGAAAGAGAGGGTTCTAGACTCTTCTTTCTATTAGGACACAGATACCCATCATGGGGCTCTACCCTCGTGACCTCATCTAAACCTAATTACCTCCCAAAGACCAAAGCTTCTAATAGTATCACATGGGAGGTTTTCATATAATGTTTGGGTTCATAGCAGGAAAGGATAGAGATTGCCTATGGAGAGCATAATCCTCAGTTCCCAGAACTTGGAGAGAGCTATCAGCTATAAATTTGATGCTGCCTGGCCTTTTATGTATGAATATTCTTAGATTGGGTTTGTATATTCTATCGTAAGAGATTGTGTGCTTCAAGTAAATAAATAAAAGAAGAAAAAGAAAAAAAAAACCCACAAAAGCATCCTGATCCTCATTTGCTTCTGTGTAGCCTTAACATTTAGAAAATAATTTCTGGATACTAAATTACGGTCAATTGAGGGTTTCAATGGATTAATCAAGGTTTTCTATAATATGCTTTGATAGGAGACAATGAGTAATTATATGAATTACAAAACATAAAAGTAAACCAAAATGTAATGAGAAAAGGCAATTTATCAGGGCTCTCCCTGTGCTTCTGTGTATAGCTTGATGTATGGGGAGAATAGCAATCCGATTAGCTTTCCCCTCCTCCAGGGGTAGGCAGCAACTGGAGGATTCTTTTGATCATTTTATTCATTTTGTGTTAAAACTATAGCACTTCTAATTTATAGACATATTGTGAATGTCAAGGAAATGTCACCCAAATCATTGAAATACAGTGAAATTCATACATTATATTTAAGTAACAGGTTGCCCTGGGCTCCAAGGGATGCAAGCTTAAATAGAACTGGGATTTTGACTGTTCAGTTTCAGCACTTTAAAGACACAGAATAATCAAGGTGAATTTCTTAAAGGAAGCAACTCTGAGGATAGAAAGGTAACTGTGAAGTATTTCTGGATAAGCCATTAAGTGGCAGATTGGCATAGTGCTACATTTCAGATCCCGATTTGTTTGGTTTAATGTGAATCACTTTTTTCCCCTTTAAATTGAAGCCCAAATCCTATAATGGAGATACTTAAATGAACCCTCTGGGTCACTTAGGCATCTTTTTCAGCATCCCTCTGAGAAATTCAATAGTCTGTTATAAAAATTGAGTTTTATATGTTTCTGTCGATGCCCGAGGAAAAATTTGATTATCCTCCAGATTTTTCCCACTCCTTTAACTAAATTGGATTATTTGGTGATTTACCCTTTACTTCCCAGTGCTGTAGTAGTATTTCAGTTGCAAACACTATAGTATAAGCCGACAGATTATAAAATGTTTATTTTTCTAGGGAAGCAGTGTGATAAGCTTTGCCACTGGTCTTACATGGATCCACATTGGAATCCTGCTTTGATTGCCTGTGAATTGGGTGATCTTATGCAAATGACATGATTTCTGTTGATTTTAGTCCCTTTGTAAGTATAACGGGGATACCGAAGATAACCTTGCATGGAGTTTGGTTGAATGAGTAGCGATAATGCATGTGAAAATACTGGGTTCTGAGTAGGTTCTCAGTAAATGTAAATCTCCTATCTCCCCATTCCCCAAACCATGTTTCATTTATTGAGGAAACATACAACTAAGGCTGTGTTTAGATCCAAGATCTTTTATGATGGGAGTCCAAAATAATGCATCCTAAATCAGTCTGTCTTGGTCAGAGTTCAAGCAGAGATGTAGACCAGTAGGAGATATACATCAAAGTGATTTATCACAAGGAATTGGTTTGTGCAGTGTTTTACCTGGCATAGCCAAATCTGAAATTCATAGGGCAGGCTGTGAAGAAAGGCAGGGGCTGAGACTGCTTTCCATAAGTAAAATTTGTTCTTCTTTAGGGAAGCCTCAGTTCTACTGTTTAAACTGATTCAGTCAGGTCCACTCAAATTATCTGAAATAATCTCCCTCACTTAAAGCCAACCGCTTATGGACTTTAATCACATCAATAAATACTTTTGCAGAAACCCCTACATTCATTTGAAATGCTGTTGAATGACTGGAGACCACAGCCTAGGCAGATTGACATACCAAGAAGGCCAACAGACCATCTATCTGTCCTCTCTGGATTCCTTTGTTTATAGAAAGTAAGAGCTTTTAAAGAAATTACGTGTATTATAGTAAAATATGAGGCCCATTATTTTTTAAACCAAATGGCAGAAGAATCATAAGGAAAAATGTTGTGGTTTCATTAGCTGAAGTCAAATGTGAAGATCTACTATAAGATAAATGTTTCCTGTATACTATGAGAAATCATTATTTTTTTCTTGTTTATGGATTCACAGTTGGTCTCTTCCACTAAGATACAAGCTCCACGAGGACAGGGATTTGTTGTGTTCACTTCTAAATCCCCAGCATCTTGAACAGCACTTGGTCTAAGATAGATACTCAATAAATATTAATGGGATAAGTCAATAAATGATTTCTCACAGAGAAGAGTTAAGTTACATTTCCTTGTCTGAATAAAGAGTTTTCTGTAATGTTTACTTGATTCACTTTTGGCTTCAGCTGCGTATTGCACCAAGGCTTACAGCTAAGAGTAAACCACGGAATGGAATCCAACCTGCCCTTTGCTCACCAAGCCAGTTTGGACTGTGTCAGGAAGAAGAGGTGCTTTTTCTTCCATCCTTATGCACACATCCAGCTGTGTTCCTGGGGTGGAGGGTGGGGGGAGTGTGCCATCCTGTACTTCTCACGTAGGTCAGTGGTAACCCCAGCATTCTTCCATTATAACTTCCTCTTGCCTATTGGAGATCTGTGAGGACAATAAGCGAAAGGACTAAAATGCCCCACCTGCTCTTCTTGGCAGGCAACTTCCTCTGCAAGATCGTGATCCTGCTTCTTCTCCATAGGAAACAAACCCTGGTGTTAAGGCACTTAAAGATCAGAGTAACAATCTATTGGTGACTTTAAGATTAGTACTTAACTGCTTTATCACCACCATTTTCTGAGAAAAATATACGTACTCTTCACAAATGTATGAATTATTAGATACATAAAAAAGTATGTATGACATGCATGTAAGTTATGAAGTATAACCATACAAACACTCATGAATCCACAAACAGGAAATATAACATTACTAATACTGTTGAAAATTCTGTTATGTTCCACATCCTCCCTCACCACCCTGCCTCCCTCCAGAAATCACCAGTATCCTGGATTTTGCATTTATCATTTACTTGGTATTCTTTACAGTTCTACACTATATTTATGAATCCCTAAACAATATGTTATTTCATTTGTGTTTTTTTAAATTTACATCAGTGGTATAATAAAATACATAATTTTTCACTAATCTGCTTTCCTTATTTAATATGGCTTTAAGAGCCACCTAGTGTGTACGTATAACCATAATTCATTAACTTTATTCCCATGGAATATTTCTGTGTATAAATTATACCACAGCTTACTTATCCATTCTCCTGTCAGCAGACATTTCCACCCTCTTTTTTCCTATATGAACAGTGTTAACGTGAGTCTCCTTGTACACATCTCCTGACCCATATATATGGGAAAATGTACTCTAGAGGTTTTCTAATTGAAACCCTTCATTTATGGACAAATAAACTGGGGCCCAGAGGCTCCTGGCAATTGGTAATAAGATTACAGGTGAGATCCCTACCTTTCATGTTTTCTTCATTCTGTGCCACCTCCATCTGAATATGCTGGAACTTATTTTCAAGAAATAAGTTTACCTGTATATGGTTAGTATTTAGCTTATGTAGTTACTAAGGTTTTTCTGTTTTTGTTTGTTTTTGGTAACTTGAGGAAGAAAGGAAGCAGGCTTGTCTCTTGTGCCTGTGAGGAGGAGGAAAAGGGTAATTAGGGAGCTGGTCCCGGTTAGGGAGCGCCTTTGGGACTCTTGGTAAGGCCAACCATCTCCCTTCCCCATTTATCAACTTTTTAAAAAAAAGATTTTATTTATTTATTTGAGAGAGCAAGAGAGAGAGAAAGAGAGAGCACGTGCACGTATGCGTGCATGGGCAGGGGGAGGGAGAGGGGGAGGGGCAGAGGGAGAGAGAGAGGGAGAAGAGACTCCTTCCTGATCAGGGAACCTGATGCAGGGCTTGATCCCAGGACTCTGGGATCGTGACCTGAGCCGAAGGCAGCTGCTTAACTGACTGAGCCACCCAGGTGTCCCTTAGGAACTTTTTCTTTAAGTATAACATGCATACAGACGAGTGGACATATCATACACATATAGCTTGATGAATTTGTGCAAAGTGAACACACTCATGTAACCAGCACACAGGTCCAGGCAGAGAATGTAATCAACACCCCAGGAGTGCCCTCCCCCCTCCCCCATTTCCCTTTCAGTCACTACTGGCAGTGCTCCTCTCCCTCTGCCCTATCTTTTCTCCCATCCCCTGGAGAAGGCCCTTTGAATATCCTGACATTTTGAAGTGATGGTTCTGTGGTACTCTGGATATAATATTGCTCATGGACGTATAAGATCAGAGTTATATCCTAGCTCTAATATTTTCTTACCATATGACTTTGGGTCCCTGTAATTCTCTGGTTCTCAAATGCTTTATCTATAACATGGAGATAATAAGGAATTTTTGGTTTGACAAGAAATTTAGATGAACTAAGACAAGTGGAATTTCCTAATAAAGATCCTGGCACAGAGTAGGTATTCAATAAATGTTGGACTGTGAGATCTGCATGTCTCTTTGCGAGTTAGAGGTTATGAGCTCATGGGACATCATTTCTAGATTGTACAGTCTTTTTTTGTTGATGTTCAGTCTTGACATTAATCCATGAACGTGTTCTCCTGCCTCTGTTGCCACAGTCCTTTTTCTCAGCCATTTTTCTATTCTAGGGTAAGATTTCCCAAGACATCCTTCATCCTGAAAGAAGTGAACCAATATGTTGTCTTGTCTCACCTTACAAGTCCTGGTTTACTGGCCTCATTATTAGTTGGATATGGGCTTTGATAAAATTCTTATTATGGAGTTGAAGAAAGCAGCAGTGTACATCAATGACTTCTCTCATATTTATGGTCTAGACGTGAAGCTTGTTTTAAGTTACACTTGACACCTTTGGAATGCAGTGCCACTCTCTGAATAACTGCAGTTTTGGGCTCTGCTTTTCAGTACTGAATGAAGGTCAGTATTTTTGTCTTTTTTTTTTTTTTTTTAAAAGATTTTATTTATTTATTTCACAGAGGGAGAGAGATCACAAGGAGGCAGAGAGGCAGGCAGAGAGAGAGAGGGGGAAGCAGGCTCCCCGCTGAGCAGAGAGCCCGATGTGGGCCTCGATCCCAGGACCCTGAGATCATGACCTGAGCCGAAAGCAGAGGCTTTAACCCACTGAGCCACCCAGGCGCCCTATTTTTGTCTTTATTAAGTGATAATGGTAGATGCTCACTGGGGAATAAATATAATGTCCTTAACTTTTGGAATTGGATATAGGTAATAAAGTCTACGTATTTTCTCATTCCCTTATTTAGAATAATGAACTATTCATTTTGTATATTCTTGTCATACAGTTTTTATCTTTTCCCTTGTTTACTGAAATCATTAGATAGAGTGGCCAGATGTGCACTAAATGTATATTTTATATATTTCTATTTTCTGGAGAAGAGGAGGAAACTTTTTTTTTCTACTGCCATGGTTTTATTTTCTATGCAGTATAAGCACATTTTAATTGTATCATGAATTTTAGTGCCCATTAATTTGAGGCAGTAGACCATATTTGTGATTTTAAATGAGGGTGTGAAAATTTCATCAGTTTGCACAGGTTCACCTGTAAATAAAAATGAAGGCAGTAGTAATAAAGTATAAAAAAATGTAGATGGAGAGGGAAAGGTAAAACCTGTATTTATTGTTTGTATACTGTGCATGTGTGTATTATTGTATTTTTACCTATACTATCTCATTTAATGTCACCGTGGTAAAGACACAATAAAAATCAAACATCTATTTCATGGCATCAAGGTGATAATGGTACCTTTCTATTAGGAACCTTTTTTTTTCTCTACTGCCATGGTTTTATTTTCTATGCAGTATAAGCACATTTTAATTGTATCATGAATTTCAGTGCCCATTAATTCGAGGCACATAAGTTTACCATTTAGACCACAAGTTTACCATTATAATTTGAGTCAATGTATTGAGTGGAAGTTCACAAAATGGGACCCCAGAGGAAGAGTTATCTGATGAAGAACATGCATTCTTTTCTGGTGTCCCAACCACCTTGACTCTGGGGGAGATGCCCTCCCTCCCCAGAGAGTACCCAGTCAACTCAAAAGCAAAAGTCCTTTTTATCTAATATGAAATTAGAAGACCCTTGTAACTGATGTTACAAGGTGTTCCTTTGTTGCCTAGGAATTAGGTCCACCTCATGTGGATAGTACTCCTCTTAACATCCAATGGGTTCTGTGAGAGGTTAAAATGGAGATGTCTAATGCTTCACCCTAAAGGTACTCTAGGGGGGAATCCAGACTGTTGGGTTACCGCCACTTAGGCTTCTGCTATCTCAGTGGCAGTCATCAGTGGTTGCAGAGGAAGAGGCTAGTTTGACAGTCTTGCAATCTGGCATTCTCCCCCAGCTACGTTATTGATAGCTCTTCTCTCTCTCTCTAAAATTAATTTAAAACTAATTCCAGTATAGTTAACATACCGTGTTATATTAGTTTCAGGTGTACAGTATAGTGATTCAGCAATTAGTATACATCACTCAGAGCTCGTTATTCTAAGTGTACTCTTTAATCCCGAGCATCTATTTCATCCATCCCTCCGCCCACCCCCCGCTCTGGTAACCATCAGTTTGTTCTCTATTGTTTAGAGTCTTGCTCTCCATTTGTCTCACTCACTCTTTCTTTTTTTCCTTCACTTATGTGTTTTGTTTCTTAAATTCCATTTGTGAGTGAAATTATATGAGATTTGTCTTTCTCTGACTTATTTTACTTGCATTATACCCTCTAGATCCATCTATGTTGTTGCACATGGCAGGATTTCTTTTTTATGGCTGAATAATATTCCATCTATATCTATATTTATAGTTATATATCTCATATCTTTATCTATTCATCAATCGATGAACACTTGGGTTTCTTCCATATCTTAGCTATTGTAAATACTGCAATAAGCATAGGGGTGCATATATCTTTTTGAATTAGTGTTTTCATTCTTTTGGTAAATACCCCAGTAGTGGAATTACTGGATTGTAGGGAAATTGACCATATAGCTGTAGGTTTATTTCCAGGTTTTCTATTCTATTTCATTAATCTATGTGACTATTTTCGTACCAGTACCATACTGTTTTGACGACTACAGCTTTGTAATATAACTTGAAGTACAGAATTGTGATGCCTCCAGCTTTGCTTTTCTTTTTCAAGATTGTTTTGGCTATTCAGGGTCTTTTGGGGTTCCATACAAATTTTAGGATTGTTTGTTCTAGCTCTGTGAATAATGTTCTTGGTATTTTGACAGGGATTGCCTTAAATATGTAGACTGCTTTGGGTAGTATAGACATTTTAACAATATTTGTTCTTGCAATCCATGAGCATGCAATGTTTTTCCATTTCTTTGTGTCTTCTTCGATTTCTTTTATCAGTGTTTAACTGTTTTCAGAGTCCAGGTTTTTCACCTCTTTGGTTAGGTTTGTTCCTAGGTATCTTATTATTCTTGGTGCAATTGTAAATGGGATTGTTTTCTTAATTTATCTTTCTGCTGCTTCATTGTTGGTATATGGAAATGCAACATAATTCTGACATTGATTTTATATCTTGCAACTTTTTTGCATTTGTTAATAAATTCTAGCAGTTTTTTGATGGAGTCTTTCAGATTTTTTATATTCAGTATCATTCCATCTGCAAATAGTGGAAGTTTTACTTCTTCCTTACTGATTTGGATGCCTTTTATTTCTTTGTGCTAAATGATTACTGTGGCTAGAACTTCCAGTACTATGTTAAATAACAGTAGTGAGAGTGGACATCCTTGTCTTGCTCCTAACCTTAGGAGAAAAGCACTCAGTTTTTCCCCCATTAAAGATGATGCTAGGGGTGCCTTTGATTAAGTGTCTGCCTTGAGCTCAGGTCATGATTCCAGGGTCCTGGGATGGAGTCCTACTTCAGACTCCCTGTTCAGCAGGGAGTCTTCTTCTCCCTCCACCCCTGCTCATGATCTCTCTCTCTCTCACTCTCTATCTCTCAAATAAATAAGAAAAATCTTTAAAAAAAAAAAGAGATGGTATTAGGTGTGGTTTATCATAGATGGCTTTTATTATGATGAGGTATGTTCCCTCTAAACCTAGTTTGTTGAAGGTTTTTTTTATCATGAATGGGTCTTGTACTTTGTCAAAAGGTTGGTATTTTTTTTTGCATCTATTGAAATGATCATATGGTGTCTGTCTTTTCTTTTATTGATGTGGTGTGTCATATTGATTGATTTATGAATACTGAACCATACTTGCATTCTATAGGTAAATCCCACTTGATCGTAGTGAAATTTCTTTAATGTATTGTTGGAATCCATATGCTAATATTTTGTTGAGAATTTTTGCATCTATGTTCATCACAGATATTGGCCTCTCATTTTTAGTGGAGTCTTTATTTGGTTTGGCAATCAGGGTAATGCTGGTTTCATAGAATGAATTAAGAAGTTTTTCTTCCTTTACTACTTTTTGGAATAGTTTGAGAAGAATAAGTATCAACTCTTCTTTAAATGTTTGGTAGAATTCACGTGTGAATTCATCTGGCTGTGGACTTCTGTTTGCTGAGAGTTTTTTAAATTACTGATTCAATTTAGTTGCTGGTAATTCAGTTGATGATTCCAATTTTCTAGTTTTTCCTGATTCAGGATTGGGAGGTTATATATTTCTGGGAATTTATCTATTTCTCAAAGGTTGTCCAGTTTTTTTGCATATAATTTTTCATAATATGCTCTTACAATGTATCTCTGTGATGTTGGTTGTTATCTCTCCCCTTTCATTTCTGGTTTTATTATCTGATTTTTTTTTTTTTTATGAATCTGGCTACAGTTACATCGATCTTTTTGAACAACCAGCCCTTGGTTTCACCGATCTGTTCTATTGTTTTTTAGTTTCTATTTCATTTATTTTTGCTCTAATCTTATTTCCTTCCTTCTACAGGGGTTTGGATTTTGTTTGTTGTTCTTTATCTAGTTCCTTTAGATGTGGTTAGGTTGCTTATTTGGTATTTTTCTTGGTTCTTGAGCTATGTCTACATTGCTATAAACTGCCCTTTTAGAACCACTTTTGCTGGTCCCAAAGATTTTGGACCATTGTATTTTCCTTTTTGTTTGTCACCATGTATTTTTTTTTTTATTTCTTCTTTGATTTCATTCTTGGCCTGCTCATTTTTTAGTAGGATGTTGTTTAACTTCTATGTTTTTGTGTTCGCTTAAGGGTTTTTCTTGTGGTTTATTTCTAGTTTCATAGCATTGTGGTTGGGAAAGATGCATGGCATGACCTTTGAATTTGTTGAGACTTGTTTTGTGACCCAATGTGTGATCTATTCTGGAGCTTGTTCTATGTGCACTTGCAAAGAATGTGTATTCTGCTGTTTAGAATGGAATGTTCTGAATATATCTATTTAGTCCATCTGTTCCAGCGTGTCATTCAAAGCCCTTGTTTCCTTGTTGGTTTTCTGTTTAGATGATCTGTCCATTGATGTAAGTGGGGTGTTAAAGTCTCCTACTATTCGTGTAATACTGATTAGCTCCTTTATGCCTCTTATTAAGTGCTTTATGTTTTTGGGTGCTTCCATTTTGGGTGCATAAATATTTACAATTGTGATATATTCTTGTTGGACTGTGCCCTTTATGATTATATAGTGTCCTTTCTTTGTCCCTTATTACAGTCTTTGTTTTAAAGTTATTTTGTTTGATATCAGTATTGCTACCCTGGCTTTCTAGCCACTTCCATTTGCATGATAGGTATTTCTCCATCCTCTGTCTCTTTTTTTGTTTTTGTTTTTGTTTTCATTTCTCTCTTTTTTTTTCCTTTTTATAAACCTTTTTGTTGAGGGCTGACTTTCAGTAGATTGCAGTGAGGGAGCTGCTTTGCTATGTACGAAACCCCTACCCATAAGCAGGTCCTCTACAAATGGTTTAGCACCAGGTTCCCCAAGAATGTGAGTTGCGTGATGGGTGAAGGGGCAGCCCCCTTTCTGGCTGTGTCCCACTTCCCAGGAGGAGGGGCTCTCCCATCATCTCACTTTCAATCTGCATCTGTCTTTAGGTCTGAAATGAGCCTCTTCTAGGCAACATATAGATGAGTCTTGTGTTTTTATCCATTCTGTCACCCTGTGTCTTTTGATTGGAGGACTTAGTCCATTTACATTCAAAGAGATTATTGATTTGTATGCATTTATTATCATTTTGTTACATGTGTTATTATTGTTTTTGTATTTCCTCTCTGTTCCTTTCTTTGTTGTTCTCTTCTGCTTAGTTGGCTTTCTTTAGCAAAATACTTGGATCTGTTTCTCTTTATTTTTTGCATATCTGTCACTGTTTTTTGATTTGTGATTATCATTTGCTTTATATAACCTTCTGCATATAGTGGTCTGTATTAAGTTGATGGTCTCTTAATTTTGAATCCATTCTTTACTTTTCTCCCCTCCACATTTCAGTATTTGGTATCATATTTTACATCCTTTAATTTTGTGCTTCTCTTCATTTTTACAGATATACTTTTTTTTTCTTTCGTGCTTCTTGTATTCCTTATCTTACTTACGGTTTTTGTTTTTCACTCACAGAGTCCTTCTTAACATTTCTTGTAGGGCAGATTTAGTGATCATGAATTCTCTTAACTTTTGTTTGTCTGGAAAATTCCTAATTTCTCCATCTATTCTGAATGATAGCCTTACTAGATATCATTGGCTGCAGATTTTTCCCTTTCGAACTGTGAATACATCATGCTACTCTCTTCTGTCCTACAAAGTTTCTGCTAGAATATCAGCTGATAGTATTATGGGGTTTCCTTCATATGTAACTGTCTCCTTTGCCCTTGCAAACTTTTAAGATTCTTTCTTTATCACTATTTGTTGCCATTGTAATTTTTATGTGTGTTGGTGTGGACCTCCTTGAATTAAAATTTTGGGGGGATCCCTGTGCCTCCGGAATCTGGATCTCTTGTTTCCCACCCTGGATTTGGAAAGATTTCCGCTGTTATTTCTTCAAATGCATTCTCCCCTCCCCCTACTTCCTTCTGGGATCCCTGTAGTACAAATGTTATCATGCTTGGTGTCACTGAGTTCTCTAAGTCTGTTCTAATTATGCAGTATTTATTTGTGTCTTTCCTGTTCAGGTTGATTGCTTTCCATTATTCTGTTTTCCAGGTCAATGATTCATTCCTCTGCTTCTTGTAACCTAATATTTATTTCATTTATTGTATTTTTAATTTATTGAATTTTTCATCTCTGATATGTCATTTTTTATCTCCTTATTAAGGGTCTCATTGATGTATGTCCTCCTACTGTTTTTTTCAAGTCCAGTGAGTATTTTTATTTTTATTTTTTATTTTTGAGAGAGAGAGAATGAGAGAAGGAGGGAGAGGCAGAAGGAGAGAGAATCTGAAGCACGCTCCATGCCTACTGTGGAGCCTGATGTGGAGTTCAGTCTCACAACCCTGAGGTCATGACCTGAGCTGAAATCAAGGGTCAGATGCTTAAACGACTGAGCCACCCTCAAGTCTAGTATCTTTATGATCATTAGTTTACATTTTCTATCAGGCATATTACATATTTGTTTTGTTTAAATCTCATGCTCTGATTTTTGTCCCGTTCTTTAATTTAGGATATATTCTTCTGTCTCCTCATTTTGCCTGCCTCTGTGTTTCTGTTTGTTAGGAAGATCAGCTATGTCTTCTTTTGGAAGTAGTGTTTATGAAGAAGAGATACTATAATGCCCTGCAGTGCAGTGTCCCCTGTTCACCAGAACCTGGCACTTCAGGGGAGTGTCCTATGTGTGTTCCTTTTACCCCAGTATTGTGTCTCAGTCACTTTTCCTTCCAGTCCAGTCCTCTGCACCTTCTGCCTGTTGTAGGCTGTGCTTGCTCATTGTGATGGTGGTGGGACTAAGGCAGGCCAGCTGTGAGGGGTCCTGCCCTCAGGGGAACTCAGCGGCAGGGAAGTGGCATTAACAAAACTTGCACTAAGCCCAGTGTGATGGGCAGCTGGCTTGGAGTGCACGAGACCATAGGAGAACTTGTGGGCAGGGCACAGTGTCAGGATGTTAGGTGCAAGTGTCTGTGCAGTGCCACCCCCTGCATGTGGGCCTTTGTTTATGCTGGGGGGTGGGAGAGGAAAATGGCACCTGCCAGCTCCTTTGTTTCCAGAGAAGTTCTCCAACATGCTCCAAAATCAGATAAACAGATCTCCCAAATGTTTGCCCTGGGTGTTGTGCAAACTTACATTTCTGTGTTGCCTCTCCATTACCTGCTGTCTCTTTATTTTTTTTATTTTTTATTTTTTTTAAAGATTTTTATTTATTTATTTCACAGAGGGAGAGAGATCACAAGGAGGCAGAGAGGCAGGCAGAGAGAGAGGGGGAAGCAGGCTCCCCACTGAGCAGGGAGCCCGATGCGGGCTTCGATCCCAGGACCCTGAGATCATGACCTGAGCCGAAAGCAGAGGCATTAACCCACTGAGCCACCCAGGCGCCCCCTGCTGTCTCTTTAAGGGTGGTGACCCAGCTATCACTTGCCCTCCTGGCTAGCCTCGGTGCTGAGTTAGCTGACTTTTAAAGCTCCAGGTTCCAGCACTCATGGAATTCAGCTTCTCTGGTTTTCAAGGTCAAATATTATGGGAATTCATCTTCCCCATGTAAGCTCCCCAGTGTGAGGGACTGTTTCTCTTACCTCTTCACACCTATAGCTCCCTCTCTCCTATGGGCAACCTCCATTTATGATTCTGCCCTTCCTGCCCTCTTAGATGTGGCTTCTTCTCTACATTTAGTTATGGGGTTTGTTCTTCCAGTCTTTGGATTGTTCTCTTATTTATTTACACAGATGTGAGTGGTATCTAGTTATAATCATGGGATGGGGTGAGTTTAGGGTCCTCCTACCCTGCCATCTTCCCAAGCTCTCTCCTCTATTAGGAATCTTCAGAGTTTCCAGGCACCAAATTTCGGACCTTCTAAGGGAGCAACAGATTGATCAGTCACATGTCTTGAAAAACTCATGTTTAAGATTTATTCCTTATTTCATTTTTATTAAAGTTTTATAAGGTTTATATTTTATTACACTAAAAATGAGAAATAAAGTAGAGATGTTCAGCTGATTTGTTTGAATTCATTGAGGACAGAATGTCCTTGGAGTCCTGCAGGAAGTCTGGGAAATGAGGCAACATGTTCTATTTCTTGAACTTCTGTAAGTGTGACTTAGAGCAATTCTTATTAATTTAGTTACAAATATTTATTGAGTTTTTACTTTATGCCAGCTCCTGCTGTGTTGGAGTTAAAATGGTTAGGAATATATGATCTCTCCATGAAATTATAGACTAGGGAGGAAGCCAGGCATAAAAATACAATCACGATCTAAAGAATATGTGGGGACAATGCTAAGTAATGTAATATCTTAGCCATGGGAGTATCTAACATCAGGAACCTAGTTTACTTTGTGGGGTAAGGTGTTTCAGGAGTCTTCCCAGTAAAAGATGAATACAAGTAGAAGATGAATACAAGGTGGATAAGTGGAAGGGGATGACAAACTGGCAAGTACAGAGGAATCATAGAATTCAGGAAGATGCAAGAAGTTGATGTCTCTGGTGTTTTTGCATAGATCCAGCAGGTACTGTTGGAAATGTAGGAGTCTAAATGCTATCATTCCTACCTGCTTGACATTGCATATATCTGTTCCTTCTGCTAATTCCTGTTACCAATGTTTATCTCACCATTTCCTACCACAGACATTGCAGCTTCCTCTAAATCTTCTTGCTGCCTTCAGTCTTGATCATCTTAGATTTATTGTCTGTAGTGCTTCCAAAGTGATCTTTTTGGAGCGCCTGGGTGGCTCAGTGGGTTAAAGCCTCTGCCTTCGGCTCAGGTCATGATCTCAGGGTCCTGGGATCGAGGCCTGCATCCGGAACCTGCTTCCTCCTCTCTCTCTGTCTGCCTCTCTGCTTACTTGCGATCTCTCTCTCTCTCTCTCTGTCAAATAAATAAATAAAATCTTTAAAAAACAAACAAAGCAAAGTGATCTTTTTGTACTCAAATATGATTTTTCCCTGTGTTTAAAACCCTTCTAAATCTGCCTTTCCAATGGCAACAGGATAAACATAGACACTTATTGCATGTTATAACAAGCTCTTATGATCTGGTTCCTGTTTGATAAGTTTTTAAAGTTTATATTTATCTTGAATGCAAACATGAAATTTTGGAGGCAGAGATAATTATTATTACAGCAATGACTTCACTATTTCCCCATGCCCAGTAGTTGTGATAAGTGATAGAATGAGAGCCAGATGTTATCCTGTATGTTGGGGAATGGGAGAGTCTACACTGCAGTAGAGGAATCCTGAAATTATGAATCTGGGAGTTTATATAGGCTACGTGCTGTCCCATCATCTCTGGAAGAAGGGAGAGAAACATTTACTCTCTAGTTTTTACAGTCCTTTGGAATGTAAAGGACTGGCTTCAAAGCACAGGATTTCATTCTCCATAGATAAGGAAACATAGAGAGAGAACTCTAAAATGTCTGGAGGTCTCTGTCTAGTCAATCACTCTTTAATGTCCAAGATTTATCTTTTAACCTAGTTTCCAATTTTCTTTGGTCAGAAACATGGAGAGATTTTCACTCCAGTTTCACACTGCTCACCTTTCCAGGGTCATTACCTCTTGCTTCTTTGCTGAAACACTGCTCCCTCACTGCTAAACTACTTGTAGTTTTCTATACTTTGTGGTTTCAGCCCTTATGCCATTGTTTATTTGTTTTAATATTGCCCAATTAATTTTTTTGCTCATGATTTCTATCAAGAAAAAATTTACATACAGCGAAATATACTGTTCTTAAGTTTATAATTTGGTAAGTTTTGATAAATGTAAGTACCTGTGTAACACCACCCTAATCAAAATAGAACACATTGCTATCACAGCAGAAAGTTCCCTTTGTGCCTTCTTCCTGTCAGTTACCCCCTCCTCTCATACTATTTTGGTTGCTGTCACTATTAGTGATTAGTTTTCCCTGTATTTGAACTTCATATAAATGAAATCATATATTATGTTGCTCATTTTCGTCTGGCCTCTTTAGCTCGACATATGTTTTTGAAATTCATGTATGTTGAGTGAATCAGCAGCTTATTCTTTATGTGGAGTAGTTTCCATTATATGAATGTTGCTTAATAAGTTTGTCTTATTCATATGTGATGGCATTGAGTTGTTTCCAGTTTTTGTCTATTACGAATAGAATTGCTATAAGCACTCTTATTCAAGAATTTTTTGTCGGCCCACTTTTTTGTTTCTTTTGGGTAAATACCCAAGGGGAGAATTGCTGGATTGTAGATAGAGTGTATGCTTAAGTATAAAGAAACTGCCAAACATTTTTTCGAAACGGTTTTACCTTCACATTCCATGCAGTTTTCTCTGACTGGGGGGAGGGGGGTTCTTCTGACCCCTTCTGCATAGTGAATTCTTCCTCATCTTTCAATTCATAGCCTAAACATCACTTCCTTTGTGAAAGTTTCGAGAGAGTTTATTATACTCGTTAGGCTACCACTTTTATTGTTCCCTTTCCAATTTGGCTGCCCCACCCTTCACCCTCCCAGTCGATGGAAATCAGGAATAGTGTCATATGTATATTACACACTCAGATGTATTAGGGGAAGCTACCAGTTTTTTATATTAGATGTCATTCCATTAACTTCTACTGAGCAGTTACCTTGCCAAGCAGAATAGGTAATAAGTTTATAAATAAAGAAAACTTATCATTTAGATGTCAGTTAGTTTTGTTCACTGATTGATGGAGGGATCTGATTGATGAAAGATGTTATGTTGGGGACAAGGAAGTTTTGGCTGTCGAACCAGCTCTCTAGTCCTCTTTTTGTTTATATAGTAAAAATACAAGCAAAAGTAGCATGAAGTCACATAGTATTGAAATAGTTACTGTTGCCTCAATAAGGCAAGAAGAAATAAAAAGAATGCATATGGATTATTTAAGATTACAAACATCATTATCCCCTAATTCAAATAACAAACTATCTTACTACTACCATCTTCCCTTTCTTTTATGCTATTTTTATATTTTATCTGTAACCCATGAAAGGATAATGACTTTTTCTGTCTCCTGTGAAGATGATCTAACCACAGAGCTTCCACTGACTAGATAGTGGTTGTTGTGTGGGTTATGGAGCAAGATGAGAAACAATATCCAAATGATATGTATGCCAAGCAATAGATAGCAGAAAATGCATTTATTCTAACTTTTTCATGTGCCTTGTATAAAAAGGGGGTACTTCAGAAGCTATTTTAATAGTTTGTTGTTTGAAATCTGTTGAGGTTTCCTCTCCTCTTCCACAATTCCCAGGTAGGGGAGAAGAGTTATCATTACTTAATAGTCAGTAAGGTTGACATTTAATGAGAAAGCAGTTCTGAAAAGTGGATGGGTTTTAAAGATCTCAGCATGAATAAGTAGAAATATTAAAGGTAACAGCTGCCTATGAGTGATTGTTGTTGGCTTCAATTTACCTAGTAAAGAGCACAGAAAACTTCTAATATTTCTTCATTCTTAACATTTTAATGATCAAACTATAAGACAATGCAACACTTTAAGTTGGTGACATTTAAGTTTTATTTTTCAGGAATGCACTAAAGGCAGATGAGTAAGCTGATGTGCTACCAAAAACACCATAGAAAAATATATATGTCACACCATTCTTAGCTAATGTGCCAATTTTTCTCAGAATACACGGTCAGGTGCTATTTCTCTGAGTTTCACAAACAGAGGTGACTTAAAGGGCTCATGGAACACTGTATGTTCATTCTCTAAATGAACTAGAGGAAAGTGATGACTTGGGACTTAGTTTACCAATACAGTATATGTGGTGTATATTTATTTAGTGCTTTCTGTATTCAAAATGCTGTGGAGGAAATCATTGAAGATATGCCCTAGCTTTGGCAAAATTTTAGATTTCAATTGCTTTGGAATAACCGAATGGCATATGTACATATCAACATAAATATTTTGAATGCATATTTCAACAAAGCAGGCTTATGTGACTCCTGAAATAACTTGAAAGGAAGTCTTTAAGTGTGATTATATTCTGAGCTTAACCTACTTTAAAAATGAAACCTGGTTAAAAACTGAAAACCTTTGTCAGCTCTCAGATTTTTATTTTGGGTCACTGTTGAAGTGTAGATATATTTTTATTAAATTAAAAAATAGAGGATTATTTGGGGGAAAGATGACAGAGTAGGAGGATCCTAAGCTCACCTCATTCCACATCTAGCTAACACCCATATCAGTGCAAATAACCCAGAAAATGCCTCAAAGACTGGCCAGATTCTTTACAGGTAAATGTAGACAACAAGCCTCATTGAAAAGGGTAGGAAGGGCAGAGGTGAGGTTGGGTGCCAAATGGACCCATGGGACTGTCTGTGGGTGGGAGGGACACTGCATGCACAGAGAGGAAAGAGGACCAGACCCTCACACCAGGTAATCCAGGCCCTGGTGACCCACGTGGGGAAGATGAAGCCCCCATAAAATTTGGCTTTGAAAACTAGAGGGGCGTAACAATCAGTGGGTCTTAACACCTGGAACTTTCAAAATCAGTGGGCTAGGCTCTAGGAGAGCCAAAACGGCAGAGGACCCACCCCAAAGTGACAGCACAACAAAGAGCCTGAAGAGATATAGCATAGAAGCAACAGTTTGAAAAACATCTGGGGGGTATATTTGGAAGGAGGTTTATTTACTAATTCTCAGAGCATGTGCTGGAGGGCAGGGGTCTTTAAGGGACTTCTCCAAGAACAAAAGAGCTGGCAAGTGCCATTTCTCCTCCTTGGCCCGTCAGCCTAGATAAATGGGTACCTGTTGGAATCAGCAGAACATGAATACTCTCTACCTAGCTTGTTCACAGCATCCCCTGCCCTGCCCACCACGTTTTCCTCTAGACATGCCCACTCTAGTACGTCTTTGGCCTGAGCTCATCCAAAGTGATGCCATAAACCTGGCAGTGTGCAAGCAGCTCTGATGGGGTCACCATAAATCCAAAGTGACTCCTGCCCTGGGGAGAGGGGAAGATAACCACACACACCAGTCAACTGTGGCCCCAGCAATGGGCTGGGGTTAGACATCTGGTCTGACTGCCAGCCCCACCCACCAATTAAACCTTCTCAAGGAACAACAGAAGGAAGGCACTCTGCAGTTGTATCTTTGCCTGCTTTGACTCAGCTCAGGGTCAAGGAGGCCCCAGACTGGCCCATTAACAACACAGGGACCAAACCCTGCACTCAACAAGCAAAGAGAGCCTTGAAGGTGATGGGACTAAAGGCAAACATGGCTCAGCCACAACAGTAGGGCACATGCAGGCCACACAGGAGACACCTCTGAAATGCCAAGTTCTGGTGAACAGGGCCATTGCATGGCAGGGCAACAGGATCTCTTCTTCATAGGGACACTACTTTCAAGAGCAGGTTAGTAGTAATAATAATACTAATCGACTTTTCTAACATCAGAAACAGACGCAGAGAGACAAAATGAGGAGACAGAGGATTATGTTCCAAATGAAAAAAAGGATAAAACTACAGCAAGAGACCTAAGTGAAATGGCTATAAGTAATATGACTGATAGAGAATTTAAAGTAATGATCATAAAGATACTCGCTGGACTTGAGCAAAGAGTGGAGGTCCTCAGTAGAACCCTTAACAAAGAGATAGAAAACATAGAAAAAGAACCAATCAGAGATGAAGAACTCAATAACTGAAATTAAGAATATGCTCGATGGAATCAGTAGTAAACTAGAGGAAGCAGAAGAATGGATCAGTGACCTGGAGGACACAGTAATGGAAAGCAATCAGATGGAACAGGAGACAGAAAAAAAAAATTAAGGGAACTCAGTGACACCATCAAGTATAATAACATTCACATTATAGAGATCCCAGAAGAAGGGAGAGAAAAGGGGCAGAAAATGTATTTGAAGAAATAATAGCTGAAAACTTTTCCCAAATCTGGGGATAGCAATAGAAATCCAGATCCGTGAAGCTCAGAGAGCTCCCAAAAAGGTCAATTCAAGGAGGTTCACACCAAGACACATAATACTTAAAATGGCAAAAAGTAGTGATAGAGAATTTTAAAAGCAGCAAAAGAAAACAGTTACATACAAGAGAAATCCCATAAAGCTATCAGCTGATTTTTCAGTAGAAATTTTGTAGGACTGTAGAGGAGTGTGGCATGATATATTCAAAATACTGAAAGAAAAAAAAAAAAACAACCCTGCAGCCAAGAATACTCTATCTGGCAATGCTATCATTCAGAATATAAGGAGATAAGGAGAGATAAAGCATTTCCCAGAAAGACAAAAGTTAAAGCAATTCATGATTAAATTGGGCCTACAAGGCATGTTAAGGTGGGCTTTTGAGTGGAAAAGACAGACAATAAATAGGAGTAAGAAAAGTAGGAAGCAAAAAAGCAGCAAAATTAAGTATATCTATAAAAATCACTCAAAGGATTCACAAAATAAAAAGATCTAGTGTATGACAGCATATGCCTAAACATGGTGGAGGGAGAGGAGTAAAGATTAGGTTCAAACTAAGTGATCATCAACTTAATATAGATTGTTATATGCATAAGATGTTGAATATAAACCTAATGGTAACCAAAAATAAAAAACCAGTAATAGATATGCAAAAAATAAAGAGCAAGTCTTGAAGCATATCACTGAAGAAAGCCAGCTTACTATGAGAGAAGAGAGCAAGAGAAGAAAGGAACAGAGAACTCCAAAACAGCTATAGAACACATAATGAAATGGCAATAAGTATGTACCTATCAATAATTACTTTGAATCAAATAGAATAAATGCTCCAATCAAAAGACACAGGTTGATAAAATTTATTTTTCTCTCTAAATTAGGATGTAAGTTTTATATTCTATTTCTATTATTTTAAGGTTACCCTTGAAATTTTATCATACACAGTTAACAAATTCTAAAGTTAATGTCTAAACCTTTTTCTAAAAATTTTTTAAAGATTTTATTTATTTATTTGACAGAGAGAGAGATTACAAGTAGGCGGAGAGGCAGGCAGAGAGAGGAGGAAGCAGGCTGCCCACTGAGCAGGGAACCCGATCCGGGGCTCCATCCCAGGACCCTGAGACCGTGACCTGAGCTGAAGGTGGAGGCTTTAACCCACTGAGCCACCCAGGCGCCCCTAAACCTTTTTCTAAATGATACAAAGACTTTAGAACACTTTAATTTTGAGCACTCACCTTCCAAATAATAACATTGTTGTCCTGCATTTTAGTCGATCTCTAAATGTAAAAATTATTACTGTAATTATACAGAGAGTTCTGGTTACCTCTTCAAAATTATATGCTATTTTATAGAGTATCTAAATTTGTGCCTTTAAAAAGTTACTTTACACAGTGTGCTTTTAAAATTACCCAGTATTTCCCAGTGTGTTTGTTCAGACCCTCATTCAGAGATTTTTGTTCCTCCTGACGTTTATCCCTTTAACACATTCCTTTAGTGAAGATCTATTTTTTAACATTTCTGATATCTAATATTGGACAGAAAAGAATGGATGTGTTGGCGTAGTCAGTAGTGAGCAAAGGTCATGTATTTTGAAGATTGCATGCTACTTCAGTCTATTCAAAATTTCTGGGAATTCTGAGGGTTCCTATATACTTGCATATTTTTGTTTAAAATTATATTTTCTCTTATTTTCTTTTCACTCAGAAATACAAATATTACAAAAATAGTCATAAATTAATTTTCTCAATAACACTGAAATATTTTACAACTTTTGAAAAAGCAGTATATTGATAGCTAAATTATTACTTAAATATTAAATCTTTGACTTTCATTCTTTTTTGTCAGTAAATAAAATGCTAAATTAACAAATTAATTTTATTAATATTAATATAAAGGCTATATCCATTTATTAAATTATTTATTTTAAAAGCAATACAGTACTTGAAAAGGCTGGGCATTTCAAAACACTTTTCAATGATCTTTATTATTAAAAGTGACTAATTATATTTAACTGCTGACAAAACTGTTGAAAAAAACTGACACTATATTACATAGTTTTAATGCTTTTTTAGCTTTGTGTTTTTTTGTTTTTTATTTGAAGAGAGTTGTTACAAAAGAGATCTGATAATAATAGGTTGATACTGAGGCATTTAATAACCTCTTAGGTTTCTTTTGTGGTCTGTGAGGTGGTTTCTGATACAGTGAATTAACAGTGAGCTCCATGCCAGGAAATACTAGCATATACTTGCTTTCTTTTAAGCTATTTTAAAGAATGTGCTTATTGTTTACTTGACTTTTTGAAAATACACTTTATGGAATAAGGAATCCTTGAGGGATACTATATAAAGATATTCACTGATATTTTATGAAAGGTTTGAAAGTTTGGGTTTAATTCTATTTCTTCTAAAGCCTAGAGTTTAAAAGTAATTTAAGAGCTAAATAAAAGCCTCGATAGGGACCTTTCAGCTTCTGGACTTACCAATAACATTTTGAAAAATCCCATTACTATTAAGCACTGCAGTTTTTCATTAGATTTCAATAGCTTTTTTTCTCTTTTTTCTGACAGTTTGTAAGTAACAGATCTGTATAATTGGAACATAACATTTTACTGTGGCTTAATATTAATTGTCTTTCTTAGCATAGGCAAATAGCATTTAAAACAATGCTTTGAAGAATATTAACATGAAGAGCAGCCTTTTCAGTCATGCAGAGAAATGATTTTGAAGTGACATTAATTTTCACATTAAATTCTGTTGGGAAACCTTATAATGGCTCCTTTTTTTTTCTTTTTTTGGGAAAAGACTTCCAAACTATAATTTTTGACATTCTTTAGGGGCACTCATGGTTTTAGCTTATTCCACATAAGTCAAAATAACTTGGTATTTTAGAGCCTTAAAGTTTAATATTAATAGTTTTAAATAATCCTCTTCCTGAAAACTGTGTTGAACATTTCTATTTCTTTTATCATTATCTGCCTTGTAGCAGTCTTTTAAAGAAACTTTTATAAAGTCACAACTTTCCAAGTCCATTTTAATCTCTTGCATCTGTGGATTTCATAATTGATTGTATTTTTAATTCAATTCAAATTAAAATTTATTTTAAAATATCCTTTTTATTCTGAGAGAAGTTTATTTTTTATAGTGACTTTTTTTTATATAGTTACTTTTCTTAAAGTAATTTTGAGTTGTCAAACTAACTGGGCCAAATAGGTTATTTTTTTCCTTTTTTTTTTTTATTGTGTTATGTTAGTCACCATACTGTACATCATTAGTTTTTGATGTTGTGTCCCATGATTCATTGTTTGCATATAACACTCAGTGCTCCATGCAATCCATACCCTCCTTAATACCCATCATCACTCACCCATTCCCTGACCCCTCTTCCTTCTAAAACCCTCCATTTATTTCCCGGAGTCCATAGCCTGTCATGGTTCGTCTCCCACTCCGATTCTCCCCCCGCCCCCCGCTTTGTTTTTCCCTTCCTTCTCCTAATGTCCTTCAGGCTATTCCTTATGTTTCACAAATAAGTGACACCATATGATAACTGACTTTCTCTGCTTGACTTATTTCACTTAGCACAATCTCCTCCAGTCCCATCCATGTGGGTGCAAAAGTTGGGTATTCATCCTTTCTGATGGCTGAGTAATATTCCATTGTATATATGGACCACATCTTCTTTATCCATTTGTCTGTTGAAGGGCATCTTGGCTCTTTCCACAGTTTGACTATTGTGGACATTGCTGCTATGAGCATTTGGGTGCATATGGTCCTTCTTTTCACTACATCTGTATCTTTGGGGTAAATACCCAGTAGTACGATTGCTGAGTCATAGGGTAGCTCTAATTTTAATTTTTTGTGGAACTTCCACACTGTTTTCCATAGTGGCTGCACCAACTTGCATTCCCACCAACAGTGTAAGAGGGTTCGCCTTTCTCCACAACTTCTCCAACATTTGTTATTTCTTGCCTTATCGATAAGGCAAATAGGTTATTGTGAGAAAAAAATCTTCTCTGCATCTTTCCCTCTCTTTTGCATGTAGGTAGGGCTCAAAAAAGTTAAAATATCAAAGTATGTTTGCCATTTTTTTTTAGGAATCTCATATGGCTTTCTTTTTCTGAAATTTCTGTCAGCATCCAAGTAGGTGGTACTCTTCTGTCATCTTTCTTCCTGGTAGGATTTGCTTATGTTTCATTTACACTACTTGACAAAACAACGACTTTTTACTTTGAGGATGGCTGGAAGGTTCTCTGTTCCATGTGATACTGGCTAGGGTTCCTCATGTGGGTTTGTTTACTTGGTGGATGGTCTAGCCTGCAAAATTCAAGAAGCCCTCTGTCACACGTCTGGGGCCTCAGTATTGACTGTTGTTTGGGTGACTGTGTCACCTTCCATGTGGCCTCTCTGTCCAGGTAGTGTCTTTGAATTCTAGGTTTCTAACTGGCACAGCATCATTTCCGCCACATTCTATTGGTCATAGCAAGTCAGTAGGTGATGGAAATAGGCTCCATCTCTGGATGAGAGGGACAGCAAGTGAAATTCTAGGGTAGTCTAGATACAAGTCCCTCATCAGATCTATGATTTACAATTTTTTGGGGGGGAGGACAATGGCTTCTTAGATATGACAGCAAAAGCGTAAGCAACAAAAGAAAAACTTAGATATATTAGGCTTTATCAAGTTAAAAACTTTGATGCATCAAAGAACACTATCAAGAGAGTGAAAAGACAGGATGGGAGAAAATATTTACAAATCATATATCTGATAAGGGACTTTTAAATCTAGAATATATAAAGAACTCTTACAACTTAACATAAGACAAACAACCCAATTAAAAAATGGCCGAAGGACTTGGATACACATTCTCCAAGGATAATACACAATGACCAATAGCTTATGAGGCAGAGCTCAAGATTATTAGTCATTGAGGACAATACAGATGAAAAACACAATAAAATACTACTTCACACACCACATAACAACTGTCGGTGAAGATATGAAAAAGTGGAACCCTCATGTATTACTAGTACAAATGTAAAATGGCACAGCTGCTATGGAAAACAGTTTGATAGTTTCTCAAAGTGTTAAAAATAGAATTACCATATGACTCAGCAATTCCACTTCCATTTTTGTACCCAAAAGAATTGCAAACTGGTGTAGGAACAAAAATTTGTATATAAATGTTCATAGCAGAACTGTTTACAAAAGCCAGAAGGGCTAAACAACCCAAATGTCCCTTGGCTGATTAATGGATAAATAAAAGGTGGTATATCCATGTAATGGAATATTATTTCACCCTAAATAATGGTACAGTCTACAACATGGATGAACCTTGAAAATAGTATGCTAAGTAAAAGAAACAAGATATAAAAGACCATATGTTGTATAGTTTCATTTATATGAAATATCCAGAATATACAAAATGTAGGCAGAAAGCAGGTTAGTGATTGCCAGGGACTGAGGAGAAGGAGAAATGGGGAATGACTGCTTAATAGGTATTAGGTTTATTCAGGGGGAGGGTGTAATGGAAATGTACAGGAACTTGAAGTGGTAATGGTTGTCCAACATTGTGATAGTGCTAAATTTTACTAAGTTGTACACTTTGAGATGGTTGATATGGTGAATTTTATGTTACATATATTTTACTACAATAAAAATAAAAGCAATTGTGTAATTGAATTTGCTTGCTCTTGTGCCATATTCATAAAAAACATGCTCAGGCTAAGCATTGGGAAGATAAGTGGAATGGAATCAAGTCACTCTGGTTGTTCGAGACAAAGCAGTCCTAAATCATTGACAACCATCTAATTCTCAGCTTATGAGAGCAATGCTAAGATTGCCAGAGCCATCTTATCTACCCCAGCTGACTCAGTGGGTCAGCAATAAATGCTTACAATTTTATACTGAAATTTTTTCTTTTTGTCTCAGAGTTATGACAATTTGATGTATCTAATACTATTTCTCATTAAAAGAATTCAGGACTTCTTAAAATAATGGCTGATTTGAAGACTGGGCAAAGAAGGTCCTAGGTGAACCTTGGACATATCGGAAAGCAAGGAACCTTTCAAGGCATAATGAGGTTGTCTTAAAAGGACATAAATTTCTAGAGATGGATAGTGGTGAAGGTTGCACATCAGTATGAATACACTTACTGTCACCTAATTATACACTTAAAAATGATTAGAGGTGCCTGGGTGGCTCAGTTGGTTAAGCATCTGCCTTCAGCTCAGGTCGTGATCTCAGGGTCCCGGGATCAAGCTTCTGCATCCATCAGGCTCCCTGCTCAGTGGAAGAGTCTGCTTCTCCCTTTGCTCCTCCCCCTTCTCGTGCTCGCTCTCTCACTCACTCACTTATTCTCTCTCAAATAAATAAATAAAATCTTAAAAAATTATTAAAAAAGTAAAAATGGTTAAAATGGTAAATTTTATGCTATATGTATTTTACCACAATTGATAAAAAAAAGACCCAGAAGCCAGACTGAAGGGATTCCTACTGGTCAAAGTTATGTTAATAGGAGCATTAAATTTGAACCTCGAAAAGGAACAGTGATTTTAGTCTATTTAAAACATCAAATATGTAAAAATCTGGAATTCATAATAATAATAGAAATAAAAGCCCCCTAAATTAGAAAAAACTCATTTTCACTAACCGTGATGTCTATTAAACCGACATGAGGACAACACAGTATCCTGGATTCAATTTGTTTAGTAAAACCAGCTGTAAATGTCATTTTGGAGAAAAAATATGACCTCATGGTAGGGATTGCCACTTGCTTTCCAATAGTTACTCTCTCTTTGCTCTATTTAGAACCAGAGCTCCCTGTTTGAGCTGCAGTTCAACTACCCAAATAGAGACTAAAATTTCTAGTCTTCTTGTGGCTTAGAATGACCTATCATTATATTGTGGTTAATGGGTTGTGAGCAAATATTACATAAGAGATATTTCTATCTTGTCTGAATGACTTTATTGTGGTTTCTGTGAAGCCTCAGTTTAACACATTTTCTAATAAAATGCAAACCCTGTTTGACATCCAGTCTACTGAAGCATGTCATGCATACATATACCCAGATGCGATAAGTAAGAAATAATAAAGAGACAACATAGTAAAGGAGAGCTAAAGGAAAATAATAATTTTTATTTAAAACATTCAATACTTTAAAAACCTAAAGGAACTATGTGCTAATATATTTTCTTATTAGTGTGGAAAAGAGATATACCAGTTTTTAAGGAAAGATAGGCTTTTTGTGATCCTGAACTCAGCGAAGAATTTATTGAGGATTCTCTTTTCGTAATTATTGAAATGTCTATATAGAAAATGTCTATATCAAAACTATGTCTTTAATATAAATTTTATAGAAATGAACTTTGCAAAAGACATTTATTATATCATTTTTTGATTGATAATATGTTCTTGGTGTGTAGCTTTCTGATGAGCTGGCTTAATGTAGGATAACACAGCTAGAGTAACCATTTCCAAGGAGGAAATATTCCTTAGATCAGTGTTTCCAACTGGTTTCTCTAGATGGCAGGACAGAGGAGGGGCTGTACAAATGATTGATTTGAATTTGGTTTAAATATTTTTAAAAATGTTCTGATGACTGTTAAAAAACAAGTGCTATAAATATTTTCCTGCCATCTCAGTTTTAGTGAAGAGAATTTGGAGGGTGCAGAGTGAGTGAGCAGTTTATAATAATAAAACTGCTACCATTTGAGGTTTATTTCCTGTGTGATTTAAGATTGTCTCAATGTTGTGTAACCAAAACAAAATACAAAAACAAATCGAAACCTTAGGCTGGTGTACCTACAACTGACAACTATAACCACCAATGTAAAATCGTTGGGGTTCAATGGAACAACTTCGTTTTATATAAATTTGAACTAAACTAAATTTATACACATAAATGCTACTTATAGAGTTGAATGCAGCATTTTATTTGACCAAGGGTTACATTGCTAAAATAATACTCGAAATCCACTTACTTAGATCTCCCCTGTAGAATATCAGTAGTTTCCACTAGGCTTTGGACAGAAACCACTGGACAGATAATTCCCCATTAAGATGGATAGTCAGTGTCCAAAAGGAAGGCACTCTCTGCTGTTGACTGAAAGAAGATCAATATGTTCTAGATGCCAGGAGCATAGACAGTGAAGATGCTGATAGGAGCCTAATTTGTATTCCAAGATTAGGTGAGTGCCACCCAACTTTGTCTGTACTTGGACACTGGAGGCAGGGCAAGAATCTTCTTGACATTAGCTCTGGATCTATTCAATTGCTTAACAGAATCTTGATTAAGGCTGAGAGTTCTGTGCCATAAAGATAGAAGAATATCCTTGCCTGGGTACTTTTGAGGGCACAGATGATTAAACACATTTTTATCACTGCAAAACTTTAACATTGATCAATAAATAACTTTTTTTCTTTTTCTTCTTCTTCTTCTTTTTTTTTTTTTGGTGGGATTGCATCTTGATTTTTCCTCTAAAAATATGTCTGTGCAGACCAGCAGTATTACTATTACCTAGGAGCTTATAAGAAATGCAGAATTTCAGGCATCATCTCAGACCTATTGATCAGAATTTATATTTTTAAAAGATTTCCAGGTGATTCATAAGCATATTAAAATTTGAGGACCACTGTGTTAGATATTAGCAGCCAAAGAAAGCCTGAGATAGTTCATTGAGTTAATTGGTTAAATATAAATTTCAAAAACATCTATTTGGATGACCCGATTCAAAATTTAGGTTTTATTACCAATATTTGAGTATTTTCCCATTAATATCTGCCTAATAGTATAAGCTACTTTTATAAATGCATCACTACAAAACAAATGCTGTGAGTGTTGGAAGAAATAATCTTCAGTTTCCCCAGGCTTCCATGAGTCTCATTCAGTGCTTAAAATTTCACTAAATCTGGTCTATTAATTTACTTTTAACTTGTGTTTTACTATTTCTATTTTTATTCATGTGTTATTTTACTTTTTCTTTAAAATTTCCTCCAATTTTTATTTTTTATCCAGGTGCTAGTTTTCATAGAAACTATGGACGTTTATAAGGTTTTAGAATGATCTCCTTGTGACATGGAAAGGAAATAGAGATGTGAAATGACTTTAAAAAATACAGAAAATACACTTATACTTGACACTTATACTTTTGCCAGTATGCCAGATCTACTCCAAAAGCATCATTAACTATAAGCCAAGATGACAAAGTTGAAGGAGGTGACAGTTTTCAAGCAAGCATGTATTTATTTATTTATTTATTTATTTATTTATTTATTTATTTTTGGTGTCAGAAGTGGGATTGCAAGCATGTATTTAAAAAACATTCCAACACATTTTTTTTTCTCATTGGATTATAATTTACAAAATGAAGTTTTGAAAATCTTAGCTATGGTTGTAAGTTGCTTTTTCCAGCTGATTTTAGAGGATTTCATTTCCAGAATCTTTTCTGTATCTAAGAACACAATCAATTATAGAATTTGGTTATTGGAGTTTTCAAGATTTCAGTCAGGTTTAGTGTACCTTTTTCTGAATTGCATGTGGTGTTGGAATGTCAGCCAATATTCTTGCCAGTTGTATTAACTATCATGATATATTCTTGATGATGTTCAGTTTGCCAGTAATTTTGAACCATCAGTCACTTACATGTCACATCATTAAAACAAAAAGTTTTCAAAATACTTTAACATACTTTATCTTATTTAGTCTTTACTGTAATTCTGTGTGGTAACTTTTTTATTCATTTAATTTTTTAAAAAAAGTTTTATGTACTTTAGAGAGAGAGGGAGAGAGCATGAGCAAGAGGGGGAGAGAGAAAGCGTGCGCACGAGAGAAAGAGAGACAGAGAGTCTCAAGCAGGCTCCCCTCAGCAGGGAGCCCAACAGTGCTGGGGAGGATCCCACCACCATGAGATCACAATCATGAGATCACGACCTGAGCCAAAACCAAAAGTCAGGCAATTGACGGACTGGGCTACCCAGGCACCCCCTGTGTGGTAGCTTTTATTATCTCCATTATAGAAATAAGGAATCCAACTGAGGATGATTAATTATACTGATCACAGAAGATAAAGAACAGAGGCTTGAATCCAGGTTACCTGACTACTAATTCAGTTCTTTCTCTACCACACAATTTTTCTTTGCTTCCTGTTGATTTTGTTTGTAATAGAATTTCCTTAAATACTGTGCTATCCAGCATATAGGAATCAGTTGTATATAATTCAAAGAAATTTACTAAGTTTAAAATTTTCTCTTCTGATTCAATTATAATTTTCCCTTCATTTTAATAATTGTAAGATCTTAAAATAAGCAGAATGTATAACCCTTTATGATTTTTTAAATGGGTTCCTACTTGAAAAAGAATTAGGTAGCACTCATTTCAGTTTATTACCATTTTAAAAATCAAGTTTCTCCCTAGTTACAGGGAAATTCAGGAAAATAGGTAATAAATAATGGCTATCTGTAGCACTTGAATGGCTTTATTAATAAGTGATGTCAAACTGTCTAATGTTTTTCCTCAGAGTTATTATTCACCAACACTTTATGGATTTCTACATGTTGTGTTGCTCCTAAAATGTGGGTAGGATTCTCATATTTAGGGAACTATTCTTTTCTTTTTTGAGTTTAAGGATAAGCTAGTTTAGTTATCATTTTCATGTGAGACTTGAACTTTGAAATTTGTAGTTATCATAAAGTAATCATCTCTATGGTTTCTAACTGCCCTGTTGCTTCTTAGTATTTTTCATTTCTTTTAATTGCAGACTTACTCTCTCTCTCTCTCTTCTTTAAGATTTTATTTATTTATTTGAGAGGAAGAGAGAGCATGAGAAGGGAAAGGTCAGAGGGAGAAGCAGACTCCCCGCCAAGCAAGGAGCCAGATGTGGGACTCGAGCCGGGGACTCCAGGGTCATGACCCGAGCCGAAGGCAGTTGCTTAGCGAACTGAGCCACCCAGGTGCCCCTGCAGACTTACTCTTAATACTAATTAGTATCTAAGCTAATTGTTTACCATAAATTGATTTTTTGTTTCTTTTCAACTATGGTATTTGTGTGCAGTTCAAGAACTATACAGACTATCTTCTAAGGGTCTAATACTATTTTCCTTCCCTTGGGATATTAACTAACACTTATAGTTTTTATTCATTCTAAAATAAATGGCCTCCACGTTGAAGATTATTTTCAGTCTAGACTTTGTACCCTCTCTGTTTGCCTCCGGAATATCTCCATTTAAATGTCCTACTCTCAACTGACATTTTATAGGTTGAAAATAGAGTTCCTCTTCCTTACTAAATAGGTAATCATTCTAACTGCCCAGAATCAACTTTGGTGTGATTATGTGCTGCTTTCCTTCTTTAGCGCCCTTCATTCAGTTAGTTACCGACTCCTGTGGACTGAATGTTTGTGTTTCCCCAAAATCAATGTGTTAAGGCCCTAATCCCCAATGTGGTGGTATTTGGAGGTGGGGCCTTTGGGAGGTAATTAGGTCATGAGTATTGAGCCCTTGTGAAGGGGATTAGTGCTTTTATAAGAAGAGACACCAGAGAGATAATTTCTCACGCACGTGAGGATACAGCAAGAAGGAGGCCATGAATTAGCCAGGAAGTGGGCTCTCATCGGAACCTGACCACGGACCCTGATCTTGGACTTCTAGCTAAGATTTGTTTGTTGTTTAAGCCACCCAGTCTGTGGTATTTTATTATAGCAGCCAGAACTGACTTAAACACCAAACCTTGGAGTCACGGGCTAAATTGTGTTCCCTTCCCAAGTTCATATGTTGAAGTCCTAACACTGTGTACTGCAGAATGTGGTTATGTTTGAAGATAGACTCGATAAGAGGTAATGAAGGTTAGATGAGGTCATTAGGATGGGCCTTAATCTAATATGACTGGTGTCTTATAAGAAGAGGAAATAAGGACACAGGCATATACAGAGGTTCGTCCGTGTGAAGACACAGGGAGAAGATGACCATCTACAACCAAGGAGAGGCCCTCAGAAGCAGCTACCCCTGCTTATACCTTGATCTTGGACTTCTAGCCTCCATAACTATCAGGAAATAAATTTTTGTTGTTTAAGCCACCCAGTCTGTGTACTTTGTTATGGCAGTCATACTAAACTAGTCAGTATACTTTGGCAAGTCTCTGCAATGTCTCTTGAATTTTGGCCAGTTGAAGAGTACAGGTTGTTTCTTTATTGTCACTTTACTTATATATATTCTCTTTTTCTTAAAACAGCATTACATTTTCCATACTTTGGCTGAATGTGAAGAGGTAGCAATTATTTTGAAAAAAGAATTTCTATTTGTTCTTTATTTCTCAACTTAGAAGTAACTTCCTTAAGGAGCCATGCCCCAAGGCCCATATTTTGGCCTCGTTTGCACTTAGTGCTTGTCCCAACTACAGGGCTTTATTGTATATTGTGCAATGTCACCTTTATTTTTATTTTTATTTTTTTGTTTCAAGTTTTTACTTAAATTCTAATTGGTTAACATATAGTGTTATATTGGTTTCAGGAGCAGAATTTAGTGATTCATCACTGACCTATATAACACCCAGTGCTCATCACCACAAGTGCCCTCCTTAATATCCATTACCCATTTAGGGGATCTGTCAACCGTCACCTCCCCTCTAGTAACCCTCAGTTTGTTCTCTATAGTTCTCTATAGTCTCTTATGGTTTGCCTCCCCCTGCCTCGCCTCTTTTCCCCTGATTCCACTATGTTCATCTATTTTGTTTCTTAAATTCCACATAGGAATGAAATTGTATGGTATTTGTCTTTCTTTGACTGACTTATTTGGCTTAGCATAATACACTCTGGCTCCATCTATGTTGTTGCAAATGGGAAGATTTCATTCTTTTTTCTTTAAATATTATTTATTTAAAAGAGCCAGTGAGAGCAGAAGAAGCAGAGGGAGAGGGAGACAAGCAGACTTCCTGCTGAGCAAGGAGCCTGATGACATGGGGCTTGATCCCAGGACCCTGAGATCATGACCTGAGCCAAAATCAAGTCAGATGCTTATCTGACTGAGCCACCCAGGCGCCCTAAGATTTCATTCTTTTTCATGGTTGAGTAATATTCCCTTGTATGTCTATACCACACTCATTATCCATTTATCAGTTGATGGACACTTGGACTTTTCCCATAATTTGGCTATTGTTGATAATGCTGTTATAAACATTGCGGTGCTTGTGGCCCTTGAAATCACCAACTACAACACTTTGTGGTCCTATGTTACAGTTGTACATTTTACTACTTTTCTTCCCCACCTGCTGGATTGTAGATGCCCCAAATATCAAGGTCTTAAAGCAGCAGAATGTCTTGCTTATAATACTTGTTCACTGTAGATCTAGTCGAGGTTCTGCTCTATGTCGTCTTTATTCCTGGATCCATGTTAATGGAATAGCTACCATTTGGAGTTTTGTCTGTCACTGTGGCAGAGGGGAAGGGAGAACTTGGTGATCTTGTAGTGGCTAATAAATCTTCACAGATAGCACTTCTCACATTTCATTCATCAGAGCAAGTTCTGGGCCACATATGATGTCAGTGTGGGAAAGGAATTACAATCCTACCATATGCCAGAAAGAGAAAAAGCCGGAGATATTTGTGAATAGGACCAGTATATGAAAAACTTCTAGGTTGGCATGTGCTATATTGTTTCATTTATGATTTTGTCTTTTTACTTTAATATTTTCCTGCTATCTTTATTGTGCATGGATTTTGCTAAAATATTAAATGTGAATGTACATTTTTGTCATATATAATCTGGATCTTATGATCCATCAGAAACTGTTTCAGTTTTTCTTTTATATTTTGAACCTTATTTTTTTGGCAGACTATATAACTTAGTTCTTATAGCATATGATGTTACTTTAGTTCCATATTTTGTGCACCACAACCATGGATAGAACATTATAACTTTTCTGCTTTTCAGTTTTCTTATCTGTAAAATGATACTCAATCTCAATAGTTTGGCTATTGTGGACATTGCTGCTATGACCATTCATGTACACATGCCCCTTCAGATCACTACATTTGTATCTTTAGGGTAAATACCCAGTAGTGCAATTGCTGGGTCTTAAGTACCTAGAATTTAAATAAAAACTTAAAAAAATATGAAGGGTAAATAGTGAGTGAAAAAGGTTTCTGACAAATAAGAGAATAAATGTGAGTAAATAAATGCAAGTATAAGTGTATTATTGTAAGATCCAGATACTTACATTTCTTTATGTAGCTATATGTAAATATACAGATGCAAACATATTTGTATGGATGTAGGAAAGGGTGGGAAGGCTACACTCCAAAATGTTAACAGTAGTTACCTTTAGGGATTGGATTAGATAAGGGATGCTTTTGTTTCTTATATAATCATAAAGTTATTAGATTTTATGGGTAATTTTTGCTGTTTTTTTCCCCCTGCTTTTCAAATAAAAGTTAAATAAAACATGTTGGTGGTGATGGTGCAAGAATAGTAGTCCTCTGTTTCATCATATTTAAGTGCAACTTGATCTGTTAATATAGTTTTTGGTAGAAAATCTTGGGAGAAGAACACCACTAGTTTCATAGTTGGGCATAGAGAACTAGATATTTCATTAAATGGGGAGCCTTAACTCTTATCACTAATTTATAAAAATATGTCTTAGAAATAGAAAATAATTATTCCTTTGTTTAGATCAGAAGCTGCCAGGGAAAGGGGAATTTTGGTATTTACAGCTGGGAAGGGGAAGAATGGAGAGGTACATTTTGAGAAAGCAGGTGTGGATGGGGTGACAGTTTTGATTATTAAGTGTCACATGAGCTCTTGATGCCTAAAGAATGGGATGAAGCAGGGGAGGGAAAAGTTGTTTGATTACTTTGCATATTTGCCTTTAGTTCTTCTATTTGCTGTCTTTCCATGAAAATAACTTCCAAGCTCTAGATTTACTGAGGTTAAGTGTTAGGTCTGCTCTGGAGAGAGCAAAACTTCATTATCAATGGTTCTGCTGCCCTCATGTAGCATCTCCTTAATGATTCTCTCCTTTCCTTCCTTCCAGTGTCACGGAGAAGAGAAGACAGAGCTCAGACAGGAAAGGAGAAAAGGACCAAGACTATTTTTGAAGCATTTACTGCTATAAAGTTTTTCATTAGAAATGGTTGCTTCCAGGAACCCCACGTCTACCACACCCCTGTTATTTTTCCATGGCCACCCCACATCTCGCCAGATTTCAGGTCAGATGTCCTGTGATTTTAGTTCTCTGATACGTTCACAAAAAGTCATTAATTTTCTGTCTGTCCAGCTTTCTTCTTTTGCAAATATGAGAGCTACAGTTTCAAGCTGCCACTACACGTAAGTGACAAGATTTTAAGTAATCGAGTTACTAAAGCAATGCAGGTAAACTGAATGATGATAAAAATTAAAGAAAAGTTGGCAGAAATCTAAAGGATATAAGTTTAGAAAGGATGTATGAACAACATAACTAAGAAAATAACATCAGTCCAGAAAACTTACCAGTTTTTCAAAAATAATTTTTTTTTTAAAGATTTTATTTATTTATTTGACACACAGAGGAGATTACAAGTAGGCAGAGAGGCAGGCAGAGAGACAGGGAGAGGAGGAAGCAGGCTCCCTGCTGAGCAGAGAGCCCGATGCGGGCCTCGATCCCAGGACGCTGAGATCATGACCTGAGCCGAAAGCAGAGGCTTTAACCCACTGAGCCACCCAGGCGCCCATCAAAAATAATTTTTAATTATTTGTAATAAAATTAAATTGTAACTTACTGAGCATTTATTAAGTGTAATGTATGTTATTAAGTGTACTGTATACAAGTGTTACTAAGTGTAATGTATGCTTGCCTAACTTTTAAAATTGAATCTTGGGCACCTGGG
>LNAC01000408.1:943717-1155000 GCA_002007465.1 Ailurus styani
AAAAAAAAAAATTGAATCTTTTCAGCACCACTCTTAGCTATGTTCTCTTATTATTTCCATTATGAGGAAACTGAGGCACAGAGAGTTTGGTTGACTTGGTGAAGGTCATACAATTCATCAGTTTTGGAACTGGGACTCTAATTCAGGAAGTCTGAATCCCCAGTCTGTCTTCCCTATATAGTAAATAAAAGGAGGCTACCCCTTTTTCAGATATTAAAAGAAACCCAATTGAACAAAGAAAGAACATGCTGTAAGAAATAGTTCAATAGTGGAAGATACTATAACAGTAAATGAAAGGAGAAATATTCTCAGATTGAAAGGAAGGAAAGAAAAGGAAAGCCTGTGAGGCTTTTAGAGCATCCTGACCATGGCAGCATGTCTGACCCAGGCAGACAGTTCTAAGAGTTTCTTGGAACTGTATTTAGGGTCCATAGGAATAAAACTGTCCATCTTATCTTACTTTTCTTGTACATACCTTCAGACTCCTCTCTATTATTCAGTGGCAACTCCAGCTCTTGAACTCTGAAAATTCCACTGGAAGTATTGAAAAAAAGATTCTTTTTTATTTTAAATGGTATCTTCCCACTGTTTGTAGGTATTATGTGCATTACATTTCTAAAGAATGTTCTAAAGAGTCAGTCTCTTTGCCTGAAGAATAAGACAGTTTAAAAATGACTTGTGTTGTGATTAGAAAAGTCTTTGTATAAGGATATATGAAAGAAAGTGTGCATAGGTACCTGTGTAACATGCGATGGGTGATAGCTTTCTTTTTTCTTTTTTCAGATTTCTTCACAATAAAAAAAGAATCCACCCACCCCTCTGGCAATCACCCATCTGTTCTCTGTATCTATGAGTATGGGTTTTGATTTATTTTATTTGTTTTGTTCTTTAGATACCACATGTAAGTAAAATTATGCAGTATTTGTCTTTCTCTGTTTGACTTATTTCACTTAACATATTACCCTTGAAGTCAATTGATATGGTCACAAATGGCAAGATTCCATTCTTTCTTATGGCTGAGTAGTATTCGTGTGTGTGTGTGTGTGTGTGTGTGTGCATTTCTCTCAATATATGTATATTTATCTATGTATATCTATGTATATAGGTAGATAAATGTATATAGATATATATTTGCATCTTCTTTATCCATTCATCTATCAATGGACACTTAGGTTGTTTGCATATCTTGGCTATTGTAAATAATGCTGCAATGAATACATGGGTGCATACATCTTTTCCAGTTAGTGTTTTTGCTTTCTTCAGATAGATAGATACTCAGTACTGGAATTGCTGGATCATGTGGTATTTCTATAATTTTTAATTTTTTGAGGATCCTCCCTACTGTTTTCTATAGTGGCTGCACCATTTATATACCCACCATTAGTGCATCAAGTTTCCATTTTTCCTACATTCTCACTAACACTTGTTGTTTCTTGTGTTTTGTAGTAGCTATTCTAACTTGTGTGAGGTGGTGTCTCATTGTGGTTTTGATTTGCATTTCCCTGATAATTAGTGATGTTGCAAATCTTTTTCATGTGTATGTTGGCCATCTCTTATTTTTTTTTAAAAGATTTTATTTATTTATTTTACAGAGAGAGATTACAAGTAGGCAGAGAGGCAGGCAGAGAGAGAGGAGGAAGCAGGCTCCAGAGAGCCCGATGCAGGCCTCGATCCCAGGACCCTGAGATCATGACCTGAGCCAAAGGCAGAGGCTTTAACCCACTGAGCCACCCAGGCACCCTGTTGGCCATCTCTTTATCTTCTTTGGCAGGAACAATGTCTATTCAGATCTGCCCATTTTTAAAAAAGAAGATTTATTTATTTGAGAGAGAGAGAGAGCATGAGCAGGGAGGGGCAGAGGGAAAGAAGAATCTCAAGCAGACTCCTGGCTGAGTGCAGAGCCCAATGTAGGGCTCAATCTCATGATCCTGAGGTCAGGACTTGAGCTGAAATCAAGTCAGATGCTTAAGCAACAGAGCCATCCAGGCACCCCTTCTGCCCATTTTTAATTGGATTTTTTTTGTTACTGAAATATGAATTCTTTATATATTTTAGATATTAACCTCTTGTCAGAGACATAATTTGCAAATATTTTTTCTCATTCAGTAGGTTTTTGTTGTTGTTGTTGATTTTGTTGTTGTTATTGTGTGTGCAGAGCTTTTTAGTTTGTTATAGTCCAGTTTGTTTTTGCTTTTGTTTCCCTTGCTTTTGGAGTCAGATCAACAAAGCTTTGCTAAGACTGATGTTAAGGAACTTACTAACTAGGTTTCTTCTAAGAGTTTAATGGTTTCAAGTCTTATGTTCAAGTTGTTAATCCATTTTGAATTAATTTTTGTAGATGGTGGAAGATAGTGGTCCAATTTCTTCCTTCCTTCCTTCCTACCTTCCTTCCTTCCTTCCTTCCTTCCTTCCTTCCTTCCTTCCTTCCTTTTTTTTGCATGTGGCTGTCCAGTTTTCCCAACACCATTTATTGAAGAGACTGTCCTTTCCCCGCTGTATATTCTTGACTCTTTTGTTGTCAAGTAATTGACCATATATGTGTGGGTTTATTTCTGGGCTTTCTATTCTGTTCCATTGATTTATGTATCTGTTTTTATTCATTTTTTAAGAAAATGGCATCCATCATTGCCTCCGTCTCTGAGGAGAGTTTCAACTGTCCCTTGCACCTTTGGCAGATGTTTTTAGATTAGCAAATAAATTGCCTTCACATATAGTCTAAGCACTTTTCAAATGCTGTTGTTTTAGCTTGGTGTCTGGGAAAGTGAGACTGTACATGAGCCCTTTAAAGGGGATTCTCAGTTTCCTGCAGCACATTGGGTCACTTGGAAGTCTACCCCATTGTCTTTCTAAGCCAGACATTTTGGGGGGCTCATTTTCCCTTTTGCAGATCCTAGCCATTGGGGGCCTGATGTGGGGCACCAACCCCTTCCTCCTCCAGGAGAAGCACCAGACTAATGAGATTCCTCCCTGTTGTGTCAGCATTCCAAGGGTGGGGTTTTGGAGAGATCCTGTTTTTGCCTCTCTACCTGTCTTGGTGTGTGTGTGTGTGTGTGTGTGTGTGTGTGTGTGTGTGTGTGTGTGTGTGTGTGTGTGTGTGTTTTAAAATCCTTTATTGTGGAGGGCAGTTCATCTAGTTTTAAGATCTTTTTCTGAGAGAAATGATCCATATGTAATATAATTTGGTATGTCTATGAAAGGAACTGAATTCAGGATCTTCCTAGGCTGCCATCTTGTGGAAGTCTCCTCCATGGGTGACAGTTTTTAACTATGCTTGGGGGGAAATAATTTGTTTTATATAGAAACAAAGTGTAGACAAGAAAAAAGAGGTTATGTTAATGCTATATATATTTGGCATGTATTCAAGTATAACTGTTGCTAATAAGTTGGATAAATCCCCTAAATATAAAATACGTAAAATTTGGGGGATGCAGTTGACCATAGGTCCTCTTTCTTGACCTTTAGTGGTAGTGATGGAGGGAGAAGGAGGCAGATAGGAGTGAGGAAATATTATTTTCTTTTTTTTTTTAAGATTTATTTATTTATTTATTCATTTGACACAGAGAGAGAGATTACAAGTAGGCAGAGAGGCAGGCAGAGAGAGAGGAGAGAGGAGGAAGCAGGCTCCCTGCTGAGCAGAGAGCCCAATGTGGGCCTTGATCCCAGGACCCTGGGATCATGACCTGAGCCGAAGGCAGCGGCTTTAACCCACTGAGCCACCCAGGTGCCCGAAATATTTTCATTTGAAGAATTTTTAACACAAAGTGTAAGAAAATATTCTCCTTACTGTGGATACTGGTTATGCTTAATACATACAATGGGTGATTGTCAAATGCTTCTTTGTAAATATCTTATATACTCTTTACAATGAAAGGGTGGGAACATTCAATATATCTGGTGAGGGAGGATTTGTGGAAATCTTACTGTAAGTCTAGCAATTGCAGAGAAGCTGTAATATTTTGAAAGACCATTCTTTATTTCAAAGTCCAGCCTGGACTTTATTTTTTTATTTTTTATTTTTTTAAAGATTTATTTATTTATTTATTTGACAGAGAGATTACAAGTAGGCAGAGAGACAGGCAGAGAGAGGAGAAAGCAGGCTCCCTGCGGAGCAGAGAGCCCGATGCGGGCCTCGATCCCAGGACCCTGAGATCATGACCTGAGCCGAAGGCAGAGGCTTTAACCCACTGAGCCACCCAGGTGCCCCCAGCCTGGACTTTAAAAGTATTTGAGTATCATTGGATTATAGCAAAATAACATTTTGTTGAAAACAACCCTCTCCCATCCAATCTGAAATGCATTGAGACAGTAGTGTCAGTCCAAGTCTGAAACAAAATCTGCTTCTTTAACCTTTTTAGTAGACAAGCAGTTCACATCATCAGAAAATGTGAGATTGGAAAGTCTAGTTGGAAGTTTTGCCTTTAAAATTTGTCTTAATATGGACAGAGAATGGGCTCTCCAGTGACTCTTTACCCTGGCAAACACAAAGAGGGGCTACACACTGGTGTCCCAGCTGGAAGAGCCAAGGGTTACCCAGTGCTTTTTATTTCAACATTAAAATACTATAGAGAAAAGGGTCTGACTTCCCACCTTTAGTATTGCTCAATCATCTCTTTTTCTTGCTTCAGTGAGCACAGTATGTGGTTTTCAGGGGAATTTATTTAAAAAAGAACCTTTCACTGTTTTATGGATGGATTTTGGAGAAATCTACAGTCAATGCATGTTTCTAAATTCCTTCACAACTGCTGTGATGCTCTCAATCTTGGTGAGGACATGGTCAAAAATTGACTCTTAATTTATATTTTAATGAGTGACAGAATATTTTGACATTAGGAAATGAAGGGAAATGTTTTATGTAACATCCGTGACTCAAACCATGAGTGTGACTTTCTATTTTGGCCACTTGTACTGAGCAGATAATCATAATTAAATAGTAGGGCTGTTTGAAGCCCAGGACAATTTTTTTGAAATTTTCTGGGTAATCATTTGACTCAGTCTTATTATTAAAGTAGTTATCTGCTTTCTGTGTTAAGTATGCCTCCTCCTCACTTTTTTTCCTCTTGCCCAAACTTACACAATTTTTTTTTTTGCATATGTATTTATAATTTGGAGTCTGTAGTCATTTTGGGGTTTTAAGTTTTTGCGTCCCATTTCAGGGCCATCCTCAGCATTTCGCCAACATCTCCTAAACCATAGCGAGTAAAGGATGACAAGAAACAAGACAGAGAAAGTGTTAGTGTGTTAAGAAAAGGTCCGGGGTGGAGACTGTTGTCTTACGGCATGGTAGAGGCCATGTTTCTGGTGACTGTATTCATCACCCACTTGGATTCTGCTTCATACAGATTCTGACTTAGGGCATATGGTATCATCTTTTAGCTGGCTCAAAAAAAGTTTACACCAAATGTACCCTTTGATAAATCCTTAAAATAAATTTATATTAATCCAGGTAATTCTCTAGATCAGAAATTTAAAATTCTGAAAATTCTGTATGTAAAAAACATAAGTGAATGAAGAAGATGATATTTAGACTAATACTGCCTTTAGAATTACTGTGTGAGCATAAAATATACATACACAAATCAGGTAGCCCACTGGCTGGCTGGGTATGACTCTTGTTTTATATACACTTTATTTTCTGGCAGTAATAATGCTTAACTGGATAATAGAGCTTTCTCTTTCCCAGTCCCTGAGAAACCAACCTCTCAGCTGTAGGCCCATTTTTAGCTAGGACAAATCTCATCTTATTTAACCAATCTTTCCATAACTTGAGGAAGTTATTGCTTTCTGTGGTCTCAATTGCCTAGTAGAAAGTCATTTAATTTAAGCCCTAAGACCCCTGTGGGAAAATCCCAATTGGTTACCGTGCCTGTGGTCTTAATAAGGTGCTGACTAGCTGCCCCTCACAGGGAGAACCAGTTTTATGATCTTTACCCACACCACCTTAGTTAAACTTGAAAATTTCTTGTTTGTTATGACAAGAAAGGCAATTCAATTCTGCTATTCTAAATATTATTAGAAAAACTCTGCCCTTGGATACAACTTAATTCCTGAATAGGACTGTTGCTGGGAGAACTGACTGAATATGTTATACATTGACTTAAGCATGTATTGTGAAAACATGATTTATTTGCAAAGAAGTTCTGAAATCCTATGGTATCCATTAGGTATTGCTTCTTTTGTAAAAATTCAAAACCTATATAACTGTCATTTTCAAAAATAGGGTTTGATATTTAACTGCATGTTCAGCAAAATTAATTAATTGGAGGTTTCTCCAATTCAGGCGTGGACAGTTGTCCAGGAACCTGCAAAGGCTTCATGTTGCAAAATAATTTAAGCACATAATAATTAGACCTTTCACCTGTGTAGGACATTATATAGATAACTCACTCCTAACAATAATTTATTAGGTTGCCTGGGTGGTGCAGTTAGTTAAGCTTCTGGTTCTGGTTGTGATCTCAGGGTCGTGGCCCCACATTGGGCTCCATGCTCAGCGTGGAGTCTACATAAAACTCTCTCTGACCCTTCCCCCTATACACACTTTCTCTCAAATAAATAAATATTTAAAAAAACCAAGCATTTATTAAGGCAAATTATAAGTACACGGCCTTTCTAGCTATTAATAAGCCTTTCCACTCCCATGAGAACTTATTTTTATCCTCCTTATGTGGAAGACTAAATGGGAGCAAAGATTGAGCATTACTAGTAGGTCTGTTGACTGCCTGGAGTGATTAGTATATTGTGAAGGGATTAATACCTTTGAATAGATTATAACTTTGATATTTATTTTTTTTAAGATTTTTATTTATTTATTTCACAGAGGGAGAGAGATCACAAAGAGGCAGAGAGGCAGGCAGAGAGATGGGGGGGAAGCAGGCTCCGCGCTGAGCAGGGAGCCCGATGCGGGCCTTGATCCCAGGACCCTGAGATCATGACCTGAGCCGAAAGCAGAGGCTTTAACCCACTGAGCCACCCAGGCGCCCTAACTTTGATATTTATGACTCATCTCCAGTAACACTCAATTCTTTGTCATATCAGCAAAGTGGAATCATATTTACATTTACCATAAAAAGATATCTTCTTTAATGGCTTTAAAACATGGCCAACCAGTTTTCTGATACACCTTCATTTAGAGGTGACATCTTTACCATGTTTCCTGGAATCAGGGCTCTGTGATTGCTTAACCAATAGAATGTAGTGAAAATCACTCTGTGCTGGTCTTTGGCCCAGGCTTTAAGAATTGGCAGCTTCTACTTCCTGTGTCTTGGGATGCTTGCTCTTGGAACCCAGCCATCATGCCATGAGGAAGCTTAAGCTGCCAGCACAACAACGTCGTGGAGCGCCCAGTGCACGGTAGTAGCTGAACTAATAGATTATAGCCAGCTCCAACTTGCCTGCCATGCGTGAACCATCCTGAAAGTGGATCCTCTAGTCCACAGATGAGCTATTTCTGTTGATCTCTGCCCAAGTTACAAATTTGTAAACAAAATAAATGATAATAGGAGTTTTTAAGCCACTAGATTTTGAGGTGATTTTTTTTTACCTGCTCTCAGTAAAGGGCAACATTCCCAGGTCCCTTCTCTTCAGTGCAGCAAGAACTAGGTGCTACTTTAAATCTCAGCCTTTGATGCTATTGGCTTGCAAAGGAAGAAAGTGAACATACCAGATCTCTGGGGGAAGCTCCAAGTTTTCACTAAATATTGCTCGAACTGTCATTTTTCTAGGATGATACATTACAGCCTAATTTAATTTACTCAGCAGCTGTCCTGTGCCAAGCACTGTTGTAACTTCAATGGCAGCTTTGCTATTTCTAGTTCTGCTTGATCTACTGATTCACTATGGGCCTTTGGGAGATTATTCTGTACTAATGAATCCCATTTCCTCATCTCTAATATGAGAGGACTTAGATAAATGTTCTCTTAGCTCCTTAAGGTCTAATATAATGTTACTTCTGATTCTTTTTTTTAAGATTTTCTTATTTATTTATTTGAGAGAGAGAGAGAGAGAGTGAGAGAGCATGAGAGGGAAGAAGGTCAGAGGGAGAAGCAGACTCTCCATGGAGCTGGGAGCCAGAGGTGGGACTTGATCCTGGGACTCTGGGATTATGACTTGAGCCAAAGGCAGTTGCTTAACCAACTGAGCCACCCAGGCACCCCTTACTTCTGATTCTAAAATTTAAGCTGCTCCATTTGAAAATCCAAATGTTTATTGGCCCCCTAAAGATTCCTCCCTTCATCATTGGAATGTTCTTCACTTTGTAGAGAATATTTAATTCCCAAGAAGGGTTGAAAGTAGTTTACTTGGTCCGTAACTGATCTCCAATTCACGACAGTTATCCAACCTAAATTTAAAACCACAAACAAAAAAGGACCCAGAGCTGAGATGAGGAAGCTCTGATGGGCAAGCGAAAATGGGGCCAATAATATTTACCTCATAGGGTTTTTAGAAGAGATAATGTATGTTAAAGCTATAGTTCAGGGCCTGACACTTAACAGACACCCAGACATTCCCTTTTTCTGAGAAGCAACCCAGACTAATCAGTTTTTGAAACGTAAAATTTTGGTCATGGAGTTGCTTAAGATACTTTTCCTAACTCCACAACAGTGTCTATAGTCCTAATTGCTCTATACTAAAAGGTTGTTTTTTGATATATTGTACTTCTTTTGTCCACCTGCTTATCTGGTTTTTGATTTAAGAATGCAAGCCAAGATATGTGTGATGAATAATTTATTCTAAGAAAATGCCTGAAGAGATGAACTATGGCATGGCATTTTATAAAATTTATAAGAAGAGTTTGTAGTATCCTCTTATTGGACAAATCTTAATTAAGAATATATTGTTGTTGGGGCACCTGGGTGACTCAGTTGGTTAAGCATCTGCCGTTGGCTCAGGTCATGATCTCAGGGTTCTGGGGTTGAGCCCCACGTCAGGCTCCCTGCTCAGCGGGGAGTCTTCTTCTTCCTCTCCCACTGCCCCTCCCCACTGCTCATACTGTGGTCTCTCATGAGACTGTAGACAAGATGTCAGCCAGTACTGTGGTTATCTGAAAGGTTGACTGCAGCTGGAGGATTCGCTTCCACTGATTCACTCAAGTGCTGCAAGTTGGTGCTATTAGGAGACATCAGTTCCTTGCCATGCTGATTTCTCCATAGGGCTACTTCAGGATCCTTATGACATGACATTTGACTCTCTGAGAGAGCAAGGAGGAGCAATGTGTTTTATGAACTAGACTTGCAACTCAAAATCTGCCATTAGTACAATATCTTATTAGTCACACAGGTCAGTCCTATTCATTTTGGGAGGGAACCACCCAAGGGCTAGATAACTCGGAAGTAAGAATTGTTGTGGATCATCTTGGATGATGGTTACCATGTCAAAGTTTTAGCTTAGTCTCTTTTCTCTTATCACTATGCATGTTCTCCATGGAAAACCACATCCACATACCATCACACATACTTTACGTACCATCTTTAAGCTCATTACTCCCAAATATATAAAAAAAATCCTAAAATTCTCTTTTGTTCTTCAGACTTTGGTGCATAATATCTACTGGGCATTCATTGTACCAAATTGATATTTACTGAGTAGTTACTAGGAATCAAGTCTTCGATTAGTCTGGGTAAATTAGACAGACCTCCTGCCCTCAGGGAGATTACAGTTTGGTGAAGCAGGAGGAAAATAACTGCAGTTTGTGGTTAATATAATCAAAGCAGTATACTGCTGTGATAACAGTGGGAGTGTATGGTAGAAAAGGAGAGGAGAAGTTAGCTATTATAGATGCAGTGGAAAAAGATGGACTCTTTGAACAAGTGACATTTAAGCTGAGACTGGAGGGAGAAGATATGAAGGGGTGTGGGGTAGAAACTGTTCCAGGCACTGAGAACAGCGAGTGCAAAGGCCCCAAGGCAAGGAAGAGCAGTGTGATGTAGGGAATGTTAGAGCTATTGTGGCTGGAGCACCACAAGTAAGAGAGAATAGCAAGTGATAAAACTGCTCATGTAGGCAGGGACTACATCACTTAGGTCCTTGTAATCTAGAGCTATGCATGTCATGGGTTTTGAGTATAATGGGAAGAGACAGGGGTTTTAAGCAGGGTCCAGTCATATAGTATATATATTGTAGCAAGTCCATATGTAAAATTGTTATTCTCTTGTCTGCTGTGAATTGCTAGTCCTTAATGCTCCTTGAATCACTGAATAGCAGCACCATCCACCATTTAAGATTGTAGGCACTGGTGTTAGGAAGACCTTGAGTCCTGGCTCTACAGCGTACTAGCAAGGAGATCTTGGAAGTGTTATGTATTTTGTCTCACTTGTAATTTGCTCACCTTTAAAGTGGGAATTGTGGTGAGGATTAAATTACCTGGCACTTGGTCATATTTGCCACATGGTAGCTAGGATGATTATTTTCTTTAAACAGTGAAACTGGGCCCTCTGAAGTATTCCCAACTCATGTACCTTGTTTTACTTATAAATTAACTATCCAAATCCTATTTTCGTGGCCAGCGATTTAGAATACAGAATCTGGTACAGTGTAGGGCTTCTACTACATGGCAAAACAATTCACTGTAAAAGTCATGTGCTAAAACAAGACTTAAAAAATTAGGAAAATTTTTGAGATTAGCTTTACCATCCTTCCTCCCCAGATTGCTTGGGACTCTCGTTTCTAGTCTGTGAATTAACTAGGCTCATTATGACGAGGTTCATTATGACTTGAGTATAAGTCCATGTTGTCGGTCCAAACTTTCACTTACCATCAGATACTAAGCCCAGTATTTCTTATTACTAAGTTTAGTATTAATTTTTTTTATTGTATATTCTTTTTTTTAAAGATTATTTATTTATTTGACAGAGAGAGATTACAAGTAGGCAGAGAGGCAGGCAGAGAGAGGAGGAAGCAGGCTCCCTACTGAGCAGAGAGCCCAATGCGGGCCTTGATCCCAGGACCCTGAGATCATGACCTGAGCCGATGGCAGAGGCTTTAACCCACTGAGCCACCCAGGCGCCCTTATTGTATATTCTTAAAAGTAATAGTTCCTAAGTATTTCTGTAAAATCTGATTTAATGGGGACACTGTCTATATACAATGAGGAGGCTCTTCTTTTAGAAATGGGTTCCAGTAACACTTGTACATACAACTTATATCCTCTTTCCACCAAAATAGCATTAAATTTGGTTTGGGCTGTTGCTGGTCACACCAGCATGATCAGAGGCTAGATCATACAATGGAAGACAGTCACTCATTGCAACTCTAGGAAAATCCTGAAATAAGTAAAGCTTGTTCAATGTATCAAGCTTACTTTTTCTGTACTCCTTTTTCCATTGTATGGATTCCCTTACTGTTTTTTTTGTTTTGTTTTTAAATTTATGTGCCCAGAACTTGCTTGCTCTTTTCCTCATTTAAAACATGCTTTTAGGAAAAGATTTGGTTTTAATTACTTGTATATTTGTTGAGACTATAATGTTCTATCATTTTCAAATTTACATACACTTAAAGCATTATCATCAGCTATGGGTTGAAAGGCATTACTGTCTTGTGTAGAAGGAAGTTTAAGTGTCAAAAACAAGGTGAGAGAAATTTTAGAGGGCTGGGCAAGAGATTTATATTGACTTGCTGAAAATCATACAACTATTTTGGTTGCCTATTTTCTTGCATTTAAGCCTATTCCTATAAATTCCTTTAAACATTGTGTTTCTTTAAATAAATTCTGTAATCATCCTGCCTAAGGATTCTCCCCTACAGTGTTTCTTATACTTTAAATCAATGTGCTCTTGATAGAAAGGAGAGTGAATGTATAAAGCCCTGGGATCTGGAGGTGTGGTTTTGAAGAATAGTGCTCAGATGAAACTGATTCCCCTCAAAAAGTTTTTCTTCTCGTATGCTAAAAATTAATTTAATTTAATTCAAAAGATAGATGACAATGGAAAATCACTGTGAAAGTCTTATCCATACAGGGCAGTAATGGTGGCATAGCACTAACCTAGAGAATAACTAATCCCTTTTGATGAATGACACCTAAATAAATACATTCCAAACAGACCTTTTATGCATGTCTATCTCTTATTGTTTCAGGGTCATTTTAATACTGAAGCATTTTATTATAAATGAAGCTGTCCTATACAATATAGACTCTCAGAGAGAGAGAGAGAGAGAGAGAGAGACTAACTCTAAATTCATCACTGAAATCAGCCCAAGAGAATATCCTTCTTGACTAGGCATTTTTTGAGTATGCAACTTAATATTTCATTGTGATATACAGTTAAGGATTCTGAACAAAGATGAATATAATTTATTCAAAGTCACCTTCATGCAAATGGCAATTTTGGATGAAAGTAGAAATGCCTGTGTCTTAATCATGGTCTCTTCATTTTTCCTCATAGTCCTAGGAGTTCTGACACAGGTGCTGGTGGTAAAAATTAATATTGGGTGAGAAATATATTCTTATGAGATAGGCTTTCCTTCTGAAGTTACTTTTTTGAGATTTTTTATAATTGTGACCACCATAGAACTACTCCTAAGATTATTTCAGTCTGCATTGTCTATGCATGTAGGTTGACAATACAGTATTTCCTGGCACCCAACTAAGTCATGACAATTGTTATTTCAGAGACTTTAACTTTGTTACGAAAGCACATCTTTTTTTTTTTTTTAAAGATTTATTTATTTATTTATTTGACACAGAGAGAGATCACAACTAGGCAGAGAGGCAGGCAGAGAGAGAGGAGGAAGCAGGCTCCCCGCTGAGCAGAGAGCCCGATGCGGGCCTCGATCCCAAGATGCTGAGATCATGACCTGAGCCAAAAGCAGAGGCTTTAACCCACTGAGCCACCCAGACGCCCACAAAAGCACATCTTAATATAATTGAGAAGCCATTACTGGAGATGATAGTGCTTTCAACCTTTGATTAAAACTTATAGATTGAGAATCAGCATTGGATAGCAGACAGCACCTAAAGCGTTAGAAATCATTTAACGTGAAGCTTTAAAAACAATACAGTTTAAAATCGATGTGATTGAAATATGTGACTCAGGCATCCAGAAGAAAATTGTTTACATTTGCAGAATAAAACCTGTATTATTGTTTATACTACTTGTATGATGATAATTTTTAGCCAACCATTTTATGGAGCAACAATTAATTGCAAACACCTATAATCTGTGAACCTGGGAATCTGGACTTAGAGAGGTAGTAGGGGTTAGAATCAATATTTAGGATGCACTGATTTTATTTGCTGTTTTATATGCTCTGGAAATTGGTTTATCTTTCCTATTTGCTGCTTCTTGATAGGTGGCATATTTTTCCTTATTAATTTTGGGTTTGGTTATATGACTTGTTTTGGTGATTGGAATATGGGAAAAATGAAAGCATTCAGTGTGCTGAGTTTTTAAGAGGTTTCAAGAGTTTCATGGGTATCCAGTTGCCCCCTTACTCCTCTTCCTGAACTAAGTACTGGGTTCGAGAATAGCACAGAGCCCCAGGTCAGTGAGGAGAGCAAGAAATAAATATTTGTCCTTCAAAGCCTTTGAAATGTTGAGGTTGTCTGATGCAATATAACCTTAGGAAAGTTTTCTATATATACACTTATGCGTCACAGCAATGTATGAACTACATGTAGTATTTTCATTTCACAGATGAGGAAATTAGAATGTCAAAGGGGTTTAACCTTTTTTCCATGACCACATTGCTGGGAAGTGGCAGATCTAACCTGGAGGTCAAAATATGCACCCTGTTTCCTAGGGTAGAAGTATGGAACGGTGCAAGAGCCCTGCCTGAGGGTCAGAAGACACAGATGCTTGTCTTAGAGACATCATTGAGTGTTTTACTCTGGGAAAAGCATTTAAATTGAAGTCTCCGCTGGGTCATAATTCCCTTTCAGGGCTCCCGTTTTCTCTGATTAGTAGACTGCACATCAATTGACATTTACTGAGGATTACTCTGAGTAAGACTGTCCACAGTAAATATTAGCCATGGGCCTCTAATTTCTTTCAGAGACAATGCTATTACTTTCTAATATAATGGAAATGAGAAGAAAGCATTGACTCTCAATTCTCAAAAGGTTTATATAATTTGTGAGTTGTAGACTATGAGTATTCAGATGTTCAGAAACTCTTAAAGAAACTCCAGGGTTAGTGTCGGCTTCTACTCTATGGTGGTAGTCAATGCACTTCCCCCCAGAAGGAGTAGTCAGTGTCTTATCTGAGTAATTCAGGCCAGAATTGTGGGTTTTAAAAATGTGCTTGAATTTCATGGATATTTATGCTAACTCCCATTTCACTGGAGACTTATAGAAAGATCCTATAGTCATGGATTAATTATGACTAACTTAAACTTTTAGAAGAATGACTTCATTCGTATAAATGAGTATATGGTATAGATGAAGTTTCCTTTGGGTCATGATTCACCTTTTCTGTCTTCCTCTTTCCACAAATGTCATTTTTCTCTTATGAATCATCATATACTCACAGCAGCAAAGGTGTTACAAAATCCCCAGTGCCATCAAGTCTTTTTCTTGGTATCCTACAATCAGGCAGTTTTGTGGGCCTCAGGTTCACTTATTATTTCCCACAAAGACAAGTAACAGGTTTTCTCATATACTTTCTCTCTTCTACATAAGAATAAAAAGATCTTTCTAAGTTATCAAGAAATCCCCATTAGAATTGCCTCTGAAACAACTTTCTTTGGCTTCCCTTACTTTTGGTTCTGCTAGATCAGAAATCTTTCTTCCTTAGGTGAAAGCTTTTCAAGTTTCTCATAGGCAAAATTGCAAAATTGGTTTTCTAAAACACTGGCAAAGGAGTTACCATGCAAAGTTTTTCCAGAAAACATCTGAACTGTGTACCAGGACATCTGAAAATTCAACTTTTCTACTTACCTGTCACCCCACCAGAAATTCTGTTTTTAAAGTATGGTGTCTCTAAGGATTTTCTTTCATTGTGTGATTACGGAAGTAGTAGCTCATTAAATTCCCCCTAGTTATTAACATCCATTGGGAATTAGTTTATCAGATGAGTTTCAACCATGCTGTTATCAACCTTTTGATATAAGGGAATCCTTATTCTAGAAACAAGGAGGGAAGAGTCACTTACCTTGCATGCACTGTAATCCAGGAACTGTGTGGTAGGTGTTTTAAATATATTATCACTTCTAAACTACACAGCAGTTTTAGATGTCAGCACTTGGCTGACATGTGTTTTATTTTTCCATGTTTACAGGGGGCTAGGATTCATACCTATGTTGCCTGACTTCCAAGCCCATGCTCAAAGGGATGTACCACATTTCTAGGAGGTGTTCTAAAGGAAAGGACAATATTTCTAGGCTCAGTCCATGCCTGAGAGGGTGTGTATGGTGAGCTGCTTGAGGAATTCAGGACTGAGAGGTGGGGGTGGTAGAGGAAAACCTAGAGATAGATGAGACATGGATGGGGGACAAAGGTAGCAGGGGGAGATGAGATTGCCATGATGAGTTTTTTTTCTCTGTGTACCGTAATCTTGCTCAGAATAAGCCCTTGCTTCAGTCTTGGAAGTTTATCGGTTTTCAGGAATGGATCCATTTCTTCTAGGTTGCTTAACTTATTGGCATATAGCTGTTGATAATAGTTTCTGAGGATTGTTTCTATTTCCTTGGTGTTAGTCGTGATCTCTCCCCTTTCATTCATAATTTTATTAATTTGAGTCCTCTTTCTTTTCTTTTGGATTAGTTTGGCCAGTGGTTTATCGGTCTTATTAATTCTTTCAAAGAATCAGCTTCTAGTTTCATTGATGTGTTCTACTGTATCTCTAGTTTCTAACTCATTGATCTCTGCTCTAATCTTAATTATTTCCCCTCTTGTGCGTGGGGTTGGCTTAATTTGTTGTTGATTTTCTATTTCCTTAAGGTGTAAAGAGAGTTGGTGTATTCGGGATCTTTCAATTTTTTTGAGTGAGGCTTGGATAGCTATGTATTTCCCCCTTAGGACTGCCTTTGCTGTATCCCATACGTTTTGGACCGATGTGTCTTCATTTTCACTGGTTTCCATGAATTGTTTATGTTCTTCTTTGATTTCCTGGTAGATCCAAACATTCTTGAGCAGGATGGCCTTTAGCTTCCAAGTGTTTGAATTCCTTCCAAACTTTTTCTTGTGTTCCAGTTTCTTGAGTTCCAGTTTTAAAGCATTGTGGTCTGAGAATATGCAGGGGATAATCTCAATCTTTTGGTATTGGTTGAGCCCTGATTTGTGAATGAGTATGTGGTCTGTTCTGGAGAAAGTTCCATGTGCGCTTGAGAAGAATGATTATTCTATTGTTTTAGGGTGGAATGTTCTGTATATATCAATGAGGTCCATCTGATCCAATGTGTCATTCAAAGCTCTTGTTTCTTTGTTGATTTTCTGTTTAGATGATCTGTCTATTGCTGAGAGTGGTGTGTTAAAATCTCCTACAATTAATGTATTCATATCAATATGACTCTTTATTTTGTTTAACAGTTGGCTTATGTAGTTGATTGCTCCCATGTCGGGGACATAAATATTTACAATTGTTAGCTCTTCTTGGTGGATAGACCCTTTAAGAATGATGTAGTGTCCTTCTATATCTCTGACTACAGTCTTTATCTTAAAATCTAATTTATCTGGTATGAGAATCGCTACCCCAGCTTTCTTTTGAAGCCCATTGTCATGAAAGATGGTTCTCCATCCCTTCACTTTCAGTCTGGATATATCTTTAGGTTCAAGCTGTGTCTCTTGTAGACAGCATATGGACAGGTCCTGTCATTTTATCCAGTCTGTAGCCCTGTGTCTTTTTATGGGAGCATTTAGGCCGTTCATATTAAGGGTGATTATTGAAGAAGACCTTGCTATAAGAGCATTTTTTTAAATAACAACTTTAAGCTTTATAATATGTTTGTTCATATAGTGAAAGTTCTCCTGTATGATTACAAGTTTAATTCTTGAGGACATACTCTTTTTTTTTTTAAAGATTTTTAATTTATTTATATGACAGAGAGAGAGAGAGATTACAAGTAGGCAGAGAGGCAGGCAGAGAGAGAGGAGGAAGCAGGCTCTCTGCTGAGCAGAGAGCCCGATGCGGGCCTCGATCCCAGGACCCTGAGATCATGACCTGAGCCGAAAGCAGAGGCTTTAACCCACTGAGCCACCCAGGCGCCCTTGAGGACATACTCTTATAAAACCCATCATCATAGGGGTGCCTGGGTGGCTCAGTTGATTAAGCATCTGACTCTTGATTTCTGCTCAGGTCATGATCTCAGGACGGTGAGATTTGAGCCCCACATCAGGCTCTACGCTAGACATGGTGCCTGCTTAAGGTCCTCTCTGTCTCCCTCTGCCTCTCCCCCTACTTGCATGCTCTCTCTCTTTCTGTCTGTCTGTCTGTCTCTCTCTCTCAAAAAAAAAATCACTGAGACATTAAGATCTTAAGATGAAATAACTCAACATGATAAAATAGTCTTTAATGTTCCACAGATTTGTGGAGTCTCCCCTCTTCTTGCACTGGCAATCTCCATTTCTACTTTCCAAGAAAATTTACCATTTCTGTTGAATATCTACCATGAAGGAAGCACTCTTAACCTTGACCTCTTGACTTGCCCTCTACATGGCTCTCTTCTCTCCAGATAGGTCTCTGTAGTCCTTGCCTTTCCATTTCCTGACTCTCCATCAAGATTTCTCAGTTCAATGTTCTATCTCCTTAAGGACCTCACGAAATCCATACTAATACTCTGTTTGTGTTAATAGTTAAGTGTTTAACTGTGTGGATAAAGTAGGTATATAGAAGGCCAGGGGTCTTCTGGATAAGATGTCTTTAAGCTTAATGAAAACAACCTATGACATATTGGAGCATTTGAAATTTAACATTTGAAATCTAAAGGAAACTTAGAAGTGTCTGATACAATTCCATCATTTTTTCAAATAACAAAATGGGGTCAAGAGAAATTCCTAGAATTTAGTTCTTAAATCACACTTCCAAGATAGTGAGATGGCAATTATTACTTATAATTATTATTAGAAATGAGGAAAGAGTGGTAAAGAAAGAAATGATTCAATTGAAGCTACACAGAGGGTCAAAAGCCCAATGGAATGGGTTTCCTTTCACCTACCTTTCTTTTGATTTTACTTAATCTTGTTCATAAAACTTGCCTCTATCTTTTCAAACCCTTTTAGTTTGAGATTTCATGGATGTCTGAACCCTGGAAGTAGCAGTAACTGGGCTGGAGGGTAAGAAAAATTAGGGAGAATTTGCCCTTAGGTTTTAAATTGCTTTTATTTTAAAAGTCGCTCTTACCTTTTTAAAGCAGTATACTGATAATGATGTGACTTAACTAATACGAAAAATTAAGAATGAGCTACTGTCACTGTCACATTAGTCAACTTTTGTAAATAGAACAGCTTTCCAGTCAGGAGGTTGATAGGCCATTTGGAATTTACAGTGTTCCTAAGCAAAAATAAATACTAAATGCTATAAACCAGTCACTTCTAAGTTAACTATAATACTAAAATGTGCTGCTCATAACATTCACTTTCCATTTGTTAACAGGATGAAATTATTAAACATCTCTTTTGTCTTTGCTTTTTCTATAGCAAATAAGAATCTTGAGTTCTAAAAGGCTTGGTGATAAATTTATAACTAATAAGTAAAGAAATTGGTGTGAGCAGTGATATGATAGAGGTTAGATTGGGAATTCATCATTTATTCTTGCAAAAATACAGATTCTTATTATTATGAAAAAAGCTAGGGAGGTCAAATGACTTCAGTTGATTGCCTTTCTTTTCTTCTACTCCAGTCTCTAATGATATCTTCCAACACTGTTATAGGATAAGATTTTGTCTTTTGACTTCAAGTGGTATTCAAAACCTGCTTTTATTTTATTTTATTTTTAATTCCAGACTAGAGACGTAATTGTTTTATGATACATAATACAAAAGTTGTAGCTCTGTCTTAGGACTTTCTTATATTTGTGGGTCTCCAGGTTAAAGATTCACTAAGTCACTATGTTTATCTTATAAAATAAAAATAGTGAACATAGAACATTTGCTCTTAGCCAGGTGCCACGCCCAAAGCTCTCCATGCGTTGTCTATTTAATGTTCATACGAACCAGCAAGGCAGATACAGTCATCATTCTCATTTTAAAGATGAGGAAACTGATTTCACTCATATGTGGAATTTAAGAAACAAAACAAATGAATAAAGAAAAAAAGAGACAAACAAAAACACCGGATTCTTAACTATAGAGAACACACTGGTAGTCGCCAGAGGGGAGGTGGGTGGGTTTAAAAGGTGAAGGGGATTAAGAGCACACTTATCATGATGAGCACTGAGTCATGTGTAGAATTGTTGAATCCTTATATTGTACACCAAAGCTAATATAACAGTGTACGTTAATTATACTGTAATTACAAATAAAAATAAAGAAGCAAATAAATAAATACATTTTCATAAAAAACATTGAGGACGGTGAGATTTGGAAGGGTTAGCTAACTTGCCTGTGGTCCCCAATTATCAGGGAAGAGCTGAAACACAAGTCCAGGGTTGCCTGATTTCAGAGCCTGTGCTCTCATCTGTTGTGTCACACTGGTTGGTGGATAATAAAAATGATGAGGAGACTAGGTGAGGACTAACACATTAAAACTGGGCAGAGAGGAAATCTGAAATCACATCTAATTCTCATTCTTACTACCAGTCCTAGCTCAAGATAGCAGACTTTGCTCTGTTGAAAGTATTCTTACTTGAAGAGTAGATAAACTTGTAGCTGATAGGAAGTAAAATGGAAGATTTTCTGTAGTCACTGATATCCAGTCATGGACAAGTTCTATTGAATCTTCTAAACTTTTGTGAAACCCTTTTATCCTCCTGCATCCTCACTCCTGACTTAATTTTAGGTCTCGTCTAGTACCCTCTCACTAATCTCTCCACCTGCCCACTGTGTCTGTTCTATGATATTCCTTCAGTATTAAGAGTAAAATCAGACCCAGCTTGTCACCAAAGTGCTTATGCACTTGTATGAGAGGCAACATATAAATAAGCAATCATATGACAATATGCCGAATCCTTGATGTATTAGGAACAAGTATGCTGTGTGGGAGTATAGAAAGTCAGAATTTCAGGGGGAGAGCCAAGGTAAAAGGCGACATTAAATGGAACTGCTAGTTACTAATGTTGGAAATAAAAATAAAACATTCTACTGATAGTTTCACGGGTCATAGTTACTGAGCTTTTCCTTTGTGTCAGGAATTCTTTCAAGTCCTTTACATACACCATCTCATTTAATCCCAACCATATTCTGTATTATTATTCCACCTTACACATGAGGAAACCAAGTATTAGAGAATTTGAATAACCTGCCCAGGTCCACAAAGCTAGTAAGGGTGGAGCAAGGAATCTAACTAAAGCAGTCAGAATTCATCACTAATATTATTTAGGGGGAAGCAGAGGTGAGTTTTATACGTATTGCCTTTGAGGAGTAGAGCTGTTCCGAAGGCAGTGGGTGTGTGCATCTCAGGTTTAGGAGATGTGGAATTGGGAGTCATCAACCTACAGAAGTGACTTGGTGCTAAAAATGTTCATGAATACTCCCCAGAGGGTGTGAGTTAGAAAAGAGGAGGTACAAGGGGAGAAACTCGGGGGAAAGAAGAGGTAGAAGAATCAGTGAAAATATATTAAAAGATTACCACAGAGGATTGTTACTTGCGGGTAGACACAGTTTGCATGGCTTGGCACATAGGGGTTAAAAGAGATCATTGATCATCCTGAAGACCCTGCCTTAGCTCTCTCTTTGCCGAAAGAAGCTTCCTTCTCTCTTTAAGACTGCATGATAGTGACTGGCCTCATACCCTCTGTGCTAGAGCAGGGTAGGGTCAGCAACCTTTATTGTAAAGGGACAGATAGTAAATATTGTTTGTTGGCTTTGTAGACCTCATCATCTCTGTTGTGATCTGTTGTGATCAGAACTGTTGAATTCTGTCATCTGTTGTAGTGCAAAAGCAGCCACAGATAATATGTAAACAAGTAGATGTAGCTGTGTTACAATAATGCTTTATTTGCAAAAACAAACGATGGGTTGGATTTGACTAATGGGTTGTGGTTTGTTAGCTCTTGATCTAGAGTTACTCCTCTTGGTTTGGTGTCCTTTCAAAAATTCTTTCTTAGCTCTGGTCCTTTCTTCATTAAACACATGTGGTGTTTAATGGTGCCTGGGTGTCTCATTTGGCTGGGTGTCTGCCTTCAGCTCAGGTCATGATCCCAGGGTCCTGGGATCAAGCCCTGCATTGGGCTCCCTGCTCAGCGGGAGTCTGCTTCTCCCTCTGCCTCTCCCCACCCTGGCTTGTGCTCTCTCTCGCTCATACTCTCTCTCTCAAATAAACTAATTAAATCTTTAAAAAAATAAAATAAACACTTACCTCCACACAGTTGAATGTTCTTGTACATCTTTATTCTCTCTCATCTCCTCCTTCTAGTATGTTCCCTAGTAAACTTCTCCAGTGAAGAAACATTTTTATTAGTTAATTGTGAGAATGGCAGCATAGGAAGGCTAAGATGAAAACTGGTAATTAACCAAACTGTGTTAATGTGAAATGTGTAGTGTTTTGGCGATCTGGTCATACTCTAGTTTCTGTTACTACTTCTCTAGTTTCTTAAACTAATAACTTCTGTTACTATTACTCTAATTTCTTAAACACTCCCCACCCCACCCCACTAAAAAAGAAATTCAAAATGACTTATTACAGTGTGAATTTGGTCTGTATTTTAGACTGTGGTGGTGTTGTACTTAATACAACAAACTAGGTTTTATTTGTTAAGCAAGGAGTGATTTTGATTCCAGTGCAATAAAATTCTTTTGGTGTGTTTTGCTTCTTTGAAAGTCTGGTAATTTTGTAAAATAAAGGGTGTCTAGCACTTCTTAGAGGGAATCCCCATGGAAGGACACACGCAGCAATTGCAAGATTACCCTGAGAATTGAGGAAATTCAACTTACCACTGAACATTTTAACTAGAAAATGAAAGCATACATTGCATCTCCGTAGAACTGAAAATTGGAAAATAAGTACTAAAACAGTTTGCTTCCTGGTACAGCAAGATTTAGAAAATATTGGAAATCTGCTAAAGCATCAGTTTCCTCCATAGTCCTTATCCTTTGGGTTCTTGCTATTGATTATGAAGTGCATTCAAATCTTTTAAATTGAAAAAACCCTTATTTATATACACTGATCTTTACACCAAGAAGGCTGATAGACTAAGCCTGACTTTCCAATCTTCCTAATCTTAATTGAATTGTTTATAAAGCATTTCAAGCCTGCTATCAATTAAGCATACACTCTGTGATGTGTGAGTTGAGAAGTGAAATACAGTGATTTTGTGTCAACTCCATTTGTGATAAGAAATCAGTGTAGGAACAGCAGAGCCAGGAAAACATTGAAATCATTTTATGGTGGACATTACTTTCTATGGCAGATGGGGTAGACTTGTGCTGTGCTGTTCACCTTCAAGGAATGTCTTGATCCCCAGCTGTGGGGAAACAGTCTGCAGACAGTCTGAAGGTGTCAGCTCCTTTAGGGTTGGACTCCACGGATGTCCTGGCCTTTCACCACAGCCCACCACTAATCATTGCATGAGATGTGGGGGGGCGGAGGTGGTGGTGGTTATAAAGACCAGACCATTGCTGCCTGACAGGGGACATTCTGTTAGACGGTACTTGCTCCAAAGCTCCCCGCCAGCTTTTACAATTTAACTTCTCCTGCCCAGTCTTGGTTCTACTCGTTCCATTCACAACGTTTATTCCTCACAAACATCTTGCACCCCAGACTCCATCTCAGCATCTGTTTGCAGAGAACCTGGCCTGTTCTAATTGATCAGTAATCCTCCAGCTTCCCCATAAAATGGATGAAATTATCAGGAGGATTTGTAGTGTTGGTCCCTAGTGATGATGGGTTTTCCTGTCATTCATGGTCTCTCAATGGGTTCTCCGAGTGAAGAGGAATGACTTGAGGGATAAACCAAAGGTGGGTAATCTAGAAGCACTGTCTTTTGATCAGACAGTAGAAACTGCTAGAAATCTGAATGGTTTGCTGTCTTTGCCTAAATAAATAAATAAATAAAGTCGTAGTGGAAAATTGATTTCCTGCATTTTTCCCTGAGGGCTGCTTTATGTTCACCCTCTTTCTTGTTTCTCTTGTTCTTTCTATACAACTCTTCCAGCTGCCACTGTTTCTGTAGGCCCAATTATCTGCTTAGGCTTCTCTGGCACAGGCTGGGTATAGGGTGTAGTATAGGAAAAAAGAGGAAGAACAAGTGCCAGGAGAACTTACACAGTTTGTCCCCAATATTGGGGACGATGATTCCAATTAGACTCCAAGGAATTTGCCAGTTTGAGTTCAATCCAGCTCCTTCAGTCCTGCTCCAATTGGTATGTGGAAGGGGCTAATGTTTATCAAGGACCTACCTATATGCCCTAGGCCCTTTACACATGTTATCTTGTTTAAGTTGCAAACAAGTGTACAAGTTAGATATTTTAGAACTGAAGAGATTGAAGAGTAGAGAGATTTAAGTGACTTGCCCAAGGTCATTTGGTATCTTTGGCAGCAAAGATGCTGGTGAAGAGTGAGTGCTGAAGCAGGTATCACTGGTTTTCTATTATATTCATTCTTTCTTCTTCTTTAGTAAGAGAACCCCAAGTTTTAGCCAGGCTCTCTGTGGCCTCAAATATAGCTATTTACCTCCATTTCCAGTACAATTAGGTAAAGTTCTCACTAGTGAGATGTAAGTAGCAATGTTGTGTGGGACTGTCTGGAAGTCTCTTTTAAAAGAGGCAATGAGGGGCGCCTGGGTGGCTCAGTGGGTTAAAGCCGCTGCCTTCGGCTCAGGTCATGATCCCAGGGTCCTGGGATCGAGGCCCACATCGGGCTCTCTGCTCAGCAGGGAGCCTGCTTCCTCCTCTCTCCTCTCTCTCTGCCTGCCTCTCTGCCTACTTGTAATCTCTCTGTCTGTGTCAAATGAATAAAAAAAAAAAAATCTTTAAAAAAATAAAAGAGGCAATGAGATTTTCTTCCTTATTGCTTTTGTCCTACTGTCTGAAATGTGGACGTAATGGCTGGAACTGTAGCAGCCACCTGGACCATATGATGATTTTGAGATGATTTTGAGAATGAAAATCATGCTCCAAGATGGGGGAAGAATGCTGAGAGCTTGAGTCTGAGATGATGCTGTAGCCATCATTCCAGCTCTGAGTTTCTTACTTCCAGATTTCTTATGTGTAAGAGACTTAAAAGAGACAACTTCTTTCCCTCTTTTAAGAATTTAAACCATTCCTTTGTTGGATTTTTCTGTTATATATAGTTGAATCTAGTCCTAGTTGATGTAAAGGCTAATTCCCTTTTGGCAGGAAAAGTCATTTCCTTCTTGGAATAGGAACTTTAAAATGGGTCTCCATTGCACATAAATTTGAATATAATGTGCTTATTTTTTGAATAATAGCATTAAAGTCCACATCTCCCTTCTAGCAGTAGAACTTAGGAAGTAGCTCAGGGCCTTTCTCTTTAACAAATTCATTCTCCATACTCGTGTAACATATTGCAAACAATGCCCTTTTTTCCCCCCTTAGGTTTTTATTTAAATTCCAGTTAGTTGGGGCATCTGGGTTACTCAGTCAGTTAAGCATCTGATTCTTGATTTTGCTTCAGGTCATGATCTCGGGGTTGTGAGACTGAGCCTTGCATTGGGGCCTGAGCTCAGCAGGGAGTCTGCTTGAGATTCTCTCTCTCTGCTCCTCTCCCTGCTCTCCCTCTCTCAAATGAATAAGTAAATATTAAATAAATAAATACATACATATATACATACATACATAAATTCCAGTTAGTTAACATACAGTGTCATATTAGTTTCAGGTGTTCAATACAGTGATTCAACTTCCATACAATACCCAGGGCTCATCACAAGTGGAGGCCTTAATTCCATTAACAATTTCACTTTTCTTTTTTTTTTTTTTTTTTTTTTTTTTTTTTTTTTTTTTTTTTTTTTTTAAAGATTTTTTATTTATTCATTTGACACACAGAAAGAGATTACAAGTAGGCAGAGAGGCAGGCAGAGAGAGAGGAGAGAGGAGGAAGCAGGCTCCCCGCCGAGCAGAGAGCCCGATGTGGGCCTCGATCCCAGGACCCTGGGATCATGACCTGAGCCGAAGGCAGTGGCTTTAACCCACTGAGTCACCCAGGTGCCCAACAATTTCACTTTTCTTCCACCTACCTCCCATCTGGTAACCATCAGTTTGTTTCTTATAGTTAAGAGTCTGTTTCTTGGTTTGCCTCTTGCTCTCTCTTTTTCCCCCCATGATCGTTTTTTTGTTTGTTTGTTTCTTAAATTCCACATGTGAGTGAAATCATATGGTATTTGTCTTTCTCTGACTGATGTATTTTGCTTAGCTTAATACACTATAGCTCCATCCTTGTTGTTGCAAGTGGCAAGATTTCCTTCTTCCTGATAGTTGAATAATATTCCATTGTATATATACCACATCTTCTTTATCTTTTTACCCATGATGGACTTTTGGGCTGTTCCTATAATTCGACTGTTGCAGATAATGCTGCTATAAACATCAGGGTGCATGTATCTCTTTGCATTAGCACTTTTGTTTCCTTTGGGTAAATACAGAGTAGTGTACTACAGAGTAATGCAATTGCTGGATTGTAGGGTAGTTCTATTTTTAACATTTTGAGAAAACTCCATACTATTTTCCAGAGTGGCTGCACCAGTTGACATTCCCACCAACTGTACAAGCGGGTTCCTGTTTCTCCACATCCTTGCTAGCACCTGTTGTTTCTTATATTATTCTTTTTAGCCATTCTGACAGGCATGAGGTAATATCTCATTGTAGTTTTGAATTGTGTTTCTCTGATGATCAGTGATGTTGAGAATCTTTTCATATGTCTGTTGGCCATCTGGATGTTTTCTTTGGACAAATGTCTAGTCATGTCTTCTGCCCATTTTTAAATTGGATTATTCATTTTTGGGGGTTTTAAGTTGTGTAAGTCCTTCATATATTTTATAAACGAACCCTTTGTTGGATATGTCATCTGCAAATATCTTTTCCTATTCCATAGGTTGCCTTTTAGTTTTGTTGATTATTTCCTTTGCTGTGTAGAACACTTTAATCTTGATGTAGTGTCAATAGTTTATTTTTGCTTATATCTCCTTTGTCTCTGGACACATATCTAGAAAGGAGTTGCTATGGCCAAGGTCAGAGAGGTTGCTGCCTGTGTTCTTCTCTAAGATTTTGATGGTTTCATGTATCACGTTTAGGTCTTTAATCCATTTTTTAAAAAGATTTATTTACTTTAGAGCAAAGTAAGTGTGAGCAGGGAGAGGGGCAGAAGAAGAGGGAGAGAGAGAATCTAGAGCAGATTCCCTGCTCAGTGCAGAGCCCGAGGTGGGGTTCGATTCCACAGTCCTGAGATCATGACCTGAGTCAAAACAAAAGTTGGACACTTAACTTACTGAGCCACTCAGGCATTCCTAGGTCTTTAATCCACTTTGAATTTGTTTTTTGGATGTGGTGTAAAAAAGTGGTCTAGTTTCATTCTTTTGCATGTTGCTATCCAGTTTTTCCAACACTATTTGTTGAAGAGACTGTCTTTTTCCCATTGGATATTCTTTCCTGCTTGGGATATTAATTGGCCATCTAGTTTTGGGTTCATTTCTGGGTTTTCACAGCCGTGCTTTTCACTGACATTCTTTTGGTTGACATGTATTAAACTCATAACATTCAGAGTTGCTGCCAGGGATGCAAATCTTTAGTTTCTAGTTCCTACACTCTATAGTTCTCTATCATAAAAATGGCAGCTTCCACCCAGTTGTATAAAAGAAAACTTACCCTTCTTTTGCACATATTTTAGGAAAAATGAGAGTCTTATTCTCTTACTGAGGGGAAGATTTTAACTTAGCTGGGCTGAGTGACTCGATTTCTAACCCATGGCATTTTCGTTCTGAGGATACCTCACAATGAAAATGAACACTGCAGTAAAGCAAATAGAGATCAGAGTCAGGGAATCACTGGAATGAATGTTTGCATCTGACTCTTTGATTACAATAAGCAATGTGGTTTAGCTGGGGAATGCTGTATTTTCACAATTGACAGACCACGCAGCCTGCAGCAATCAGCAAAGGGCAGCTTATTTTGGGCAAAAACATCCATCAGACTGTGATGAGAAAAGCAGAGCTACAATCAGTGGCAGGTTCTTCAAAGAAATGTTGATGAAAAATGGATTTTACATGTATCAAGTGGAGAAGAAACTGCTGCTCATATTTTTAAACTCCACTTACATGCATGGACAACAACACTAGTAACATTTCTGAACATGAAAGAGAGTGATACAGTAGTTCTATCATGAGTGGGGCTTTTCTGTCCTCATCAGAAAATAGTATATATACTCAGTCTTGGCAGGAATGTATTAGGTTTTAAAAAGTCAAGATAATAAGCAATTTCAGAGAAGGATCTAACATTTATTCCAAATGCCTTATGCAGATGTATTTTTTATTGATATGATGATGAAAGAATTTTATTGATGTAACCAATAGAAAAGAGATTTTTGATAAGATTTCTAGTCTTATCTACAGTAGCTTTATTCCATATGACTAAAAAATTAGAACAATTTAGCTCTGTGAATCCTTTCACTGAAAGATAGTGCATGAAAGCTCTGTAGGCTTAAAGTTTTTGATCTAAAGAGAAAGAAAAGTTGTTTAAGTAGGAATCTTTAGCTTTCTTCTTTATATAGTATTTCCTGCTGTGGTTGGGAGATTTTTTGGTTTTGATATGTGCTAGAATATTTGGAAGTTTTTCCTAAAGTGACAGAAAGAGATGCTACAGATACAAAATGATCTGTTTTTAAGCATTAACTTTCTCTCTGCTTAAGGCCCACTAACTACCTATGTCAGGAGGCATTTAGAACTGAGACCTGCTCTCAGGCCATGCTGGCTGTTCTGTTGGGTTTTGTGCTGCCTCCTGCAGGGTTGCTGTGAGAAGGAATCCAGATAGCGTACTGGCTTGGGTTTATAGCATACAAAGTCTCTATTCAAAAGCATGAACTCTCCCTTCTATCTCCCATCTCCCTTCTGGTATTTACTAGATCAGGCCTTGGCTTTTGTATTTGATCAATTTCTTCTATTTAAATCCAGAAAGATGGATTGTTACTCTTTATGGGTTTGCTGAAAAGTAAAAGAAGCATTCACAACTGTCTGTCTCTTCGAACAAGAGGAAAATTAATATTTTGACCTGAAAGGACATTCATATGCATATCAGATAAAATAAGGTACCAGTTTCCTTAGGCATGATAGACTGAGACTTTTTCCTTTTCTGTCATGTATAATTCTTGAGGGGTCTAACATGGGACTCAGAAGCTCAGGCAGAAGAGCTATGTGGAGGACTTGACTATTCTCCCAAGGTTCCATTTATATCTTATTTATAATTAGAAATATACATTGCAAAATGCTGTTGGCCACTCACTTGTTGGCTAATGCAAACATTTTATCCAAGTGCTCCTCCAGTTTGGAGCACTAAACAAGGAGTTCTGTGGGCAGCTATTGGCTAAATTGTTTCAGGGGTAGTTTAGAGAAGGTTGGGGAATAGTTGTGGATATATCATCCAAGGAACAGAAAGTCTAGAAAAAATATATCCTGCTAATTATTATTTTTTGTTAACTAAGCCCATCAGTATCCCAACCAGGCTGAGTACCAGCACTGTTGCCCTGGTCTCAAAAACCAACTTGATGGATCAGGGGCCATGGCAGACATGACAACCTGAGCAATTAAAATGGTAAATGCCAGACGTGATAATGTGTGGACAGATGTTTGTGTTCAGTGTTAAAAATGTGTCTTGGCACAGGGAGAGAGTGGTGATCTGTGTTTCCTTCAGAGCTCCCTGAGTTTCTCTGTGGGGGTTGAATGGAAGTTGTAGAGCATTTCTCCATCAGTGATAGGGGCCCTTTATCCTTCTGGCCTTTGGGGATAGTAGTAGCAAGCCCGTAGGGCTTACGGTCCCTCATGTTTTTCAGTTCACTATGTGGCATATTACACTGATAGCATGAGAAAAAAATATGCCTACGATTCAGGAAGAATTCTAGAAGACTCGCTTCATAGTCTTTATTCTCTGATGTATATTGAATGACAATAGCAGTGAAACCTCAAACTGCTCATTTGGATAGGGCAGCCGTTGTGCACTTGGATGTGACTTTTTTTTTTTAATCAAATTTCCTGTTATTTGCATTTATATGGTACTTTTCTTCTAAACCTTTTAAAGCAATTTCAGCTTCACAATAGTTGGGTGAATTGGATGAGAAGAAACACACTTCATTTTGAGGTTGAGATAAAAGATGGAAATTGTCAATGGCTCTCCTCAACAGAACAGAGTACAGTGGGTATTCAGTTATTCCTACCTTGATTTCCTTAGAAGCCTCACAGAAAAGACTGGTAAAGAAGGGGCTCTTGTCTCAGAGTCCAGATGCTCTGGGGAAAGTGTCCATTGGTAGGCTTCAGGGCTTCTGTGAATTCCCTGAGAGAATGTACAAAATATAGCCCCCTTATGCAGTTTGGGCTAAGGGTTTGCAAGTATTTATTAGATTCCCACAGGGCGTAAGGACCATTGCCTGGTGCAGTACTCCTCAAACCTCTGGTACATCCGAGTCATTTGGTATGTTTGTCAAAAATTCTGGGCCACTCAGAAATTGCAAGTTAGTAAGTTTGAAGTGGAGGTGTAGGACTTGAATTTTAATACCAAGTGATTCCTCTTTAGGTGAGACAAGAGAAACATTGGCCAAGCCCTTGAAGAGAGCCAAATAAATAAGTGACTGATTGGAATCTATGGAAATTATTGTCTTAGACTGTGGAAGAGATTAAAGTGCAGGGCTAAAGAGAGTGCAGAGACTATAATAGTGGTATAGAAGGCAAGAAACTTTGTCATTTGTCTTAAGACAGAATCTTATTTCAAGAGAAGCTAGGCCAGGTCTTTTTAGAGTGAATGATTTAAAAAGGAAAAGAAAATACCTGATATAAGATTTAGAAGATCCAGAACAACAATGTTAGTATTTTTAACTTTTTCTTCTTATCTTTTATGGCTTTAAGTCAGAAAAATAGGAGTGGCTGGCAGGGAACAATTCGATGAAGTCATTAAATATCAGTTATCTGGAAATTGAAATCCTGTCATTAATTAGAAGTTAAGAAATAACATAAAGCAAAGGATACCATTTCATTGCATTGCCGTGAGAAATGAGTTAGTTGGACATAGGTCTGTTCTAAAGCAGCAAATTATTTGTGGGATTTTTCCATTTTTACCAACCCATGAAAATGTAAGATAAGTAGAGGGATTTTATTTTGTTGAAGAGAGCACTTCTGTTTCAGTATGTTTGACAAGAAGTTCTATGAAACTGTTACCCTAACTACAGTCAGACCTGAACTGGGAGACCATCCAGATTCAGTGTTAACTGATAGCTGGACCAGTTGGAGGAATACAATTTATCCCCGCCCCCCGACCAGATCCTCACACTTTTCTTCTGAAACTACTCATGTCAAAGCCTGACAAAGTCCTCTTGTTATTCTGTCATCATCTATGCTACCAAATATACTTTGATGTGTATGGCACCACACTTAAGGAAAATTGCTTCATGAACTTTTATTTAAAGCTGTAATAATGTTAGCTCTATGCCTTCTTTGCTTGTTATTTTGTCATTTAGTTTGGTTGTAAGAATATGATGCGGTGGTAAGTCAATTGCTCTGAAACCTCACTGCACTCTGTAAAGTACTATATTCGTAAAGTACCTTTTCGGAAGTGCACAGTGTCTTTTTGAAGAGATTCTTTTAAAATTTAACAGAGTGTTTTTCTATAAATGTATTGACACACACTTAGAGCACAGAATACTGGAGACTGGCAAGATCTTTTGAGAATATATGTGCATGGCTGATGAAACGCCATGATTTGTTTGGAAAAAGCTTTTAGGAAATTAAATTGCATTAAAAAAGAAGTGAGCTTTCTTATGCAGGCATAATGTACCCTAATGTAAAGCTGTGGCAAATTATCCTGAAGAGAGACTTTGAGGAAAATAAAGAGCGGTCTTGTCTAAAAGTATCTCTATTCTTCAAATTGGCCTGAGCCAACTGAAGCTGTCTTTCCTTGGTCCAGTTATTTTGTGATTCTGCTCCTCTTCTTTCAACCTCTCAACAGTTGCCTGCACCTGTGTCCTCCCCTCCCTCTTAAAGTCTCATTCGTTGTTGCATGGCCAGCACTAGGAAACTACACACAATCAGACTCTATAGATAATTGTTAAATGAATTGACAAAAGCATAAAAAACTCTAGTAACTTTTCATCAACCTGGGGATAAAAGTCAAAGTGTTTATAATGATCTACAAAGCCTGGGCTGATCTGGCCCCTATGACTATTTCTGACTTTATCTCTTAACGTTCTCCTTTTTACTCACTCTTCTTCACCTATACCAGCCTCCTTGTAGTTCCTCAAATAAGCCAGGCCCCCTTCCACCTCGGGGCCTTTGCACTTGCTGTTCCATCTGCTTGGAATGCTCTTTTTCAGTTCTCTATCTCTATCTTAGAGACTTCTTTCTCACCTCTAGATCTTCTCAAAGAAATCTTTCTACTTCTTATCCTCTATTTCAGATGTCTGTTTATTGTTATATAACAGACGGGTCTTTTTTTTTTTTAAGATTTTATTTATTTATTTGAGAGAGAAAGAGAGAGTGAGGAGAAGGTCAGAGGGAGAAATAGACTCCCCATGGAGCTGGGAGCCCAGTGTGGGACTCAATCCCGGGACTCTGGGATCATGACCTGAGCTGAAGACAGTCGCTTAACCAACTGAGCCACACAGGTGCCCATAACAGACCACTCTTAAAGTTAGTGGCCATAGTGGGAGCAACTACATTCAGCTGGAAGCTCCGCTGGTATATCTCAGTTCTCCTCTCTACAGAATGACTCATCTTCTGGGGCCTTTCCATGTGGCTCTCTACTCCAGCAGAATAGTCAGATCTTGCTTAAATCATGGAAGCTAGCTTCAAAGTAGGAGTATTCCAAGATGATAGGCCCTAAGGTGGTGGACTTGCCAAGCCTTGGCTTACATCATACTTGCAAATGTCCCTATTGGCCAAAGCCAGTCACATGGCCAAGGCCAGCATCAGTGTGGGAGGAGATTGCACAGGGTATGGATATCTGGAGGTATGGTTTCTTGGACAAATGAGTTAGCTGGACATAAGTCTGTCACCTAACTAATGGCCTCAGAGGCTGTCAACTAATGGTCTACTCAGCTTTTTAGCCCCAAGTGCTTCATCTCCCTCCCACCTGAAAAATATACTGACCACCCCTATAAACTCCCCAAAGTCTGAACCCATTGAGGTGCCAGTTTAGTCTTGAGGTCCAGGATGATACCATTGAGATTAGGTCCAGGCATGGGTGAGGCAGATGAGTGCAGTTCCTCAGGTACCACTCCTAGAATTGTGGCTCCACAGTTACATTTAGTTATAGCTGCCTGTAACTGAATTAGCAAGATCATTCTTTGCCTCTCAGCTCCTAGTTTAGAAATGCAGCATATGTGGGGTGACTGTGTGGCTCAATTGGTTAAGTGGCCAACTCTAGGTTTCAGCTCAGGTCATGATCTCGGGACCGTGAGACTGAGCACTATGACAGGCTCTGCACTCAGCAGGGAGTCTGTTTGAGATCCTCTCTTTCTCTCTCTCTTTCTCTATACCCGTCCCCCATCTCTCTCTCTTAAATAAATAAATCTTTAAAAGGAAAAAAAATGCAGCTTATGTCTTCCTTTCCAGTGGTCAGTAGGATTTAGTATGCTTACCTTAAGTCTTTCTCTTCTTGTGCAATTTAAAGATTTCCTTCTTGCTCTCTCTCTTTTTTAAAAGATTTTATTTATTTATTTGACACACAGAGAGAGAGCTTACAAGCAGGCAGAGAGAGGAAGGCTGAGCAGAGAGCCTGATGTGGGCCTCGATCCCAGGACGCTGAGATCATGACCTGAGCCGAAAGCAGAGGTTTTAACCCACTGAGCCACCAAGGCGCCCTCCTTCTTGCTCTTTTCTCAGAACAGATATAGAGGCTCTTACTATTGAATTGTAGTTCTTCCCTTTGATAATTGCCAGTGTCCTTTTAACTGTCTCCTCCCAGATTTTTTTGGTTACCTTTTCCCTAAAACTGCACACACATTAGAAACACCTCCAAATTTAGTGAGTTAAGTCGACAGTAATTCATTATTTCTCACTATTTTTTTCAGATGTGTTTGTATGCAGGTTAGAGCTCTAAAGGTGCATCTTGGTTCTCCTCCCTCATCACCATCTCCATCTTGCTGTCATCATCCAGGGCCTTTGCATGTGGCTTTTTCTCCAGAAGGATAGTCTGGACTTCCTTATATCACGGCAACTGAATTCTAATAGAGCCCGCACAGACTCTGCCAGGTTTTGTAAGTACTAGCCCTGGAGCTAGTGCTTCTGCTTCTTCTGTTTGTTAAAGCTAGTCATGAGGCCAGCTCTGAATCAAGAGGGGAAATCTAGACCTCATCTTTTAAGGAGAGGAGAGGGATGTGAATACAGGGAGAAGAGGAATTGTTGGTTGTCATCTTTGGGGGCTGTCTACTACATCCATTCTTCCTGCTTTTATTTTCTCCTAAGCTGTTATTGCCCTGTATTTATCTTGTTTATTATCTGGGGATAGTTGGGGAATTTTGTCACCTTTTGTCACCTTTATTCACTGCTGCGTATGTCCAGATTATTACCTGTCACATAGTAGGTTCTCATATATTTTTTGAAATGAATGATTAGTCCTGTTGCTACTGGGATACTTTTCCTGCTCTCTTACCTGGGCGTTTATTATCTATGTAGCCCCTCATGGCAAATTTTAATTCTTGTCATTAGTAATCTATAAAATATAGAAGATAAATACCTAGTTACCTTAAATAATATGAATATGTATTTAAGACAAGGACAGGAAAATAAGAGTAAAAGGCACACATATTAGATTTAACATCATGATGAAGTATAGAAATACCCCATACTTTGAGATTCTGAAGAAATCTAAGTCAAGGCACCTGATAACATTCATCAAATAAAAAGGAAGAATTAAAAATTTTCTAGTATTTTTAGGGTATTGGAAAACTAGAGTCTGATGTAAAACTATTTTTATTGATCTTTTCTTTCTCTACTCCATTCCAGTATAATTTCTTCTCATTCTTTTTTATTTTGCTAATACCTTTCTCCAAGTTACAAAAATTTCTTGGAAATTTTATTGGAATTACATAGTTACTTTCTCTCAATTTCTACCTCTAAGTTTCAGTTCTCCAATGATACTTGATTTGGCAGTGCATGATTATTTTAACTCTAATTTTATTTGGCCTATAGCTTCTTGGTGAAATCTGCAGCAGGGAATCTGCTGTTGCTTTGATACAATATTGTAGTTGGAAGTAGAATTAACCATATGATAGGCCCTATCACAATGCCATTGATTCCAGAAACCACATTTACAAATAAGCCTAATTTTTTTTCAAGTCACACCTCATGTAGTAGTGAAAGATACTTGAGTGACATATAAAAATTGTATTAATGGATGGTTTCATCTAGTGACTGTAGATGGAAGTTACAACTGAATTCAGTGACAACTACACGATTAGTTGTGCAGAATGAATATCGCTATTATTTGCTTATAGGGCTTCTGTTTAAGCAAGTGAAATATCACAGCCATGGAATAATTGCTGGCAGGATTTTCTGGGTGAACTTTTAAAATAAATAAGGAGAAGAAGGAAGGTGAAACATAAGGAACAATATTTAACTAGTATATTCAAAGCAAATGTTGAGAAAGGAGACGGAAGGGTCCTGAAACATATCATGAGACATTTATGAATTATTAAAAAGAAAACTATAATATTATCATCCTTTCATGTCAAGAATAATAAAATAGTAATATAAATTGAAAGAATGTATAAATTTTTGGAGGAGAGTAGAGGCAGAATATGATCATAAAGTTGATTGCTTTTCTGAAATAAAATAAGGAGATATAGGCAATTCAGTAGATAAGAGTATTTAATCACTTTTTTTTTTTTGCTAAACAAATTCATATCTCTGCCAGTTTATTTCTAGAAGGATAATTTAAAGCCTTGCTTACAAGTCAGAGTAAGAGGAATCACTAAATATCCTCCATCCGAGCAATTTCAAGCATTGTTCTTTCTTATCTACCAAGTTTGACTTAAGGAATCAAACTTTGGGACAAAAAGGCTGGACTTTTTCCTATATTTTTACCTATTGAATTTTATGTTTGAACACTAGCGTCCTTATGAGGAGTTTGATCAAAATGAGAATTATAAAACAAGGAAGACATTCAATTGACCTTCCTTAATAAGGTTTATATGGTTTTAAGATCCTTTTAGTCTATTGAACGAGAACCTCCTCTCTCATTTTTTATCGGTGAAAGTGCCCTTGTGGTATTCTGACCATTCTTTTGGCTTAGACATGCCTCACGCCCGGAGGCAAAGACCTATTGGACTGGAGGCTCAAATATGTGTCCTCTCTGGAACATAGTTACATTTGAACTATGAGCAGTTTGAACATTTTTGGTCATGACAAAAGTGATCTCAGATCTGTAGAAATTAGGAGAAAGGGGAACATTGCTTCAAGAGTGTGTGCTGCTGGGAAATGCTCTTACCAGTCACCGAGAATTCACGGAGAAAATAGAGTCATCATTCATAATCATTTGTTGATATGTATGGCATTTTTGAGGCACTAAAGGAGAAGAGGAAATGCCCACCTGTACTTCCCTCCTCTACACCCCCCAAACCCCAAAACTGTGAAATAACCAGAGACGGGTTATACCATTTTTTTTGGAGAAAGATAAACTTATATGAATTTTGTAGAAATAAAATTCTTTGTTAGCGACAATGAATGATGCTTTTTTTGTTCAAAAGCTGTTCATTTTTACCACAGAAGTATTAATTTAACATATTTATTTTCTAATTATAGACTTAATTCCTATCATTAGTAGTCTATAAAACATAGAAAACATAAAGAAAATAACAATGATCTTTAAACCCTAAATCTAGAGATAAGAGCTGTTAAGACTAGCACATTTCCTTCCAATATTTTTGAGCACACACACTAACACATGCACACATACATACTTTGTGTAGTTACATCTGCCTATAGTTTTTATATTTTGCACTGTTTTTACTCACTTTATATTGTGGACACCTTTTATATCTTTAAATACACTCTGTAGACATCACTTATAAAGGCCCAATGATATTTTGTTGTAAGATTTATCATAACTTATTTAGTACTCCCTTATTATTGGACATTATATTAAATTTTTATAAGTAATGTTATAACATTTTAATGCATATATATTTATATATTTTGATAATTTTCTTATATATTACTTTTAGAAGTGGAAATACTGGTTAAAAGGAGTATTTTCAAAGCTGTTCTTGATATCTGTTGTTAAATTGCTTTCTGCAAAGATTTTACCAATGTACATTAGACAGTACTAATGAGATTCATCTTATCATGTCACTGCCAATGGTGAAAATCATCAGTACCTGAAAAATCTTGTTTTAGTTTTTTTTTCCTTTGAGCAGTTTTTTTGATTTTTCACTCACTTACATTTCTGCTTTGTGAATTGTTTATCCCTGTTTATTTGTCCATTTGCTTATGGAGACTTTAATGTTTTTCATTATTAGGAATATTAATTTCTAAAGGTAGAGTAGTAGCTCATGTACAAAATTTAATTTTAGAGAAATTCTAGGAATGCATCTAATATGCCCATCAGCTAAACATTTCCAACAATCTTTACTGTCTTTACAAATATTGTGATGGGAAAGTGCAGGTTGCAGTGATCATGTCATGCTGCTTGTCAAAAGTCTTTAATAGCTCTTTAGCACACAGAGTAAAATCCAAAGCTCTCTAAAATATAAATGCAGTGTGTCTTTTCATCTTTTCCCTTAATGCACTATTCCTCTGTCTGTTAGTATTCTTCACCTCTTCCTGGACTTCTCCTATCTCCATTAAACTTAAATCCCTGTCATATTAGAAAGACTATTTTCTGTTCTTTATTTTCTCCATATAGACTCTCTCTGTGTTATTAAATCTGTCTTAAGCTTGCATATCTGAATTATTTAAGGCTGCTTGTGTTCCACCTCCTCATTAGGCCTGCCCAGACATCCTCCAACCAGAAATAATCTCTTTCCCTTGATACCTCATCGTACTTGGTAAATCTATGAGAACACTTTGCATTGCTGGTGGCATTGGTGTCCCTGAACAGTGGAGAACTGGTGTCAGATATCATTACGCTTACTTGAAACTCTTTACTTCCTTGTTTTCTACTTTCCCCAGCCCCTCTTTTCTTCACCCCTGTCCCTGTTCTGCTTGGCTTCAATAGTTAGTGATTCTATCCTCATAACCACATCAATTCCTCTTTTCTGTTGTCTCTCTATTGACTGGCAAAATCCGAAATCTGGATGACTTGAATTGTCATTTTTACCTGTGTATTAGGACTTCTGACCACATCTGGAAAAATCTTGCAACTCGGTAGGCCCTTAAAATTTCCTTCTTTCTACGATGATTATTTCAAGACTTCCCCCACCTCCCACTTTTTTCATCTCTCCACCCACCACTGCCTACTTCCTCTTTAGAAAATCACATTGATTTTTTTCTGCTCCACGGAGAAAATAGAAGCCAGAGCAAAAGCTGCCTCAGATCCTGTCACCAAATCCCAAACTTACTTTCCTCCACCATCCTCATTCCTTCCTTTTTGCTTCTTTTATAATGGAACAAGTATTTCTTCCAGTAAAAGGCAAGGCCTCCACCTGTGCTTTCTTAACCCTTCCCACCTACAGAGGAAGAACCTTGTTCTAGAGCAGTGGTTCTCAAGTTTATGTCTGTGTCATGATCACTTGCAGGTGGTTTGTAAAAACCCAGACTGCTGGGCTGCACTCCCAGAGTTTCTGATTCACTTGGTCTGGTGAGGTCTGAGAATTTGCATTTCTTTTTTCTTTTTAAAGATTTTATTTATTTATTTGAGAGAGAGAGAGCTCTCGAGTAGAGGGGAGGGACAGAAGAGAGGGAGAAGCAGACTCCCTGCTGAGCAGGGAGCCAGACAGCTGCTCAGTCCCTGGACCCTGGGATCATGACCTGCGCTGAAAGCAGACCCTTAACTGACTGAGCCACCCAGATGCCCTGAGAATTTGCATTTCTAACAGATTCCCAGGTGATGCTAATGATGCTGGTCCAGTAACCACACTTAGAGAATCACTGGTTAAGTCAAGGTTTTCCAGAAAAATGGAACCAATAGGGTTTGTTTGTTTGTTTGTTTGTTTGTTTGTTTGTTTACTACAAAAAATTGACTCATGTGGTTATGGAGATTGAGAAGTTCAAGCTCTGCAGTTGGCAAGCTGGGATCCTGTAGTGATGGTGTAGTTCCAGTTTAAAGGGTACAGATTTGACACCCAGGAAGAACCATTTTCAGTTTAAGTCTAAAGGCAGAAAAAGCCAGTGTCCCAGTTTTAAGGCAAGCAGGTAGGAGGAATTTTCTTTTACTTGGGGGAGGGACAGCCTTTTTGTTCTATGTAGGTCATGAAATGATTGGATGAGGCTCATCTACATTATGTGGTGGGGGGGCAATTTGTTTTATTCAGTCTACCAGTTTAAATCTTAATTTTAACCAAAAATACCCTCAGAAATACCCAGAATAATGTTTGATCAGGTGTCTGGGCACCCTGTGGCCCATTTATGATGGTTACATAAAAGTAACCACCAGAGCACCTGACTGGTTAAGTCAGTTAAGCATTCGACACTGGATCTCAGGTCAGGTCTTGATCTTAGGGTTGTGAGTTCAAGCCCCACACTGGGCTCCAAGCTGGGATGGAGCCTACTTAAAAAAAAAAAATAGCCATCCCCCAACCCATAGATTATCTCTTCTTTCTGCTGTATTCTTTGTCCTTGACTGTCTATAAGATCTTTCTATTCACAGATGACACCTGAGATTATCCACCTATATAAATTACTATCAATCAATTCCCAAACTGCTTGCTTTGCACCTGTATTATCTTTCAGCTGCCATCATACATTGCTCCTCTCTTCACACCCAAAATTCTTAAAAGAGGTTATCTGTAATTTTTGTTTCTGTATTCTTACCTTGTCTTTACTGCTGAATTCATAACAATGCATTCCAGTCTCTGAATCCCCAACTATACCTAAATTGGATTTAACAAAGGTTTCTATGTTATTAAATGCAGTGGGAAAACATCAGCCATAATTTTGTTCATCTAGGGTGACATTTTGCTTTGTTAATCAAATCCTGATTTCTGAAACACTCTCTTCCTTTGGCTTCTGGTACAACAGTCTAGTGATATTCCTCCTCATTCACCATTGTCTTTATTAGATCTTTCTCCTCTTGACCCTTAAGTGTCAGTGTTCTTTGGGGCTCTTTCATGTTCTTAATCACACAGGATTTCAGAGAATCTCATTTACTTTCACTGCTTCAATAACCATTTATATGCTGATTTACCCTTAAGTGTATTTCTTGCCTGAGTTTATACTTATATATCCAAATCCCTATGGACATTTCCTCTTGGATACATTTTGTCATAAACCTCAACATCAGCATGCTCATAACTGAATTCATCACCTTTCCCCATCCTCTCCCCTTCCTGAAATTTGCCTCCATTGCGTGCTTTCCTGAGTCATTAGGAACATCTAGTTTTTCAAGTTAGGGCCTTGAGATTTATCCATCAGCCTTCTCTCTTTTTAATTTTCTATACTCAATTCGTAACAAAATCTTGTGCATAGCTTTTAAATATCTCTCAGATACATTCATTTGTCTTTATTGCCACTGCTATCATCCTGATTTAGGCCATCATCATCTCTTTACTGCCTTAGAGTAATCATCTCCTTGCCTTGAGTCTTACTATCTGTCTCCAAAGCCAAAATGATCCTTAGACATCACATTTGATCGTCTTTCTCTCATGCCTAAAACTCTTCCATGGCTTCCATTTGCCTTTAGGTTAATGATCCCAAATCTTAAGGTCTTAAGGTAACCTTAAAGCCCTTCGAGATCTGCTTTGCTTTCTGTTCCAGCAACATTAGACTTCATCAAAACGCTCCCTCTCTAATCTGGGTCTTTGAACCTGCTCTTCTCTGCCTGAACAAGCTATTCCTTGCGTCCAAGATTCCTTTGCTCTCTCTCCACTTCTGGCTCTACTCACGTAACTGCTAGGACTTTGAATAGTTAATAAATGTTTATGAAACTCACTTGCCAAATAGGGGCATCCCATTTAGTCCCCAGAGGGGGATTTTCTGACTCTTAAATGAATAAAAATGTATTCTGTGTAGTGCCTACCACATAAGATGCTCACTGGATAAAAGTTATTTTCTCCAGCTTGAGAAACCAAGAGGTTGGTATGGATCTTTTCCACTAGATTGGGAATCCTCCAAATGCTTTTATTTTCTGCAAGTCTTAGCAACCATGCTTTTAAATGTAGTAATTATAATGCTGCCTTTTAAATTAGAATAATGACATAAAGAGGTGTTACTATTCCTGAAATGATCCTCAGAATTTTTTGACTACATATTTCTTGCATATTATTGGTCCATTCTTTGCAAATGCTTAGAATTTCATTCTCACTGGCAGAAGTGTTTCTTGGGGCTATTAAAATGCCTTATTTTCTCCATCAAAAGACACATTGGAGAAATTAGGTATATTTACCACATAAAAGGTGGTTCTGTTTCACATCATCTAAAAATAGGCAAATGCATAACTTTAAGGCAGATGACACAATTGTGTGATATAAATAGCTATCATTTGAGATTTATAATTTTATCCAAGCTCCTCATGTATGTATGAGTCATCATTAGAAACCTCTGTTCTAAGAGAGATATGTAAAATATTCCTTTACTGATCTGATATCAGGGAACAAGCAAGAAATTAATCATAAAAATGATTACTTATGTAAGTGCTCAATTTTGGGTAAAATGATACAGAATGCAATTCACATGCATGATTCAAATTCCATAGATACCTAAACAGAATTTTCAGAACAAAGAAACCTTGAGATGTTTTTCTAGGCTGTGATATAGCAGCAAGTTCAAAAGTGAAAAATCTTAGTAAGATATAGTCTTAGTTCATGTTATAGAATAAAAAAATGGGTTGAGAAAATTCAGCCCTAAGCAACTGGATTTTATTAACTGACTTGTACAGGTGGATATAGGTGTGGTGAACTATCCGGTAAGCATCTCTGAAAGTACCTATGTCACTCAACCTTCTGGGAAGGCTGAAAGTAGGATTCTTTTCTCAAAACTGTAAAAGCAGTGACACAGGAACTTACACAAGATAAAACAGAAATTCAGGCTGTAAAGGGGAAAAATCTTATCCTCAGTCTTAAGCAGTTATATACTAGGTCATGTGGGTGTGCCATGACATGATAATTTGACACTCTAATCTCTAGACCACATTTCAATACTCCCCTTTCAGATGAGTATAGTACTTTTCTCTTCTATGCGGATATGTGAGCAGATATACTTCTCATTTCCTAATGAGCACCAGATTCTCCCAGTGTGTAAATTAAGCTCTTTTGGAATCCACTCCCAGGCCACAAGGGTATCATTCAGTGCATTGAAGTAGTAATTTACTAAATGGGACCCTCATGGCCCAAAAGAGTTCATGCAGCTTCCCAAATGGCTACCTTAACCAGGCGATGGTTTATGGTCTGGAGAACCTAATGAGTGCTCAATTATACTATTACATTTAGTAAAGGAGACTCATATTTTCCCAGAAATTATAGTTCAGCTTTATGCTTTAGCTGTGGGTCAGGTTATTTTTAGCCGCCTTATTCCCACCAGACTTTTTCCTCTCTTATATTTTATATTTTGCTTCTGTTGGGTTGTGTAAGTAGTACTCCTTTCCCTCCAGTTAATGATTCTATTGGATTTTAGTTACCATAATTGTTTCCCTAATTGGCTTCGTTTGAAAGAATGATTAAGAAGGGTGATAAACACTGAAAAGTCAACCATTTGATCTCATTCATTATTCCTCCAATTCATTTTCAATACTGAGTTTTCTACTTGGAAATTAAAAAAAAAAACTTAAAATTTTGATCCAGGCTTTATTGCAACATTAAGAGTATAGTATTTTCTGTGCAGGCACCCCACTATTGTTCAGCAATGACCATTTCTGAATTATTTTGAACTTTTAAGAAATTATGTCTGTTAATTCACCCTCTTTGAAAATTTTAAGAGCACAACAAAGAAAATTAATATTTTATGAATAATTAGCTAACTTAAAAAGTTTGACATTAAAATTTCACTTTGCTTTTGAAATTTTGAATCTGACCTGTTTTCAGTTAATAGGACAGTATTGTTCATGCAGTCATGTGTAGAAGACGAAGAGGCTGCCATTTCTATGTTCTCTAGGTGGCAGCTTAGCTCCACCTTTAAACATTTCCCTTTTAGTATTTTTCTCACTGGCATTTCATTTAAAAACTGGTAACATAATGCACAACAACATGTAAAATGAATACAGCCAAACATGATCTGCCTGCTTTTAATGTCTTGACAAGGTTTTTCATGTAGCTTTGCCACACTGCTGATTTTAATGGAAGGACTTAGAGCAGCACTCCAAAAAGTGCTCTTATTTACCATTTTCCTCACATGAAGGTCGATAACTGCATCTTTTATGATGAAGCTTTAGTTATAAGGCATCAAAATTGTTTTAGATTTTGTACTTTTCTGCATGGGTTTTTGAGACAATCGTCATGCTCTGTGGTCACATCTGAGATGTATTTACTTCCCTCTATTACAGTTACATGAATATTTGGGTCTGAAGGTCACAATACCTTTATTCTATTCAGTTAGAACCCACTGAAAGTAGTAGCTTAACTCCAGAATAGGAAATCACATTATCTTATAGAGCAAAATCTCAAGTGGGCATGACTTTGATCTTAAGGGGATATTTGGCAAAGTCTAAAGACATATTTGGTTGCTATGACTTTAGGGTAGGGGAGTGCTATTAACATCTGGTGGATATAGACCAAAATTTCTGTTAAACCCTCTACAGTATAGAAGATTTATTCAGCCCAAAATGTTAATAGTGCTGAGGCTGAGAAATGCTGTTGTCAAGACAGAGCCATAATGGTTTAATATTGAATCCGTGCAAATTTTTAGTAATCAACACAATGGATTCATAATAGTTTATTGAAGGTCATAGACATCATAAATATCCTTTGGAAAAATAATTTTTTTTCATTAATTTAGCAACAAATTTCTCACAAATTTATTCATTTTCCCTATTAATCCCAGTCATTGTTTCTCTCAAGTGGGTAAAAAAATAAACTGTGCCCTTATTGCTCACATCTTATTTTGCATATTTAAAACTCAGGAAATCTCTTTATGAAAAAGCTGTGTTTAAGGAGTACCTAAAGTACTATTTTGTAAGTCAATTTTATTAAAACAGGCTTGAGATGTCTCAAGTTTATCAAACCTCTTGACTGTGGGATATATTAATTAAAATTATTGAAAATTAAGGTTTGAGTATACTGAAGTTCCTAAAGAATTTAGTATAAAAGAAGCTACTTAATTTATCATTGCCAAGAGACTGGGAAACAATGACAAACTTGTTTAGCATCCTGAGACTCTGCTACAGATACAATTTATCATCATCTTTTGCCCAAAGAGCTATTATGTGACATAATTAGGAATGCATACTGTGTAGGGATTCATCAGGTATTCCGTCATTAATAAGCCAATATGGTAGGTATTTCGGCTGCCCTGTGCTCTCCTCAGATCAGTGATTTTTCAAATGGCATCTTATTCTAAATCCTCAGATATAAAATGGATCAAATTCAAGTACTTTTGTTGTGATAAAGGAAACCTGCCTTGCTTCTTGAAGCAGACACAAGGCACCATCCCAGAAATCCAGCCTTCTGTTGAAAGTAGTTTGAAAACCGCTGCCTAGCGCAGAAGTATGTCAAGTGTGCTTTAATCACTGAATTTTAGTTTTTATGGCACGTGTCTGTTTTAAGGAAAGCAACAACAAGAAAAAGGAAAAAAGAAAAAGAAAGAAAGAAAGAAAGAAAGATAAAAAGAAAGAAAGAAAGAAAGAGAGAGAGAGAGAGAGGGAGGGAGGGAGGGAGGGAAGGAAGGAAGGAAAGAAGGAAACCTTTTCCCGACCCCGCATCCCCTCTAGCTGCTGTTGCCTTTCCTTCCTCCATTTCGACATGCTAGTCTTCTACATGCATCACTTCACTTTCTCACCTTTAATCCTCCCTAAAACCACTTTGCCTGCTTCTAGTTCTATTATTCCATAGATACTGCTTTTGTCAAGGTCACCAGCCATCTCCCTGATGCTGATGGTCATTTTACTCTCATCTTAGTCTACTTCTCAAACACCTTTGATGCAGGTGACTCCTCCTTTTCTTTTCAAAATCCCTCCCTGTTCCTTTGTCTTTACTGGCTTCCTGTGTAGTCTTTCCATACTCTAAGTGTTGCAGTTCTTTAGGACTAAGTCTTGAGCTCTCATATTCCTTTCTCTAAACTCTCTCTCTAGGTTATCTTATTCTTTTCTTTTTTCTTTTCCTTTCTTTTTTCTTTTCTTTTCTTCTTTCTTTCTTTCGTTTATTTGTTTATTCGAGGAGGGAGGGGCAGAGGGACAGAAACAGACTCTGCATTAAGTGATCTCACAACTCCAAGATTACCTCAGCTGAAACCAAGAGTTAGACACTTAACTTACTGAACCAGCCAGGTGCCCCAGGGTATCTTATTATTTCTATGATTTTAAATACCATCTATATGTTGATAAGTCCTATATTTTATATTTTCAACTAAATCTCTCCTCTGAGCTCCAGATCTACACACCCATTTGCTTACTTGAAGTGTCTTCCTGGATGGTTCCTCTTCTCATCGTCTGTCCAGAGTTGCTCCAATTAGAAACCCAGGAGTTGTGTTTTATTCTCCGTCTTTCTTTACCATCCACATCATCGTCAAAAACTCCTGTCTGGACTTTCTTCAGTCACATGCTTCATATCTTTCCATACCTCTCAGACTTTGTTGCTATCATGTTTAGCTAAGTCTCCATTTTCACTTCTAGAGCCTCCTAACTAGTCTTTCTGTTTCTGCTCTTGCCCTCCCCTCATCCATTCTCCACAAGGCACCAGCATGATATTTTAAATAGCAAATGGATTATGTATCTTTCCTGCTTACAATTCTTACATAGATTCCTATTGTACATAGAATAAAATACATACTCCATGCTATGGTTTGGGTCTGTCTGCTTCTTCTATTTCAGTTTCTGCCACTTCAACTTCTTTCCCACTGATGTTTTAGATGCATTGACCTGGAGCATTTGGAAGAGACAAAGTTCTTTTTTACCTCTGAGTCTGCACTTAAAACTGCCCTCAAGTTCTCCTCCCTGGCTCTTTGCATACCTAGTTCTTTTTCATCCTTCAGGTCTTATCTTAAAAATCCTCTCCCTAATTAATAAATTTTTACTCTTCACTATTTTTAGTTTTGTTTGTTTACCTGTTCATTTGTTCATTGTCTAACTTATGCAAATTTAGGCTTCTTGTGGACAGGAAACTTGTCTTTCTTTCTTGCCAGGAAGCTGGTAGGCACTCAGCACACATTTGATGAATGCATCAACAAGTTATTGTACTAACTAATCATCAGATTATGTAGGAGGGTCCAACATAATAGACTTGTATACATATACTTGCCCTATACTTCTTGGCTTTGAAGGAGCTGATGACTCATAGGGGGACATGAAAGTTGTCGTTTGAGGATATAATTTGAAGTATTTGAAGATGTGGTATGGAAAACAGGATTAGACATGGGTTTGACATGTAGAAAACAGAACTGAGAAGATGGGTAGAAGTTAAATTTGGAACAAACAATGGAAGTAGTAGGTGCTTGGGAACTGGTGATTTCTACTTCACTGAAGATGTTCAACTGGAGTCTAGATGACAACCTGTTCAGCAAGTGGTGGCAGGATTTCTTGCTGTACGTTAGAACTTGATCTAAAGGTTTCTAGGGGCCCTTCTCTCTCTGAGATGCTGGAATTTTTTGGGTACACACAAGTTCTTTATCTCTCAGCATTAACTTGTCATTGTGATTCTATGGGTTGTTCTTTTTTAAGTCACACCTTGTTGGATGTCTTCTTAAAACTTCATTTTTATCTCATAAATAATGCAGAAACAGAGGAAGCTGTCTTTTTGTTTCTATTTTGTTTGAGAAAGCAATGTTAAACAATAAAAGAACTGGATAGAAATTTTCTTCCTGATGGCTTAATCTTTTTAACAAATGTATATTAAAAAGAACAAATCAATATCTGCTTTTGGCAGTACTTTCAAAGACTTTTCTTAAACTTATGTAAAACAGAATCAATAGGAATATACCTTCATCTATTTGATATCCTTTAAAGTTACCATCATGGGGCGCCTGGGTGGTTCAGTGGGTTAAAGCCTCTGTCTTCAGCTCAGGTCATGATCTCAGGGCCCTGGGATCGAGGCCCGCATCGGGCTCCCTGCTCAGTGGGGAGCCTGCTTCCTCCTTTCCCTCTGCCTGCCTCTCTGCCTACTTGTGATCTCCCTCTCTGTGTCAAATAAATCAATAAAATCTTTAAAATATACAAAAAAAATAATAAAGTTACCATCATGACTGGAGCTGGGATAGTCAATTTCAGAATAACTCCACATATTACATTTTGAACTTTATTTTTTAATTTTTATTTATTTTTAATTTTTTTTATAAATTTTTTTTAAGATTTTATTTATTTGACAGGGAGAGATCACAAGTAGGCAGAGAGGCAGGCAGAGAGAGAGAGGAGGAAGCAGGCTCCCCGCTGAGCAGAGAGCCCAATGCGGGCCTCGATCCCAGGACCCTGAGATCATGACCTGAGCCGAAGGCAGAGGCTTTAACCCACTGAGCCACCCAGGCACCCTGAACTTTATTTTTTAATAGCATCATTAACTAAGTAACTAAGTAACTTAGTTTGTAAGTAACTTAGAAAACAATAGGTAAGGATTGCTGCTCACCTTTTTCTCTTTATTTAAATTAGTTACAGTGGATCTGCTTTCTTCCTCTTTCCTTTTTACAGACAGCTAGAGAATAAAGGGGAATATAAAAACCAGAACCACTCTGAGAAGACATTTCAGTTATTAATAATTTTATTTTTATTCACCACTTTTTTCACCATTTTTGTGATTTATAAATGAATTATACAAATGACTCATATGCACTCCTTGCTCATTATAATTTTTTAAAGATTTTATTTATTTGTCAGAGAGAGAACACAAGCAGGGGGAGCAGCAGGCAGAGGGAGAGGGAGAAACAGACTCCCCGCTGAGCAGAGAGCCTGACATGGGTCTCCATCCCAGCACCCTGGGACCATGACCTGAGCCGAAGACAGATGCTTAACCAACTGAGCCACCCAGGCGCCCTCATTTTAGCATTTTAGTTTTGATATGAAACTATATAATTGTACTTCTGCCAGAGTCTCTCTATCCTTTAAAGTATGTTCATCCTATTTTTTCCCTATTATATATAAGCTAGGTATTTAATCCTAGCAACATCTTTCTGAGGAAAAAGTTCTCTAATTGCATTCTCAAAATGCATATAAGGCATTTCTATATATGATAAGCTTGTTACTTTTATGTAGTTGTTAATTCTTACCTAATTTCTCTTAGACACAAAGGAGACAAGTGTCACAGGCCTAACCATATCTGTATCTTAATATTTGGGATGCTGATATTTCTTAATATAAGGAGAACAGTCCCATTTATGACTTCTCTAAAATAAATGAGGACCAAACCTACATGAAATTTTGAACCATGATCAGGAACAAGAATCTTGGGAATTTTTAGAAAGGAAGTAATTTTCTCACCATTTAAATTTACTTTTCACGAGAGGAAAGATATTTATGTATTTCTGGACTATTTCAATTCATTGAGCTCCACCTGTTTCAAATAAAGAGGTCCTTTATACAATCAATGAAGCCAAACACAGCACTACAGTTTCTGAATTCAGTACAAATTATTTTCCATTATAAAGGATCCCTATCATTGGGAAATAGCTTCTTATTCATATCAGTGATGAGAGAATGACATCCTACTTTTTTTTAGTTATATGAATTTTTTAGTTACATGAATTTAGTACATTAAGACCCAGCATTTTAGCATTGCTGACTCTTTAGGTTGACACCTTGAATTAGGGTCAATTTAAGGAAATGAAGTCATATGTGCAAATTCTCTCACTAAACTGAGACAACTAATTGGGTCATTTTCTGTTCTCTGTGCACCAGAATGGGGCCTAGGCTTTTTCCTATATGAAATTGAAATATTTGTCCTTTTATCATGGCTTTTTAATTTGTTCTAAGTAGATTTTATGAACCAAAGGAAAAAAATTGAAAATAATTTCTCCAATGTAACTTCTGAATGGTAATATTGTACAAGGATCACTGTAAAGAAAGGAAAGAGTTTGATACAATGGACATTGGAGGCTTTACCTAGAAGTGCCAAAAGATACCATTAGTTGGTAATTTGCAACTGGTTCATATGCCAGGCATTGTAAGGTCTATAGGAAAATGTGAACAACAGAATCTCCATTTTTAGTTTTTGATACTTCTGTTGTAGGCTGACAAGAGCTGGAAGGTTCAGACATTTATCTTGAAATAACGAGAGAAGTTTTTCCTTTCTGAATTAGTTAGAAAGTTGGTACCAAGACTGCCCCAAGGCATGGACTGTGAATCCAAGTGTATCCACACCAAGTCATCTTTCATTTAAGTGTGTTTAATAAATCATCTTCCTAACTGGCGCTGGGGGTATGAAAGTTCATGCCTCTGGCACAGCTGAAAAGGAGAAAAAGATCAGGAGCATGGAAGTTTTAAGAAATGTAATTTTATTTTCAACTTGGGTTTTCTGACGTATAAGGAAAAAATGCTATTTAAAAAATATTGCTACTTATATAAAAGCGGTTGCTCCTAGAAGGCTCAAAATAATAAAATTTGAAAGGCTGAAGATGGCCCAGCTTTTGTCCAGGATTCAGTGGATTCACGGAGTAAGTGTTAGACTGAAGCTTCATGAGGACAGGGTTAGGTGACCATTCAATGTTGAATAAATTAGGAAAAGTGGAAATTTTAGTTTCTTTTGACTCCTTTAGGTCTCAGACAAGTTATTGGGATATGGATAAGGACATAGATTTTGGTACCTTTGCTGGAGAGATTGGACATGACTTTTTTTTTCTTTTCTTTTCAGTCGAGCTGTGAATTTTCTCTGTCTAGTCAGCCATTTGACAGGATCTTGAAAACTTTGCATTTATTTGCTAGATGGATTTATAAGCCATTCCTCAAGATTTGGTAGCTTCATGTATTCATTCAGTAAGGAAATATGTGATGCATGCCTACGATGTGCCAGGCAGTGTTTGTACCCTAGCCTTATACATATGTCCCTCTGCTCTTGGGGATCTAGACATGTAAGCAGTTACAAACTGATATAGAATAAGTGCTATAACGGACCTAGAACAATGTATCACAGAAGCATATAAGATAAGGTATAAGACCCAGATTTGAGATTTTAAAAAATCTTTTTAGAGGAAGGAGCATCTGAGCTGAAACTTTAATTTAAAATATAAGAGAGTGGGGCACCTGGGTGGCTCAGTCAGTTAAGTGTGTGCCTTTGGCTCAGGTCATGATCCTAGGTCCTGGGATCGAGCCCCACATTGGGCTCCCTGCTCAGCAGGGAGGCTGCTTTTCCCTCTCTTGCTCCCCCTGCTTATGTTCTCTCTCTGTCAAACAAACAAATAAATAAATCTTAAAAATAAAATAAAACAAAATACAAGAGCTAGATGAAGGAGACAGAAGGAGTACTCAAGGCAGGGGAGCGTGGTAGATTTTAGAACTAAAAGTGCTTTACAAGCACTTTGGAGTGAAGAGTGAGGTGACCTGAAGCATCATGGTAAGCAGAGACCAGGTTCAGAAGGGCCTTGAAAGCCATGCCAAAGAGTTTAGAATTTATCCTTAAAGCTTAATTAAAATAGTAATAGTAATAAGAAGCAAGGATGATTGGGAGTCATTGAAAACTTTTAAGAAAAGAAACTATATAATCAGACTTGTGTTTTAAAAGACCCACTGGTTGTAGGGTAAGAAATAGAGAAGATTCAAGGCTGGTTGCAACAGTCTAGTGAGAGATAATCATAATCTGAAGTAGAGACGTGGCTAGGGGGACTGGAGGGTATGGGCTAATTAAGGAGATCACTACGAGAAAGAATGTCCAGATCTTGGTGACTCATTGGACATGAGGTACATGAAAGACCAAGGAGTTACTTCATGGTGACTCCCATGAGTATTCATGGAGTCTTAAGGAAATGTAATGGACTGTATGGTGCCATTTACTGAGGAAGGAGGACCAGAATGAGGTAGAAATGTTCAGGCATTTAATGTTAAGTTTTAGGTGCCTGCAAGATAATTGAAACTGTCTAGGAGACAGTTAAATATATAAGACTAAAACTAAGGAAAGGATCTGAGTGAAAGATGCAGATTTGAGCATTAGCAGCCTAAAGGTGGAAATGGAAACCATGGAAATTGATCTGTTTGTTCAGGATGAACACATAGAGTCTTACAGTGTGATCCTTAGGGACACTGGTTTTTAACAAATGGACAGAAGAAGAGGAATTGGCCAGGGAGACTGAGAATGAGTGAAGAGATGGGTAAGAGGTATATCGAGAGAGTGTGGGGTTAAGGAAGCTAAGGGTAGAAAATGTTTTGAGAAGGAAATGCTCAGTAGAGGCCATACTGTAGTGAGTTGAAGATAGGAATTAACAATAAGGTAGTTGTCAGTACTTTGGAGAGAGCAGCTTTCTTGGAATGGTGAGGGCAGAAATCACTCCATTAGTAAGTGAGAAGTGTGTGGGTGGTGAGCCTGTGGAGAAGGAAAGCTGCTTTAGGGAAGTGTGAGTGTGGGGAGAGTAGAAGGATGGTATGGTGTCAGATAGGTAAGGGATCTGGGAAAGGCACATGTGGTTTTTGTTTTCTGTTGTGTTTGTTTGCTTATTTTAATGAGTGATATTGGAGTATGTTCAAATGTAGATGAGAAGAATTTGAAGATGAAGTAAGAGGGTAGGTTTGGCGTTGGATAATTGAAAGAAAAAGGTCCCTGAGGAGGCAATCGAAGATAGAGTACCAAGAACATCTGTACTGAGAAGGGAGTGGGTCTGAATTAGGCCAAAACAAACAAACAAACAAACAAACAAACAAAAAACCAACAACCACAACAAAATATCTTGTCTGGGATGTGGTGGGAGTTGGAAATTTGAAGAGCTTGAAAAATGTTGGAGATGGTAGCTATGTGCAATAGAAGAAAGCTAACACACACACACACACACACACACACACACACACACACACACACACACACACACACACACACTGCCAAGCAGCACGGAGGACTCAGAACAAGTTGAATGCCATGAAACTATAGTGGCACCAAGAATACTATGATTTTTTTTTTTCCTCCAGCAGCGCCCAAGACCTGAGCTTAGTCAAGGAGATAGCAGATATGGTAGGTATTTCTAGCTGGGGGTCAGTGAAATGCAACAGGGACAAGGTAAATGAGACATTTATATGCAAGTAGCTGAAGAGAGGGACTAGGCACTTTTCTCCAAACTTTTTGTTCTCATGTTCTCAAAAGAATTTTGAAAAACTGGCTATATCTCTCATACGTTGTGAAGTTGAAATCTAAAAACATTTACCACAAGCTTAAAAATCATAAAATTAAATAGTTGCAAAGGATGTGTCTTATGGCTTATTTTATATATTTTACATACATTAAATGTATTTTTAGTCAAATCTTGGAGCTGTAGATTTAGCTCATTCAGTTTATAGAACATGTCCTTCAGACAATCAGGCATCATTGTTAAATTCATCAACCAAATCAGTTACTTTTCATCAGAAAAGGTATGATTTTATTCTAAAATTCATACAGTCATAAATTTGCCTAACACTTTTCTCACCTCTGTATTCTAGGATAGGTTAATTGATTGATAGATGGATGATTGATTGATAGGTAGATAGGTGGATAAAACAAGACATGGATGAATAGATCCTTATCTTGACTATGTGTCCTGGATGAAACAAGATCCTCCCGAATATTTTTTTTTTGAAGCTTTCATTGGCTTTACTTTTAAGAGACTTTTTCTTAGGAAAGGGACACTCTAGATTTGTTCCTATTTTTGATTTTGTTTTTTTACACCCTGGAACCATACACCAAAATACCATTTAGGACAGGGGAGAGCGTGTTTTTCTTTCGTGAAGTGGAGAAAGGTGGGAAAGGGAGGAATGACTGCCAGATAGCAGTTTGCAGGCAGATCAGCTTTAGGAATGAGTTTGTGGAAGTTTAGAACTGGAAGTTTTTACCCTAAAGGTATCTAAGCCTACTTACATTTTGGAAAATCTTTGCGCCTGTACCTCATTTTGAAGATCGTTGTGGCCTGAAGCCAGACCAGGGTAAAGAATGAAGGTGAGAGGTTGTAAGAGAGTATAAGGGTCAAGAAACCTGAAATCTTCTAGTTTCAAGATCTATAATTTTAATGCCTTATGTTTAAGCAGTATTTTTTGTTTGTTTGACATTCAGAGACCCTGCGTTGGTTTTTACTGAAAATGGAAATGTTGGGGCACATTTGGATTTGTGTTTCCATCTGGCACAGTGTACAGAGACTGGCTTTGGAGCCAAACACACCTGGATCTGAATCCTTGCTCTACCATTTACTGACTGTGGCTATAGGCAAACCAGTTATACTTTCTGTGCATCAGTTTTGTCATTTGTAAAATTAGAGTAATACTGTCTGCCTTCCAAGTTGTTATAAGAGTTAGACATTACTGGTTCTTTTATTCAACAAATATTTACTAAATGCCTACTATGTGCCAGGTACTGTTTGAAGAGAGCATTTGGAACACAAGAATAAACCAATCAATGTCAATTAAATGGGACATGTTTGAGAGTAGGACGCCTATTGTATTCTTCTGTGACATAAAGACAGTAATTACTGTGTGGAAACTGAAGGACAATTGCAAATGTTCAGTGTTTATTTTTCCTTCTCAGGTCTAAGCTACTTTTTTCACTCTCACTTTTTTATAAAAGTACAGTTTTCAACAAGATAAAAATATGGCTCTCACAAACATGAGTGAATAGTTGTCAGAGATTTTATCCAATTTATTATTAAATGAGAGAGCCAGTATAAGGGTAAAACTGATTCCAAGAGCATTTGAGGAACAAGGATGTATATTGTTCATTAGGGATGACATTAAAAAGTAAAAAATGTTGGAATAAGTTACCTTGGTTAGATGTGAAATTGGTTAGTGGCCCATAGGGCAACAAAATAACAAGCTTTAGGATTATCTTTTTGCTGTAGTCTGAAAGTTTATCTCCCCCCACCATTCATGTGCTAAAATCCTAATGCGCACGCGGTGGAATCAGGAAGTAGGGCCTCTGGGAAGTGCTTAGGTCATGGAGGTGGAGTCCCTATGAATGGGATTGATATTTTTATGAAAGAACTCTGGAGAGCTCCCTAGCCCTTCTGCCCTGTGAGGTCACATTGAAATGATAAGCACCTATGAACCAGGAAGTGGACTTCCACCAGACATTGGCTCTGCCAGCGCTTAGATCTTTGGCTTTGCAGAGACTTTGGAACTGTAAGAACTGTGAGGAATAAATTCTAAGATTTTCTGAAATGTGTACATATAGATGTGTATTGTCATATATTCAATTAATACACCTGAACTTCAGCTTAATGCCAAGATTCTAAAAATAATATATCGGTTAAGAGCAACGAAGAGACTTTTTTTGCTAAGAAAAAAATTAGCAAATGGCAAAAAAGGAGCTTATCATGATACTTTTGGGGCAGTCCAATTAATCTCAGAAACTACTTCCCTATAACCGATTACATGTGTTGTGCATTCCATAATATATGGAATAATAGTAAACACACAAGTATTGTCAATTTTGTGACATATTTGCTCAGAAATGGCTGTGCTTATTATCTCAACAACCTTGTAGTCAGAACAGACACATTATGCCTCTCATTTTAAAAATAAAAAATGTGATTTAGAAAGTGGTTCAGCAACAGGGCCAAGACTGTAAATCAATGCTGCTGTCTTGGCTCTAATCTATTTGACCTGACAGGCTGGAGATGGTTGTTAAAACAGTCCCCAGTTTCCAGGTGAGTTATGTTCCTAAAGATCATTTGTAGGTCAGTTGTTTTGAACTCCACACGTTTTCCCGCAGAAATAGCAGGATGAATAAAGGTTATGTCTCCAGTCCTGCCTGCCAAAGCCTTTAACCCATGGCGCGTCCATCCTTCAGGGATACAGAGCCTCTTGCTATTCATATCTACTGGAGAATTACTTCAGAGGTCTGACTTGGAATGTAGGGAGCACATTTTCCCTGCCTCCTTCCACTTCAGCACCAGGGCTGAGTGTGGAGAGCACTTCCAGCTTTCGACAGTGGATGGTAGCTCTGGGTGGCTGGGTGGAGAGAGACTCACATGTGGGCGGCCAAGGCACTTGAGGCAGGATCTCTGGAGAGAACCCTGACACAGATGCCTGTGTAGAACATGCCTGTGGGACTTTGTGGGGTGTGTTTGAGGAGGGGATGCTGAATGACTGGGTTGAAGCCTGTATTGACAAAGGCAGATGGTTCTGAAAGTGGTGGACCCTGGCAAGGGGAGGACAGTCTGACTGTGCAAGTCGTGTAACAACAGCTCCTTAAGTGAGATCCACAGAATCCACAGAGTTGCTTTTTGCTTTCTCGCTATCCAGTTTAGCTCATTTCTTAAACTAGTTGCATTTGTTTAAATTTCCTTGTTGATATTATAAAGTATATTGTCAATGAATTGGAAAATTAAACAATATTGAAAAGTACCAAGAAAAATGTAAAAACCACACAGTCCCTTTCATCCAGATATAAGCATTATTAGTTTAAAGGTTTTAGTCAGAATTAGGGAAAATATTTCAGACATGACTCTAAAAACCATTCCATAAACTTCTCAGTAAGGGAGTCTGGGATCCAAGCTTAAATACTAATTTACTTTTCCTATCATTTTCCCAGATAAGTAATGTTTAGACTGTCTCCAGTCTTTATTCTCTTATTGAATACATTGGATCATGTAATTTTCCCCTGGACTTTGTTATCGTTTCGTCGCCTTTTCTCAAATTGATGTGTAAGAACTATCAAACATTGGAGGGAGATTCAAAGTCAAAAAGCCTGAGCTAACTTAACACAATACTTAACAGTGAATGAAGGCATGTGCTTATTTATTCATGTCCTTGCCAACACTAGTATGTATCAATTTTTTTCTCTATATTGGCCCATCTGATAAAGGGAAAATGTTTCATATTGATATTTCTAATTAAAATTGAGTTTGTTTTCCGTGTGTTTATAGGACATGTACCCTGGTGAGAGCTATGAAAAAGAGTTGAGATTTGAAACCAGGGATATGGAGGGTGTGCAGGTAGCAGGATGTCTTAAGTACTGATGAGGGCTTAGTTCATCATGGGCATCACTGGCAAGGGTGTGTGTGTGTGTGTGTGTGTGTGTGTGTGTACACCCATACACATTGTGAAGGAGGGAGTTTCTATATAATCAGCATAAATATAGAGTCGCTGAAGTGGCGGGGAATTCCATGTAGTGGCTGAACATCTGAAATCATAGGGGTCGTGTGGGTCCCCTAATCCCTCATATCCAATAGTGAAAAGTTCTTGGGGGGGATGGACAGGCAGGAGTTTTAATGAAAACAAAAAATCACCCCTTCCTAACTACTAATGATGGATCTATACTTAATCCTACTTTATTTACTCCTCTGTAAAATGGAGATAATAATAATGTCCATCTCACTGGGCTATTGTGAAGATTAACTGAGATAAAATATGTAAAATAATTAGCCCAGTGCCTAGAATATGGTAAACTGTCAATAAATGTTAACTTTTGTTATTTATTTTTTGTTTATAAAGTAAAGGCATGAACTAAGCCTCTGTAAGACCTCTGTCAGAGCTATAGCTCCAGATCCAAGATAATGAAAATGTATAGCTGTCCTTGTTTGAACCACAAGTTAAAGAAAAACTAAATACGTGACAGCTTTAAAATGAGCAAAAATGAGCTGGGTAATTGCTCCCAATTTAAGCTATGTCTTCAGGAAAATCAGTTGGGTAGATTGGAATATATGCAACATAACCTGTAAGAAGTGGCTCTCACAGTCAAAGACATAATCAAGCCACCAGAATAGAGCTGACCACATTTAAGGCCACCCCTTTAGCTAAGCTTACTCTGTTACTGAGGAAGATAGAAAAGTTGGTCAAAACCTTGCAAGTAAATTCTATAGAACATGAAGAACAGTTATCAGACTTTAATGAAAATCAACAATTCTTATGTAGAAGTCAAACGTAAATATTTGCAGTAATGTTTGAAAAAAAATAAAACAGCAAACTTATCAAGGTTCGAGTTGTTGACCTGTCGGTATTTAGTCTTCCAAATCAAGTCTTTGTAAGCTCTGCTCAGTATATTGAAACACTGAGCATAATAATTTTCCTCCGTTAGGGGAATTTTGACATCCAGAGTCATTTATTTGACACTGGGAAACAAAATTCCTGATCCTAAAGGAACTGCTTGATAAATTTAGAATCCAGAATCCTGGAATTTAAAGGGGCTTAGAGATCTAATCATTTCTATAATATTCCTAACAATGATTTGATTTCCCATTAAATCCTACTGAGAGTTATGGTCAGCGTTACAGGTGCTCATTGAAACTTTTGACGTCCCTGTCCTTTCAGGCACCGGGTTTTACATTCCCCCATTTCCTTGAAATTAGATATAGTCGTAAACTTGCTTTGGCCAATGAAGTTTAAGTGGAAACAATGTGAATCATCTCCAGGCAAGAACATTTAAGAGCCAATTTGTGATTCAGGCTGTTTTCTTGCCATGATGACTGCTGGAGACTTGTGTTCCAATGGCAGTTTCGTGGGATGGTGGGACCTCTGCTATCTGGGGTCACTGCATGCTACAGTAATCAGGGCCCTTGGTGGTGGACAGGTAGTGTAAATAAGAAATACATGTTTGTGTGCATGCCACTGAGATTTGGGGGTTCTTTGTTGCAGTAGTACAAAACTCAACTAACTTGATCAGTACTTTACAGAATTTTGTTTTTGTGTAAGCCCCTTTTATGGCTGGATAGAAATATTATTTTAACATTGTGTCTTATATGGAGCTAAAATGTGACTTAATCTTTTTGTGACCTCTGAAACAGAAGAGAACTGCCACTTTTGTTCTTGCACATGACAATCCTTCAAATATCAGAACATAAATTTTATGTTCCCCATAAGTTCTTTATCTGCAAAGAAATGCCGTTTGTTGACACAGAGCTTCTTGACTTTTCACCATTCTGGTTACTCTCTGGATAACTTTTGTTTTTCCAATGTCCCTTCAAATGTAATGTCTAGAACTGAGTACAGTTCTTACCAAATTAGATACTGCAGGAAGATATCATTGCTTAGCTTTTCTGAGGTTTGTGATGATGGTGGATTATGATTATTTATTACAAGTATGTTATTTTAAACCAGGTTTAGGGCTGTCATTTTTAGACAGGTTGCAACATTGGGTTTGGTCCAGGAAGTGTTTAAATTCTACATATGAGTGAAATCATACGGTATTTGTCTTTCTCTGACTGACTTATTTTGCTTAGCATAGTACTCTTCAGCTCCATCCATGTCCTTGCAAATGGTAAGATTTCATTCTTTTTTATGAATAATATTCCGTTGTACATTTATATCACATCTTTATCCATTCATCAATGGACACTTTGATTCCACATCTTGGCTAATGTAAATAATGCTGCAGTAAACATAGGGCTACATATATCTTTTTGAATTTGTGTTTTTATTTTCTTTGAATAAATACCCAGAAGTGGACTTGCTCGATTATGTGGTAATTCTACTTTTAATTTTTCGAGGAACATCTGTACTATTTTCCATAGTGATTGCACCAATTTACATTCCCACAGTGCAGGAGGGTTCCCTTTTCTCCACATCGGTGCCAACACTTGTTATTTCTTGTGAAGAATCAATTTCTGGGACTCCAACTTCCAATGAACAATACTTTGTTAACATTCATAATCATTTACATATTTATTATTTCCATACTTGCGTATTGGCTAAAGCTAGTTTCTTCTTAAGTGGAACACTGTAGGTGCCAGCTGCTTTTGGTCCTCTGGCCACAAGAATACCTGCTCTTGTTCACCGTCTTTCTGTATGTTGGGGACCCATAGTTCATTCTTTGAATTCAGCTAAGAAGTGACATTAGGTTTGGATCTGGAAATTCGCCTCAAGGAAGTGAATAATCAGCTCCATTCCGCTCTGTTCACTCAAGGTCTTTTCAGCAAGGGTGAAAGCCACTGTGCCCTATACTGTTCTCTTCCAGAAACTCCTCCTGCTCCCGCTATTACCCTTCTTTAAGACGTACAGTTAGATCCATGTGAGCATCAGGCTGCTCGTGCTGCCCTTCGTAATTCCACATGCTCATGAGATGCTTGCTGCTTTTCTCTACTTAGTCTTCCCTCCGCGTTCCAGTTCATGACATTATTCCCATGTTTCTCCTCGGGCTTTAGGTAGTTTTCCATATCATACCTTCTAACACTCCCATTCCTATGTCTCGTGAATTCATTAAAAAAAAATTCTTTAAATTCAATTTAGTTAACATACACTGCTATTAGTTTCAGGAGTAGAATTTAGTGATTCATCAGTTGCATAAAACACCCAGTGCGCATTACATCAAGTGCCCTCCTTAATGCCCATCCCCCAGTTATCCCATCCCCCCACCCATTGTCCCCGCCAGCAACCCTCAGTTTATTTCCTGGAGTTACAGCATCTCTTATGGTTTGCCTCCCTCTCTCTTTTCATCTTATTTTATTTTTTCTTCCCTTACCTTATTTTCATCCGTTTTGTTTTTTAAAATTCTACCTATGAGTGAAATCATATGGTATTTGTTTTTCTCTGACTTATTTCGGTTAGTATTATACCCCCTCGTTCCATCCATGTCATTGCAAATGGCAAGGTTTTATTCTTTTTGATGTTTGAGTAATATCTTGTTATATATAAATACCACAAATTCTTTATCCATTCGTCTATTGATGTACATCTGGGCTCTTCCCATATTTTGGCTATTGTAGACATTGCTGCTATAAACATTGGGGCACCTGTGCCCCTTCAAATCACTGTTTGTATCCTTTGCATAAATACCTAGTAGTATAATTGCTGGGTCTCAGGGTAGTTCTATTTTCCACTTTCTGAGGAACCTCCACACTGTTTTCCAGAGTAGCTATACCAGTTTGCATTTCCACCAACAGCATAAGAGGGTTTTCTTTTCTCTGCATCCTTACCAACATCTGTTGTTTCCTGAGTTGTTAATTTTAGCCATTCTGACTGGTATAAGGTAGTATCTCATTGTGGTTTTGATTTGTAGTTCCCTGATGCTGAGTGATGTTGAGCATTTTTTTTATGTGTCTGTTGGCCATCGTATGTCTTCTTTGGAGAAATGACTGTTCATGTCTTCTGCCCATTTCCTGACTCGATTTTTTGTCTTGTTGGGTTATTGAATTTCATCAGTTCTTTATAGATTTTGGGTACTAGCCCTTTATCTGATATGTCATTTGCAAATATCTTCTCCCATTCCATGTGTTGCCTTTTAGTTTTATTAACTGTTTCCTTTGCTGTGCAAGACTTTTTATCTTGATGAAGTCCCAGCAGTTAATTTTTGCTTTTTTCTCTTGTCTTTGGAGACATGTCTAGCAAGAAGTTGCTGTGGCCAAGGTTGAAGAGGTTGCTGCCTATGTTCTCCTCAAGGATTTTGATAGATTCCTATCTCACATGTAGGTCTTTCATCCATTTTGTATTAATTTTTGTGTATTGTGTAAGAAAGTGGTCCAGTTTCATTCTTCTGCATGTGGCTGTCCAATTTTTCCAACAGCATTTGTTGAAGAGGCTGCCTTTTTCTCACTGGATATCCTTTCCTGCTTTGTTGAAGATTAGTTGACCATAGAGTTTTGGGTCCATTTCTGGGCTCTCTCTTCTATTCCATTGATCTGTGTGTCTGTGTTTGTGCCAGTACCATACTGTCTTGATTTTATTTATTTTAACTTTTCTGCTTAAATATTTCTTTCCACGATATTCTAAATTTACTGAGTCCAAACTCCTATAATAATTTTCTTTTTCAGTAATAGTATTTATCGGTTTCTGTCTTAAATGTTGTTTGTATGATTGCCCTATTTGAGTTCATTCTTTTGACACTCATAAGCTTTGTCTGTCATATCTTCAGAATGCAAAAAAAAAAAAAAATACTGGTTTACTAGGCCACAAGATTTTCTCCTCTATCCTGTACTCTCTCTAGTACTGACACCTTGCCTTGTCTATTATTTTCACTTAAACACTTGATGAAATAAATTTATTTGTGGGAAAATGCATCAAATTATTTTGTCAATTATAGGATGGGGATAAGAGAATTTAACTTACTTTCAAAGGAAATGTTTTTATATTAGTGGTATCATTCAGCTGAGCATTTCATGTTCCTTTACCATTAGGATTAAGGGATCATACCAATAGGATCATATTTTATACCTGAGCATTGATTCTGTAGCAGGCATGCCACCACTTATGCTCCCGTGGCCATTAAAAAAGGTGCTCAGTATAAAATACTTCTCCATTAAGCTTGGATTCTTTCTCAGAACCCTTCTCCATGCTGTGCTACTGATAGTTACTGCAAGTGATTAGAGGGAGAACATAATATTGAATATTTAGATGCTTACTAGATCAAGTGAGAATACTGTATGTGAATCTTGCCTTAAATACTTTTGACCCTTAAGCAATATGGGTTTGATTGGAAAGGTCCAGCTATAAATGGATTTTTTACAGTACAAGTCTGTAAATGCATTTTGTCTTATGATTTTCTTAGTAACATTTTCTTTTCTTTAGCTTACTTTGTTGTAACAATACAGTATATAATACATATAATACATATAACGTAGAAAATATGTGTTAATTGAATGTTTATGTTATCGGTAAGTCTTCTAGTCAACAGTAGGCTATTAGTAGTTAAGCTTTTGGGGAGAGTCAAAAGTTATATGTGGATTTTTGACTGTGCAGGAGGTCATCACTACTAAACCTGGTACTGGAGGTTTTTAATAAAAAAAAAAAATCCTCTTGTGGTGCCTGGGTGGCTCAGTTGGTTAAGCAACTGCCTTTGGCTCAGGTTATGATCCCAGGATTCTGGGATCAAGCCCCGTGTCAGGCTCCTTGTTCAGTGTGGAGCCTGCTTCTCCCTCTCCCTCTGCCTGCTACTCTGCCTGCTTGTGCGTGCACTCTCTCTCTCTAATAAATAAATAAAATTAAAAAAAAAAAACCTCTTCTCTATTTGTGTGGCAAAGAAATCTTGTAGAAGGAATGAATCTGATTTGGTCTCTGGTGTCCAGGAGACAATAAGAAGGAAAAAGTAAAATAACTTTTTTAAAATCATGAATTGGTTGAATCCTGAAATATTATAAATGCCATCTAGCTAGTCCTCAACTGCAGATATCGAATCTACTTAAAGATAGAGAACATCTGTAAGTTCTTGTATCTCATGACCACTAAGTTTTTCTAGTATGTTATGAAAATAGTGTTGGAAATTTTGCTGTCTTATGCAACTGAATTCTTTATTTTTTTAAAAAAGGTACAGCTGCTAACTTTCCCACAACATAATATCCCTAAATCTATATTTTATTACCCTTCATATTAATATAAAGGATAATGGTTACTATTAACACAAATGGCTCTTAATCTAATGGAACATTTTTTAGTTTTATAAGGCTGTCTGTATAAACAATCATTAATCTTTAGAATATCAAGATAAAAGTCTCAGAAATACTCAGTTACTAATTTTTAGAGATATTGTAAAACTGAGTTCTGGTGGCAGAAGACCCATAAAACAAAGGTTTGAAACCTTTGTCATGTTTTATATATAAAGAAATAAGAATTTGCCTCAGTTATTTCTGCATCCTTTAGTTGCTTGTTCATTTTCTCATTGCTAACCTAAATTTATGGATACTTTGAGAATAGTCAATCTTCTAAGCTAGGGAAATATTTTTTTAATGTAAATAAAGAGTAAATATTTTATGGGAGAAATCTTTGTCCCAACTTTCACCAGTTAAGAAATTTAATATTGTTAAGGGCAGGTTTAAATAGGTCTATTAGAGGTTTAGATTTTCCAAAAGGTCCTTCCAAAGATTTCCTAAAAGAATAATTTTAAAGTTAAGATGGTTATAATATAGATTTTTTCCTCTAGAGCAAATACTAAGAAAATACCTAATATTATGACTTTATAGAAATTTAATCCCAGAAATAGTGAAGCATAAAATTGAAGGTATGAGAAAAGGAACTGATTTGTTAAAATGGCCAAATCAATAAAGGTTAATGTCAAAGAACAAAACTTTGAATTCTGATGAATTCCCATGACCAAGCAGATTGATTTGGTGTTTCATTTATTTATCATTTCATTTATTTTCAAGGTTTAGAAATTGAACTAAGCTTCAACTGATGAAAATTATATTAACTTTGCAAGATATGAAATGCACAGCCTTTTTACTTGGAGTGTTGAAAAAGAAATTCTTTGTTTTAAAAGTAAGTCTATTTTATTTAGCCTTTTAAAAAGATTTAAAATCCTATCAAATGTTAAGCAAAGCAAAGAGATTTTAAGGAAATGATTTTTATAAAATATTTTAATATACAGTATTCTGGATCTTAGAACAAAGGAAAAACTATTGACATTTGTCCATCTAACAATTTCCTTCCAAAAATATTCTCATTTATTATAGGACATGCACCAATATATTAACCTTTATTAAACCATTTTATTGAAATAGGCCGATATAATTTTAGTTTACTATAATCAGAAAACAGTAGAAATGCATATTACCTTCTTTTATTGTCAAAGGAAGAATGTTAATGAAGAAAAATTTAAGTGGTATTCAAAGAATGAAATTGTTCATGAAACGTACTTCATTTTTTGTGGGGTGATATTTAGATATATTTAATACAAAATGAAACCACAAATTATCCATGGAAGATTAACATTGGGTATCAGTGGGGCACCTGGGTGGCTCAGTTGGTAAGTGTCTGCCTTAGGCTCAGGTCATGATCCCAGGGTCTTGTGATCAAGCCACACATCAGGCTGCCGCTCAGCAGGGAGCCTGCTTCTTCCTCTTCTCCACTTTTGTGCTCTCTCTCGCTATCTCTGTTGCTATCTCTCTCTCTCTCTCTCTCTCTCTCTCTCTCTCTCTCTCTGTCAAGTAAGTAAAATCTTTAAAAAAATAAAAATAAAATTGTAGGGGTGCCTGGGTGGCTCAGTTGTTAAGCATCTGCCTTCAGCTCAGGTCGTGATCCCAGAGTCCTGGGATCGAGCCCCGCGTCGGGCTCCCTGCTCAGCGGGAGGCATGCTTCTCCCTCTCTAACTCCCCCTGCTTGTGTGTCCCTCTCTCACTGTGTTTCTCTGTCAAATAAATAAATAAAATCTTATAAAAATATAAATAAAAAAATAAAATTGTATATCACTATTTGACAGGCAGACCAATGGCTTTCCAAAGTGATCCTAATCCCCAGAATCTATGACTATGTTACATTACATGGCAGAGGGTAATTAAGATTGAAGATTGAATTAAGTTTGCTAATCAGCTGATCTTAAAATAAGCAGATTATTCTGGATTATTCAGGTGGGTCCAGTGTACTCTCAGAGGTCCTTAAACGTGCAAGGAGAAGCAGAATAGTCATTATCAGTGTGAATGCAATGTGAGAAAAACTCAGCCATTGCTGGCTTTAAAAACAAAGGGGGTCCACCAGCCAAGAAATGCAGGTGGCTTCTAGAAGATGGAAAAGGCAAGAAAACGGATTCTCCCCTAGAGTGTCTAGAATGGAACACAGCTCTGCTGACACCTTGATTTTAGACCAACGAGACCCATTTCAAACTGTTCACCTCCTGAACTGCAAGATGATAGATTTGTGGTGTTTTGCACCACTGTTTGCAGTAATATGTTACCATGATAGGGAATGAACACAACCATATTAATAATATTTTTTGGACATCTTAAGTTAAAATTTTGAGGCCAGCTAGAGGAGAAGTACCTAACAATGATAGTAGCCGCGGTTACCCCTACCAGCATTGGCTGTTCTGTTTACATTTTATAAAGCTCTTCTATGTGTGTATCTCATGGGCTCTTCATTGTAATTTAGCCAGGTAAAAGAGGCTATGTGGGTGCATATTTTAGAGCTATAGAAACCGAGGTCTGGAGAAATGATGTGGCATAGACAGAGATGGGGTTTAGTCCCTCATCTTCCCTTGCTGAATCCTTGTGTGCTAGCCCAGCACTGGCAGACCCTGGGAAGGCTGTTAACAAATATGAAGCTTGTTTTATTTCCAAGAACTTAATTACAGTTTGAAGGGTTGGCAGCTGCTTGGATTTCAAGCCAACCTTAAAAGTTATGAATATGTCTGAATTTGCTATTAATAAATCTCAGGTTTTGGTTGTGTGTAGGTGATACAAAGAAATTACAGAGTTTCTTATGACTTAATATTATGACCTTGAAAAAATGGTGAACAATTTCATTTGTTTTCTGAGTTAAGGAGATCCATTACTTGTTCAGCTGCTGGGAAAATTGAGAAGGAATGATCTCTCCTTGCTATGGTTTAATATTTATCAAGTCTCAATTTACTTGTATAATTTATTTTATTTTGAATTTAATATTACTGAGTTAATTTGGCTTTTATAAATTAAATCAGTCAAGGAATAAAAAATTCTAGGCTCTTATTAAAGATTAACAGTGGGTGAAAAGATTGGATTCTGCCATGGAACATGGTAAGGTAGTGGGGTCAGTGTTGTGTGACTGTTATAAGTATGGGATGCCTAAATTTCAGTTCTGCTTTCCCCCTTCCTAGCTGTATGACTTTAGGCAAGCCATTTATTTTTCTGTACTACCAATTCTTCATCTGCTAAATGGGGTTTGGAAAAGTTATTAATTTATAAGAGTTATAGCAGAATTAACTGAGATAACATGTGGAAAGTATTTAAAACAGTGCTATATAAGTGTTTGTTGTTACAATTCCTGTTTAAATTCATTACTTTTAAAAGAGGAAAAACTTCTTTTTTAAAAAAATGTTATTTATTGAGAGAGAGAGAGGAAGAGAGCGAGCAAGTAGGGGAAGGGGCAGAAGGAGAGGGAGAGAGAGAATTTCAAGTAGACTCCAGGCTGAGCATGGAGCATGATGTGGGGCTCGATTTCACAACTGTGGAATCATGACCTGAGCTGAAATCAAGAGTCAGTTGCTTGGTCCTTGCGCCCCAAGAGAAACCTCTTTTAAAAACTATACTTCTTAACCTCAATATAATAATTTGATCTCACTTACTATTATATACAAGGTAAACATTTTGCACCTACAATGAAAAAAACTAGTGCTTTTATGCTACTCCTAATTATTTCCTAAGAAATAAAAGGTTTATCTTCAAGCTGGAGCTGTTTACCATACATTAATAGAGAACAACAACCACATGGAACTTGTAAAATGTACTTTGTAAATTATCAATAAATTCTGTAGTAGAACATTATTTCCATTTCCCTATTCTATATACCACATGAGAAGGAATAAACAATTTCCTAAAGTTGCCAAAATTTTAGCATTTTTACTGAAAACTTCATCATGTTTTATTGTTTTCTCCATATTATCTTTGAAATTGGTGCCGATGGTCATGAGTAAAAACAATCAGTCTATGTTATATGTGGCATTCTGCACACCCAAAACAAAAACAGAAAGAAGACCCCAAAAAACCCAACCCAAAACCCCCCAAATAACAATGTAACAAATTTACAATGTGAAAACATAGGTAAAAATAAATATCTTTATTAAAATCAAAATAAGCAGTGATTTTAAGGCACATGGTCAAATAATAAGCTATACACACACACACACACACACACACACACACACACACACACACACACACACACACACCCCTGTACATATAATTTGATTAAATAGATAGCTTTTAGGAAGGCAGTAATGTAAATTTTGGTTATATGTCACTGTTCATTGGAGAAATTAGAATTCTTAATTTTAGCATTATTAATATCTTTGTGGAAAACAGAACCTCATTTTATTTTAATACTTGGATAGAGTTACATTTTAGAGAAATTTCCCCCCAAAAGGAATATCTATATCATGTAAACTGTGAAATGCCCATAGAATCTCAGTTTTAAAGAATTTGTGGCATATTAACTGATGGTTTATTAAAATAAGCATCAAGAAAATTACCACCACCATCTAATTTTTATTATGACTTCACTTTTGAATGATAATTTTTAGCAGGGTATGAATTTCTAGACTGACAGCTTTTTTTTCCGTAAGCACCTTGACAAGTGATTTTAAGTTGCTGCTATCTGAACCATAGTTTAGAACAAGATCTTATATTGCCAGTTTTGAATTCCTGCTGATAAATTATATTGAGACTATGACAGATTCAGTCATCAAGCCAGGCTAGATCAAATTACATTTGAGACATAATACTGACAAGGATTAATATTGAGGATAAATAAAGAGAAAAGACAAATGACATATACAATGGGCATAGCATATGAACAAGGATTCACATAGGAGAAAAAAATGTTTCTAAAACATATGAAAAGATTAAATTCCTTGGTAATCAGGGGTATTCAAATGAGATGCCACTTCACATGTGCAAAATTGGCAAATATTTAAAAGATCAACCTTGTGATGTTTAATAATGTTGAGAAATGGGAACTCTTGAATACTGTTAATGGGGGAGTATACATGAGTAATAATAATTGGAGTATAATTGTCAAAGAGAAATTGCATTGGACAAGTGAAACAAAAAAGGAAGACTTTATTCAAGACTGTTGTAATTGATGAGAGATTGAACTCTACTGTGCTGAAACTAAAAATGGAGGAATTTTAAATTCGGTGTGAGCTTTGGGGAGAAAGTACTGGTGGATATTAGGGGCAAGGTTGGTCAATTGTGATTAGGCATCTGTGTTTGCTAATTGTTGCTTATCTAAGTTAGGCTAAAATTCTCTGATTGAAACTGGGAGATACTGTATAACTATATATACATATTAATTTTTCATCAAGAACATAGGAGGATTAAATAATATATGTTGAAATACAATCAATAGTATGAAATATTTTTTAAAGAAGAAAATTGCTTTTCAATTAAATCATCTGTGAATTTGAGGTAGAATAGATGAGATTCTAGTAACACAGGAAAGAAAAATTTTTTTTTTGGTAATTTTTTAACTTATTTTTAAAATTCCAATATAATTAACATGCAGTGTTATATTAGTTTCAGGTGTACAGCATAATGATTCAACAATTCTTTACATTACTAAGTGCTCACCATAATAAGTATACTCTTAATCCCCTTCATCTATTTTACCCATTCCTTCATTCACCTCCTCTCTGGTAACCATCAGTTTGTCTCTATAGTTAAAAGTCTGTTTTTGTTTGTCTCTTTTTGTCTTTGTTCATTTGTTTTGTTTCTGAAATTCCACATATGAGTGAAAACATATGGTATTTGTCTTTTTCTGAATGACTCTCTAGATCCATGCATATTGTTACAAATGGCAAGAATTCATTCTTCTTATGGCTAAGTAATATTCTATTGTGTGTGTAGTAGTATATATATGCTACCTATATATACTACCTCTTCTTTATCCAATCATCTATTGATGAACTCTTGCGTTGGTTCCATATCTTGGCTATTGTAAATAATGCTGCAATAAATGTAAGGGTACATATATTTTTTCAATTAGTGTTTTCATTTTCTCTAGGTAAATACCCAGTGGAATGGCTGGATCATATAGTAATTCTATTTTTAATTTTTATAGAACCTCCATGCTGGTTTTCACAGTGACTGCACTAATTTGCATTCTTACCAATAGTGTGTGAAGTTTCCTTTTTCTCCACATCCTTACCAATACTTGTTGTTTCTTGTGTTATTGATTTTAGCCATTCTGAGAGGTATGAGGTGATATCTCATTGTAGTTTTAATTTACATTTCCTTGATGATAAGTGATATTGAGCATCTTTTCTTGTCTCTGTTGGTCACCTGTATGTCTTCTTTGAAAGGATGTCTGTTCATGTTTCCTGCCCATTTTTCAATTCAGTTATTTGGGGTTTTTTGGGTGTTGAGTTGTGTAAGTTCTTTATATATTTTGGATGTAGGATATTCCATTTGCAAATATCTTTCATTCAGTATGTTATGTTTTAGTTTTGTTGATTATTTCTTTGCTGTGCAGAAGCTTTTTATTTTGATGTGGTCCCAATAGTTTATCTTTGCTTTTGTTTCCCTTCCCTCAGGAAACATACCTAAGAAATATTGCTTTGCCAATGTCAGGGAAATTTCTGCCTGTGCTCACTTCTAGGATTTTTATGGTTTCAGGTCTCACATTTAGGTCCTTAATCCATTTTGAGTTTGTTTTTGTGTATGGTGTAAGAAAGTGGTCTAGTTTCATTCTTTTGCATGTAGTTGTCCAGTTTTCCTAATATCATTTTTTCAAGAGATTATCTTTTTCCATTATATATTCTTGCCTCGTTTGTTGAAAATTGATTTACCATATAATTGTGGGTTTACCATATCATTTCTGGGCTCTGTATTCTGTTATGTTGATTTATGTGTGTGTTTTTGTGCTAATACCATGTTGTTTTGAATACTACAGCTTTGTAGTATATCTTAAAATCTGGAATTTTGATATCTCCAGTTTTGTCTTCCTTTTCAAGATTACTTTGGCCATTTGGAGTCTTTTGTGGTTCCATACAAATTTTAGGATTCTTTGTTTTAGTTCTGTGAAAAATGCATTAGTATTTTGATAAAGTTTACATTAACTCTGTAGATTGCTTTGGGTAGCATGGATATTTTAACAACATTTGTTCTTTTAATCCATGAACATGGAATGTCTTCCCATTTGTTGGTGTTGTCTTCAATTTCTTTCATCAGTGTTTTATAGTTTTCAGAGTACTAGTCCTTTACCTCCTTGCTTAATACCTTCTTTTATTCCTAGGTATTTTATTTTATTTTATTTTTTGGTGCAATTGTAAATGGGATTGTTTTGTTAATTTCCCTTTCTGTTGCTTCATTATTAGTGTATAGAAATGCAATGGATATATGTATGTTAGTTTTTTTATCCTGTGATTTTACTGAATTTATCAGGTTTTTTTTCTTTCTTTCTTTCTTTCTTTTTTTTTTTTTTTTGGCAGAGTCCTTAGTGTTTTGAATAGAAGTGGTAAGAGTGGACATCTTGTCTTGTTCCTGACTATAGAAGAAAAGCTCTCAATTTCTCCCCATTGTAGATTATATATGCTATAGGTTTTTCGTGTATGGACTTTATTACATTAACATATGTTCCATCTATCTCTACTTTATTGAGGGATTTTTATCAAGAATGGATGTTGTACTTTGTCAAGTGCTTTTGCTGCATCTATTGAAATGATCATATGGTTCTTATCCTTTCTTGTTGATGTGATGTATCACATTGATGATTTATGAATATTGAACCACCCTTGTATCCCAGGAATAAATCACACTTGATTGTGGTAAAGGTTTTGTTTTGTTTTGTTTTAAATCTATTGTTGGATTTGGTTTGCTAATATTTTGTTGAGGACTTTTGCATCTATGTTCATCAGTGATAATAGCCTGTAGTTCTCTTTTCTGTAGTGTATTTATCTGGTTTTGGTTATCAGGGTAATGCTGGCCTTATAGGATGAATTTGGAAGCTTTCCTTCCTTTTCTATTTTTTGAATAGCTTGAGAAGAATAGGTATTAACTCTTCTTTAAAGGTTTGGTAGAATTCACCTGTGAAGCAGTCTGATCCTGGACTTTTGTTGGGAGTGTTTTTTGTTTGTTGTTTTTGTCTTTTATTACTAATTCAATTTCACTGCTAGTAATTGGTCTGTTCACACTTTCTATTTCTTCCTTTTTTTAGTTTTAGGAATTTATATGTTTCTAGTAATTTTCCATTTTTTCTAGGTTGTTCAATTTGTTGGCATATAATTTTTCATAATATTGTAATCCTTTGTATTTCTGTGGTATAAATTGTTTCTCCTCTTTCATTTCTGATTTTGTTTCTTTGAGTCATTTTTTTTTTTTGATGAGTCTGGCTAAAGGTATATTAATTTTGTCGATTCTTTCAAAGAACCAACTCCTGCTTTCTTTGATCTGTTCTACAGGTTTTGTTTGTTTGTTTGTTTGTTTCTATTTTGGAGTAGAAGAGAGTGGCATGATATATTCAGAGTGTTACAAGGGGAAAAAAAAACCCAGCAACCAAGAATTCTCTACCCATCAAGGCTATCATTCAGAATAGAAGGAGAGATAAAGAATTTCCCAGGCAAACAAAAGTTAAAGGAATTCATGACAACTGAACCAGCCCTAGAAGAAATGTTAAAGGGAACAAATTGAGTGGAGAGTAAAAACATAAGCAGGAGTAAGAAAAGTAGAAAGCAATAAAACAGTAAAATTAAGTGTATCTATAAAAATCAGTCAAAGGTTGGGCACCTGAGTGGCTCAGTTAATTAAGCATCCAACTCATGATTTTGGCTCAGGTCATTATCTTGTGATTGGGGGATTGAGCCCTGTACTGGGCTCCATGCTGAGCATGGAGCCCACTTAAAATTCTCTCTGCCCCTCCCCACCCTCTCTCTTTTTCTGTCTCTCTATCCCTCTGTCATAAATAATAAACAAACAAACAAATAAATAAATAAATTTTAAAAAACCAAGTGTATGCAGACAGGAGTAGTTATTTTCCTTTTGGGATGATGAGAAAAATATTTGATGCTGCCAGCCATTTGATATATCAGCCAGTTCCCTCCTGGCCTTTGTACTTGTATTGTTTTGTTTTTTGTTTTCCTCCAAAATAGAAGACTCCAATATTTATCCTACAAAGAAGGAAGAAAATGAACAAACTATATCAGGGCTCAAATAGTATACATGATTTCATTCTGAAATCCTATAGTTACACTTTGGACAGTCTTAAGAGAAGAGTATTTTGATGGAGCTATAATTTTTAATTGGATAAATTTATATCCTTTATTAGAATGAAATAAAAGGGAGAAAACCTTTTGCCACATTTCTGATGAAATGTTCAAAAGAAAAGAAATGCCTTTTTGTAAAATATTTTTAGGAGAAAGAGACTGAATGAAAGCAAATAGACAGTAGAAATAGTTGAGTGAAACATTTAAACACTAAAATATTAACAACAAAATTAGAATTGAGAATATTCTCTATCTAGAATAGTTGTTTTGTTCTGACTTTTCTAGATACCTCAACATCTGTCTAGAGAGTATCTTCTCAATTAAAATATTGTCTACAAAATGGGGCACCTAGGTGACTCAGGCATTAAAGCGTCTGCCTTTAGCTCAGGTCATGATCCAGGGGTCCTGGGATTGAGCCCCACATCGGGCTGCCTGCTCCGAGGGAAAGCCTGCTTCTTCCTCTCCCACTCCCCCTGCTGGTGTTCCCTCTCTCACTGTATCTCTCTCTGTCAAATAAATAAATAAAATCTTAAAAAATATATATATATATAAAATAAAATATTGTCTACAGAAAAGTGTCAATTTTATATCTCATCTGTTTCAAATTTACTAATCACAAAATGTAATTTTAAGGTGATTGTAATCAATTTTATATAGAAAATGGTAATAGCACCTTTTTTGAAGACATATTTTTCCAAAAAAAATTTCATTGACACAGGATTAGAAACAGATGTAGCTGAAAAGACTGCAAATACATTAAAACAATGATAATTCTGCCTACATTATTCTTAATGTTCAGGTAATAATTATATTTAAGTATTTTTTACTTTGCTTTTAATGTTCCTGGATAATTTTTTTTTTTTCTAAGAAAAGTTTTCAAAGCCTTCCTTCAGTCATACTCAGGAATTTCCTGGACATGTCTTATACATGATGGTATAAGTTGACACTCCCAGGTCCTGGGGAAACTGTGTTTTCCGCCATTGTCCAACATTATTCCATCAGGTGCGTGCCTCTGCTAGGTGCTGCTGTTTCGTGGTAGCTTGGTAGAAACCGTGATGTCATGGTATCAGGCAGGCAGTGACGTCCTATAGCACAGAGTAGGATGCTGCTTGGCAGTCTCCAGTGGCTCCCATGAGTACGATGGTTTCCTTTGTCTTGACCATGACAAAGCTAACCCTCAGGTCAGGGGAAAAATGGGGGAGATGTGTTCTCTCTCTCCTTTGTCTTATGTACTTTTAAAAATGGTTTTAAAGCAGTGTGGTTTGTGCTTCTTTGATTTGCAGGGTTTTTAGTGAATTCACTTTTTAAGTTTTTGTTTGGTGTCTCTTTCTCGGATGTGTCCGAGGACTTTCATTGGGTAGAATGTACTACAGTGTACCCACAAACTTCCCTCTGGCATTTAGAGTCAGCCTTTCATTCAATTTGTTCCCTCCACGAGACATTTCTGGCCCCCTACAAATAAATACTTGTCAAGTCATCCCTTCAGGTTTACCAGACATTCTCAGACTTATCAGTGGTATAACTTGAGTTGTTTCCCAAGGAGACTGCCAGTTCCCTTGCAAATAGACTTCTCTCAAACTTGTCTGAACAGCTAAAAGTCTGAATTCCCACAGTGGGCACAGCCTAGACTCAAACCGAGAGTTCCATTATATAATGAACTTAACAAGTAACAAAATGTTTCAAGCAGCTCTTTATTTTGAGGGCATTCAACAACTATGTATCAGGTATCTACAAAGGGACAAACACAGTGTTCATTGTCAGGTATATAAAGATTTCCAAGTTGCAGTCCTCATCTTCAAGGAATCCAGTTTAGTAGGTGGATACATAATGCATAACTGTAATTCATTGTGATAAGCTACAGCAAGATACGTGAAACACAGTGATAACATTATAATACAAGGGGAATATGCATATGCACACAGAAATGGAGATAGGAAGATTTCTGGAATGCAGAGGTATGCTTATGGTTGGGGAGGGTGGAGGGGAAGCGTTGAAAGTAATGGTGTGGAATGTAGATTGAAGGATGGACATAAGCCAAATATAAATGCTGTGTTCCATGCTGAAAAACTTCAACAATTTAGAATCGCTGGAACATTTTTAACATGGCAGAGGCTTGATCCTATGTGTTTTAGAGAAATGATTTATTGGAGGGGGCATGTATGGATTAGATTATACTTGTTACTCAATAGAATGGAGACAAAGAGATAAATGAAGAGAGAGTATTGCAATTGTCTAGACAAGAGTTGATGAATAATGCCCATCGGAGATGAAGAGGCTATTTCCATTATTTAGGAGTGAGAATAAACAGGACTCAGTAAGTAGATCTAGGCATTCTGTGAGAGAGAGGCATTCTGTGAGAGAGAGGTAGTAGTCTATGAAGACTCCTGGATGACATTCTTAAAACCACTCGAAACAGAGAATTCAGGGTAGGAAAAATTTTAGGGAGGAAAAAATAATGCATTCTCTCTTATAAATGACTAAAGGAGAGAACATGGGTAGCAAAAGGAGATTAAAATGCAGGGAAAGAAAATGGAAGAGACAGTCGAAGTAAACATGGATAGAGACAGGTAAAAGCAAAAAAATTATAAAAGAAAAATCGTAAACAGTTGCAGAATGATATCTAGGTTTATATTTGAGAATTAATTCTATTTTTAGTTTTTTGTAGTATGACCTCTAAAAGCAATGCCATTTTAATTTTGCAACTCTAGGCATTGCTGTTGTTGCCGTTGTTTTTATTCATGATTAAAAGATGAATTTGGTAAATATTTGTTCTCCGAATTGTAGAAAAGTGAAAAATGGTATGGGAAAGGGAGAAAAAAGAAAACAGAGGCCACATCTGGTTATCCTTCAGTAAACTCTATCAGTGATGCCAGCTCTTGCAAAGAAATTTGTGTCTTTAAGGTTAGTGTTCCAGAAAAACCAACAAATTTTTACTAGATTCATATTCAGTTAAGAGACTGGAAACTGAGGAACTGGAAAGATGGGATACATCTTATGGCTGTTTTTTAGTTTCTTTCATGGACTGAGTAGGTAGCCAAAACTACTCGTACAGGCATAAATAAGACACAGAATCATGGGGTTGGAAAGAACTCATGTAGTTAATTTTCTAACTGCTGCTTCCATAATTGTTTCCACATGAAACTAATCTCACATGCTTGCCTGGCCAAGTGTTCTTAAAATCACAGAACTGTTCAGTGGGATGGTAGGGTTGATTTTGGAGTGAATATGTAACAAATCTAAATCAACAAACTAAGAAATATGTATGAACTGGGTCTTCCTTTGTTCAGGGCATACAAACCTTGTCAAAACTACTTACCTTGCTAAAGTAAGTATTATAAAAATGTCGAAGAAAGATAAAAATTGGATTTTCGCCTCCTAAGATCACTATGAACCAAAAATATTCTCTATGAATTTTGTTTTGCAATTACCAAGGGTAGATATATTTTGAGATATGATTTATATTAGAATATCCAATAACATCCCATTGATTCTCAGTTCCTGAAACTGTGGCTTCAGATTTGATCAATGCAGAGTAAAGGATCAGTAATTGAACAATAATGATTTTTTTCAAGTGGAGGTAGTTAATATTATTGTAAATTGCTTTTCTGTGAGTAGGCTTAAGCTCTTAATGATTTTGTAAATGATTTTGGGAACAAAACCAGGCTTTCAATTACATTATTATTTCAGCTTAGTATATGGAGTTTAAAGAAAGGCATATAACCCTATCACAGAAAAGGTGTGTGACAACCTGAGAATTACTTTATTAACTTGCGAGAGAGCCTCTTCAGATACATAAGGTCCCTTCGATTATTTTGATCATTCGCCTGCCAGTTTTCATGAGATGCACACACGCAGCAGACAGTTGTGCTGGGCAGAAGGACAAAAACACAAGAAATGAGCAAGCTTTCAGCCACATTGCTCTTCAACACAGCAAATACTATGGATTTTTCCTCTAGTGGCTTGGAAACAGTAGGGGACCATATCCTTCGTTAAAGTCACCCATAGGTAGACCTTGCTTTCTTCATTTTGTAGCTATCTTGAGATGTTGGCCTGAAATGTGTAGGCTATGATGCTGTGAGAAAAGCCTTAATGGTTCAGTGGTGGTCAGTTTGCCCTGGAGGCAAGATTGACTTAATCGGTTAGTGAGACATTCTCTTCTCATGCTATGATCCATATGCTCTCTGAATCTGGTGTGGGGAACATTTAAGCAAGTCTTGACAATTCAGCACCCCTGAGCTCTGCTGACCACCAAGAGTGATGTGGTGAATAATGGGAGAATCAGAGAAAGGTGTGCTCCAGCAGCCCCCCAAAAGAGTACCTCCAGCAGTTTACACTATCTTTTCAGCCCGGTCATCTACAAAGAAATGATGGGGTGCCGGGGGGGGGTAGTTCAGATAGTTTTTATGCACAAATTCCATGAACTTAACAATTCAGACATAATGCCATTTGGTAGGCCATGTATTACATACAATTAGTACAGAACTAGTTACAGGCAGTTGAAATTTGGTGTGAAATGTGGAGTTACAATTAGATACTTATTTACCACAATTCTTTTTCTTGAGCGGCGCCATACAATCAATATAGCAATATAGATTTTCAAATTTTACTTACTTTGTAATGTAACTTAATGCATAAGTAGTGCTTGGATACCTCTGGAGGATTTTGTAGAGAATCCCAGACTTCAAATAATTTCACACAGAAATACTTAAGTATGTTTCTCTAATACATGATGAATTAAAAAAAATGTAACCCCAGCAATGTTAACACATCCAACATATTGAACATTTATTTCTCAATATTGTTGAATACGTAGTTTGTGTTCTGTTTTCCCTCATTGTCTCAAAAATACCTTTTTGTATTTTATTGGAATTGGGATCTCATATTTGTTCATTTTGTCTATTAAGTTCCTTCTCCTTTTTATTTTCCTTTTACTCTATAATAGTTTTCTTCCTTCCATTTACTTATTGAACATACTAGATGATTTGTCCAGTAGAATTTCTCAAGTTTTGGATTTAGCTGATTATTTCTTCTGGCGTCTTTAATATGTTACTATTTCTGTATTTCCCATAAATTAGGTTATATGTTTTATTAAATTAAGTTCCTTTAAAAAATGCTGTATTCTTGGGCGCCTGGGTGGCTCAGTGGGTTAAAGTCTCTGCCTTCAGCTCAGGTCATGATCTCAGGGTCCTGGGATCGAGGCCCACATCCGGCTTTCTTCTCGGCTTCCTCCTCTCTCTCTGCCTGCCTCTCTGCCTACTTGTGATCTCTCTCTCGCTATCAAATAAATAAATAAAATCTTTAAAAAAATGCTGTATTCTTACTGTACCACATGAGGAGGTACATATATACTGCTGTTGCTTTTTAATGATAAGGTTGATAAATAAGTTCAGGTGGTGTCTGCTTGATCCTTCCATTATAATTCCCCAAATACCTGTCAATGGTTTTATTGGCCATTGGTGATTGTTCCTAAAATCCATGATCTCATTAGGGATTGAATTCTAACACTGCCATTTGTCTTGCAATTATTAGTTCTGATTCTTCTGTAAAGATCTTTCCCTAATAACCATTTGATCATCCTGAAATATGATCCATGTTGGAAGACAAGATAACGACAGATTGTTTCCTTTGATTTATCAATTACCAGCATAATGAGTTGATGCCCAGCAACATTTAAAGGTGATCAATTAAGTCTTATTTATTATAGGATATTAGGCTATCTTATTGTGTATAGCATTATGAACTTATTATATATAAGTATATATAACATAAGTATATAAAATATATAAAATGTTTGATATGCTTCAATGTACTAGAGTCATTATTCTTTTTTGGCTGCTCAAATTGTCCTATCTTTGCTATTTTTATTTTATTTTTAGAGAGAGAGATCACAAGCAGGCAGAGAGAGGAGAGAGGAGGAAGCAGGCTTCTTGCCAAGCAGAGCCCGATGTGTGCCTCGATCCCAGGATCCTGAGATCACGACCCGAGCTGAAGGCAGAGGCTTTAACCCACTGAGCCACCCAGGCGCCCCTATCTTTGGTCAGTGGGAATGATTGCCTTTATTCTTTCAACATGACCCCTGTTGTTTTTCATAGTCTCTTTACTTTTAGGTACAAGCAAGATATTTTCAGCTTAATTTGACATTTCTTTTTCCAGACCTGAAATCAACCATTTCTCCAAATTCTCTGGTTTCTATAAGTGGGTAATGGTACTTAGAAACCAAAATATGGACACTGAAGATTTTCATTGCCATTGGATCATCATTGTTTTTAAGTCTTTTAGTGGACAGAGCTAGGAAATAGAAATATTTTGTAAATAGAAAAATTAATTATGAGTAAACTAAGTTCAAATTAATTTATTTAACATTATTTTTAGTATTGTATTTTATCTGTTGTGCTTTTGACTATCTTTTTAGTGTTTTTAGTTGTTTCTCTAGGGCTTAAAAATACTTAATTTTTACAGTCTGCTTGGAATCCGTATTTTACCACTTCAATTGGAATATAGAAGCCTTACTACTTTACAGATCCCTTTCTCCCTGTTTGCTACCAATGTATTATATATCTACAAACACTAAACATCAAAACAATGTTATAGTTTTTGCTTACAACTATGAACATATTTTAAGGTGCTCAATTATATATATATATATGTATATATATATATATATATATATATATATATATATATATATATATATATATATACTCAGACATTTACCATTTCTATTGTTTTTTCTTCATTCCTGAGGGTCCACATTTCTGTGTGGGTATTATTTCCTCTCTGTCTGGAAAGCTTCTATTAGCAATTCTTTTTTTTTTTTTCTTTAAAGTAGGCTCCACGTCCAGCATGGAACCCAACATGGGGCTTGAACTCATGACCCTGAGATCAAGGTCTGAGTTGAAATCAGGAGTGGGATGCCCAACTGAGTGAGCCACTAGGCACCCCTGTTCCCCATTAGCAGTTCTTTAATATCCATCTGCTACTGAGTCCGGCCAACGAGTTCTTAAATATGGTTATTATATTTTTCAGTTGTAAAATTTCCATGTGGTTTTTTACATTTCCATTTGGGTCTTCTCTATATAGTCTATTTCTTTTTGAGACTTTTTATTTTAACATAACACCTGCTGTTATTTATAGAATCTTCAAATAGGTGCTTATGCATTCCATCCAGGTTTTATAACATGTATAAAAGTATAGTATGTATTCAGTAGAAGTAAAAGGATAGAGTATGCTTATTCTATCTCAACTATAACCTGAATCTTTAAAATTGTATATTGTTTTTAATTGTGTAAAACACTATGTGGTTCCAAAGCCAAACTATGAACAAAATACACCTAGCAGAAGTCAAGCTTTTTTCCTGTTCTTTTTTCTCCTGCTGGAGGTAACCATACTTTTAAGGTTTTTGATTATCTTTCATTTTTTAATATTGAAAAATAAACATTTATATTTGTATTCCCTCTCTCCCGACTTCTTACACAAAATATAACATGCTACAATCATTCTTCTGCATCTTTCTTTTTTTCACTTAATTATATATCTTGCAGTTGTTATATAGCCATTTATAGAGATTTTTCCTTATTCCTTTTTAAGACTGCATAGTGTTCCATTGTATGAACTTATCATGGTCTTTTAACTAGTCTCTTAATGGTGGACATATGCATTATTTTGGGGCTTTATTTCTAATCAATATAGATTTTAAATGAAACTTTCTTATTCATTTTACTTGGGAAATGGAATATAGTGAAAACCTTCACAGTGTTTTTTATAACCCAATTCATTTTGGCCTCCAGATGTGGTTTATAGCCAATGCTGTAAATCTCTTAGTTATAATTCTTAGGTTCATTATACATGCAGTAAGAGTAAGTTATTTGAATGCTAGGATTTGCTCATGGCTTCTGTCTTTAATGGTAGGCCACTCCTGGTAATGATGATTTATGAATAACTTGAATTCCTTAAGTAGTTTCCCTACTGGTATTGTTGGAGAGATAAAAAGCTGTCAGTTTTTCAGCACTGAATTGGTAACGAAAAAATAAGAAATAGGGCACTTAAGAGATAAAATACCAGAGTGATTAATAGCAGTGAGGTTACTCCACAAACTGGAGTTTAGTAATATGAGTACTGAATGGGAAGAAATTTGAGATCCGTTGAAGGAATCACTACATCCACGAGGCAATGTACAGCAGAGGATGGGAACCTAGAAAACAGGTCTGGGATAAGATAAAGGCAGCAGCCATCTGCTGCCATAGTACCTTTTCAAAAGTCTTTGATCCCACCCCCTTGGGCATATTTCAGTTTGCGTTAAAGGGACAGACCATCATTTGGTATTTCCTACCTATCTGTCTCTAGTTTAAATATAGGCTGGTGTGAAAAATAGGTTAATTTTTCTATTGTAACAGTCTGAAGATGTGGATCAGAAGATTTCCCCCCAACCCCTTTCTTTTATAACATCAGTACTTCTAATACAGGAAATAGTATAATCTGGTTTTTTCAGGGGCATATGGTTCAGGGTTTTTACATTTAGTATTGCTCTCTTAGGTGGTAGACAAACATATAGAAATAATATTTGAACATGACTCCAGTATAGTCTAAATAATGACATAATTAAGAATGTCATAAGATGTCATGATAAAGAAGGCCCCTAAGAAATTTGTGATCAGCACAAATTTTTAAATACTTAGCAACAAAAGTAGTTGTGGGTCATCTTGACTCCTATAGTAATAGCAGAGATTCAGTTGTCAGTTTCTGCTGGATTTTGATCCTTAGGTGACATTATTTTTAAGCAGTCTATGCCTCCACACTTTGGTGGACTTTAACAGTTAAGAACAGTTCTAACCTTAAACTTGATTTTGGACTTTTACAGTTAAGAACAGTTCTAACCATAAACTTGAAATATTTTTGATAAGATTCTGATTTGTATTAATTATAATGTAACTTGAGAACTGACACGTTTAACTGCTTTCCATTTTGGAAGTGTCTAAAATTCTATTTTGTACCATGAAGTAATTCAGCCATGTCTGCCTTTAGCTAATGAAAATAAAATGGTAAAAACTTAAGTAGGCTAAGGAAAGCCTGAAATTCCTACTCTGCTCTTAGAGTAGAGTATATTATAGATGCATGTATGGAATCTTGCTTGGATAAATACTGGTAGTACTCATATGGTGACACTGAAATGTCAACCTGGTATTTTATCACGTGAGTATACAAATTTGTTTTTCTGGAAGTCATACTCAATTCATCCACTGTGGTGCCATATTTGTATTCTTGGAAATTCAGGTTATTTTGAAGTGTTGAGAAGTTCAGAGGTTCACAGAATTTCTAAGCTGAAGATGGTCAACTTGACGTAAATATTAAAATGTGATGATCTTTTGGTAACATCCTTAAGTACCTGGTGTTGGTGAAGGGGTTGGGGAAAAGGGATGAATATTTACTGAACATTCTCTATATGACAGGTAATTTGTTAAGTACTTCAGATATATATCTTATATAATAGAGCTTTATGGGTAGATATTACTATATTAACTTGTAAACCAGGGAAGTGGAGTTCCAAAAGTCTAAATAGCTTAGTTAGGGTCACACAGACCTTAAGTGGTAGGATAAATATTTGAACTCAGGTCTGTTGACTTTGGCTTCTCCCACCGTGCTTCCCCAGATCCTTTACTTATTCAGGTAGGATTAGTTTTAAAAGACCCTGGCCCCCAGTAGAAGTGATAAGGTGCTTACTAATAGGTGTTAGATATGGGTGTTATATAAGGGCCTTATTCATGTATTTGCAGGCATACTTGTAGTATCCATAAATCCCACTTTAACCAGCATATTTGATGTGTTTATTTAGTATATGTGGCTGATTGAAATACTCTGTTTGCTGAAATAGTCACTATTTTTTCTTAGAGTAAAATACATACATTTATTTTTTCTAGTGAGTTGTTATAGTAGCTAATTATAGACAGAATAACCCTGGCTTCTTTTCACAAATTAAAATCCCGATGTTTTTAATGTAAGCAAAAACGGAGAAATTTTAGAACTCTAATGATGGCATCCTATGACTTTGATTATCCTGTGACAGAAAAAATGTGTCTAAGGGTCCCTTGCTAATCAGACATCAGGATGGTGGTGGGGTGGGGAAAGGGCAGGCTTTATGTTAGGTAATGAAAGTTCTCCAAGCCTTGACTAGGTTTAAGTAAGACAAACTTGAAGTGGAGGGTCCCATGATTTGTAGATACCAACTCTTCCCGTTTCTGGAACTAAGCCATCTTCAATAACAAATAGAGCTTCAAAGCTCAGCGCTCTGTGGGAAGCCAGGCTGGTGGTGCTACTATGTTGGGTTTTTCTGAGCTTGCTTTATTATGCCTTAAGTGAATGAGTAACTGTGGACACCCAGAAAATCCAGGTGGCTAACATTTATATTAAAAGAATTCATTTTGTTGTATATTCTCATTCTGAGTCAAGGATGAGGCACCAAAAGTCTTTAAGAACTACAGGTACAAGGAAAGGTCTGAAAGAGGATTTTTTACTTTATCCATTGCATTCCAAAATATAGATATCTGCCTTCTTTTAAGCACCTGGATGTGTGGAACTTAATGTAATTGACCTCATGCGTGTTGTGAAGAAAATTAAAAACCCTATCTCATGCTGGGCGCTGTAAGTTTTCAACAACTTGGCCTGTAGGTCAACTCTTACCACCTGAAAACAGATCTATTTATTTCCCAAAGTGCTGCTTGGAACACTAGTCCTATAAGATATTAGTAGAAAAAAATATTCCATAGTTAAAATTAAAGTTTAGGAAACAGCATATGATATACTTACCTATTCGATATTTTAAAAAAGATTTTTATTTATTTGTTAGAGAGCAGAATGAGAGACAGAGCGTGAGTGGGAGGGAGAGGCAGAGGGACAGGGAGAAGCAGACCCCCCCTCCCCACTGAGCAGGGAGCCTGCTGAGGGGATAGACCCCAGAACCCCAGGACCACAACCTGAGCCGAAGGCAGATGCTTAACTGGGTGAGCCATCCAGCTGTCCCCACCTATTAGATAATTATAACACACGTTAGTGTATTAAATAAGGTTTCTGATAATTCAAACAGTAAATGAGAAACAAAAGCAACAAAAACTGTAACTTTTCTTAGTAGTCATTTTAATGGGAATCTCCTCCTATCAAGGTGTCACAGAACTAGTAATTAAAGCAGTGTGTTTTTGGCATAAGGACAGGCAAATGGACCAATGGAATAGAATAGAGTCTAGTAATAGACCCTCACTGTAATTTATAACAAAGATGACACTGCGATGCAGTGGACGAAGTATGACCTTTTCAATAAAAGGTACTGGGTCAATTAGACATCTGTAGGAAGAAAAAAATGAACCTTACTTCACATTTACATATGAAAGATAAAACAATTTGGCTTTTTGGGGAAAAGGTAGGAGATTATCTTCATGACATAAAGGAAAATTTTCTTAACAGGATACATAAAGCAAAAAGAATGGTAAAATGTCCACAACTAAAGTAAGGACTCTCTTCATGAAAGGACACCATTAAGAAACTAAAGAGGAGAGCTGGAGAGTAGGACAAGATATTCGTGCTCTATGTATCTGACAAAAGGCTCATGCATAAAATATATATGAAACTGCTACACATCCCTATCGAAAAGCCAGAATTGAATAGAAAAAATGGACAAATGATTTGAACAATCATGTCAGAGGTATTTAAGTGACCACTAGACATGAAAATGTACTCAAATTCTTTAGTCATCAGGAAAATATAAATTAAAACCCCAGTGTGATTACAAAGGAATGGCTAAAATAAAAAGAGAAAATGCTGAGTGTGTCAGGGATATAGAGTGGTGGCAACACTCATCCACTGTTGGTGGGAGTGTAAAATTAGTATGACCAGAACTTCTTGGCAGTAATTACTAAAGCTGAATATGTGTTTATCTTGTGACCCAGCATTTCCACCCCTAGATTCTATATCCAGCAAAAATTCATATATATGTTCACCAAAAGACATGCACTATAGAATGTTCATAGCCACATTATTTGTAAGGATCCCTAAACTGGGAATGTCTCAGATGTTTATTAACAGTAGAATGAATCAAGGGTGGTAAGTTCATATGATGGACTATGATATGGCAATGAGAATAAACTATTAATACAGAATAACATGAATCAATTTCACAAATACAATTTTGAGGTATAACAGGAAGACACAAAAGAGTACATACTAGATGATTCCATTTATATAAAGTTTTTTTTTAATTTTTTTTTAAAGATTTTTTATTTATTTATTTGACACACAGAGAGAGATTACAAGTAGGCAGAGAGGCAGGCAGAGAGACAGGGAGAGGAGGAAGCAGGCTCCCTGCTGAGCAGAGAGCCCGATGCGGGCCTCGATCCCAGGACGCTGAGATCATGACCTGAGCCGAAAGCAGAGGCTTTAACCCACTGAGCCACCCAGGCGCCCTATATAAAGTTTTTAAACAGGCAAACTAATCTATGATGTTAGATAACAGAACAATGGTTACTGTGGAAGGAGGCTCAAAGAGGCTTCTGAGTGCTAATAATATTTTGGTCTGGGTGTTGGTTTCACTTTGTGAAAATTCATTGAACAATATATGTGTGATTCTTGTGTTTTCTTGAACATTTGACCTACTAAAATAAAAAGTATGTTAAAAAGGCAGACCTATAAAACAAAAAATTACGAAATAAAACGTTCTTAGATCTGGGCTTCCAAGGAACACACTTTGGGAAATGCTGACCGATCCCACATTGCTATTGATAGGTATTGTTCTTATCATATATTTTTAATTGAAATAAGGCCAGATGAAATAATATTCAACGGAAGACATAAATGGACATTTTCCCCAATTAATGTTCAAATTTGTCATTATTTATGTATTGAAGATAATGAAGCACTGAGTGGTAGTGGTAGTGGTAAATGATTAAAAAATCATTTAATGAGCATTTGAAAAGTAATGAGAGAAATAGATGCATTTTAATTATATAAATATTAAAACAAGATCAAAGAATTTCTTTTTGGCTTGAAGCAATAGAAAATTTAAAATTTTAATAACTTTATAAGAAATATATAAAAAGTATTCTGCAGCAAACAGCAATTTTGTGGATTTTTATAATTAAATCATTTTCATGCTTTAGGTTTCCATTTATCATTGACATGTAAGTGTTAATTTGCACTCATACTAGTTTATACAATATTGTCCTTTTTCCCAGTTCTTTAATATATGTTTTACCATTTCAGAGACATTTTTGATGACAGAGTGTGTGCCTGGATCTTTGTGTAAATGCTTTTCTCTTAATGCTAATTAAATAATTAAGTCACTTGCTCTGTAATGTTGAAATGCCAAATGTCCAGTTTCTCTGCTTCCACAGACTTCATATTCTGACAGCCAACAATTGCTCTAAGTGTTTGACATTCAGAAATTGGAGAGAATAGGTCAGGACTGTGGCGAGTTGCTTTGCATTTTAAGTAAGCTGTGAGTGCAGAGAGAGGAAGGAGATGTGTCCTATAGTAATTTCTCTTAGTTATTTTCTGTGATTGCCTTGAGAGTTTTGTTTGTTTTTAAGAGGAAATAAAAATTAGACTGGTTGTTCTTATCCCAGTTTTACTTTTTTTGTAGTAAGCCCTTTGGAAAATTATAGGAATCTTAAAGTCTGGTTATTCAGAAATTGTATATCGTATTTATAGTCAAATGAGATATTGCCATGATGCATGTTTTTTAGAGAATTTGAATTGTTGAGTATGACATGGAATTTCTTTTGTGGCAACAGCTTTACAATATTCATGCTTAGATTTGTTTTTATATAGCAGACTTGTACTTCGAAAATATCTAATATTTATAGTCCTTTTTACTCAGGTTGACAAGAGAAGGATTCCTTAGAATATTCAAATTATTAATCCAATCATAAATATTACATTAGCCAATCATTTTAATTTTCTCTTCAATAGAAACGTTTGCCTTATATTTTGATGAATGTATTTGCTAATGTTATACCATGCGTATTTTCTTCTCTTTACCTGCTGTCAAAAAGGCAAATGATGCCAAAAAAATGACCAAAATGTAGAGAGGGAAAGAGAAACAGCAGCAATAGTAGTGACAGCAGCAAGGGATTAGGCAAAATTAGCAAATGTAATCATTTGTATCTAAATAACCAAGTCATAAGTTGAATCTCATATAGAGACCTCCACAAGAAATTACATTTGTGTTGCTGTACTGAAACTATGGTCATAAATATTATTAAAGATGGGGGAATTTCTATCCCTTGCCATTGACTTCCTGAGTCAGCAAGAGGTAACTGGTGGAGTCCGAGTTTGTGCTGACAACTTGAGAATGATTGTGGAGTGACTACAGAGTGACGCCCATGAGCTGGTACCATCCAGGGTGCTTAATGGTGTCACCAATGTGGGGTATCCGGACAATGTGCAATGGAGGAGAGGTGTCTAAGGCTTTTAGGAGGGATGTTGTTCAGGCCTCAATAACTACGATTCTTAATTCCATAGTACATTTGGATCTCGATATCAGAACTTTATTGTGGAGCGTCAGTTATGCTTTTGTATATATTTGTAACTCAGTTAAAACCATTGTTTTATGAATACACTTTGTTAAAGAGATTGTGTTCAATTGTTTGCAAGCAAGCATGTTTGCCATTTTCATAGGGAGGGTTCATAAGTGAGCCCTGTAAGCATTGTTATTTATGAATGATTTGAGTAGACCCTGTTGGAATATTATAATTAAAATTCTGATGCGTGGAATGAGAACAGTCAGTTAAGTGATTTTTCTTAAGAAAATCTTTTAATGGGCATATCCCTTCTAGCTGGATGTTTGTCATATAATTTTATTTTTTATAAAGATTTTATTTATTTATTTGAAACAGGTAGATAGAGAGAGAGCATGAGCATGGGGAAGGCAGAGAGAAAGAGGGAGAAGCAGACTCCCTGCTGAGCTGGGAGCCCCATATGGGGCTTGATCCCAGGACCCCAGGATCATGACCTGAGTTGAAGGCAGTTGCTTAATCCTCTGAGCCACCCAGGCACCCCATACCACATAATTTTAGTCTATTTTGGTAATCTCAAAAGCACAGAGGTTCAAGACCTGAATCAGTGCAAACAATCTTTATAATAAATCCTTTATAATTAAATATTTTTAAAAAGCTGTTGTATAAGTTTTCACATCTCAAACTTTTTCTTGGTATTTTGGTTTACATTACACACTGACAATATTGTCAGGCTAGTGTATAATGTGAACTGGCTCATTATCAGCATTATTTCATTGCTAAAGGTAGATAGGTGTTTATATGATATTACAGCCAGCCTTGTCTATGTTACAGTCAGCCTGTAGTTGATCATGGTGGAAGTATTTACACCCTGGAATTGCAAATGTCACAAATCAGGCCTCCTACCCCCCAGTTTATTGTTTAACATTCATCAGTACACATTGGGTATAATAGAGCATGGCTTTGAAGTTGGCTAGATCTAGGATAAAATTCTACTTCTCTCTCTCATTCTGGCAGGTTATTAAACTTTCTTAATCTCCCATTTTCTTACTGCAAAAAAAAGGAGTATTGTGAAAATCAAATTAGCTACTGCATAAAGCACTTGGCACAGGCCTTTAATATATTTTTGAATCCTTTCTTCACTCTCCTCTTAAGATTGGTCCTAGAATCTGGGGTGATAATGAAGTAAAATAAAGGTCAAGATTCTGCAACTGTGGATAGAGAAGAAGGGCCAGAATTTGTGCACTAGGAAAGAAGTTCTGTGTTAGGGATGGCATATCTGAAATAGTTACTCTCAAGATCTGTCCAGGGGAAGTGAAGAAAAAAATCCTTGGAAGTAGAAGCCCTTACACAGCATTATAATACCTCTGCAGAGGCAGGGATAGCCCCAAGTCTTTCTATTTTAGAGAGCTGTGCTGAATTGTAACAAGCCTAAGCCTGGAGAGTGGGAAACTCCTGGGTGTGTGGACTGAGCCCTGGATGAGGTATTGGAGTGATGGAGCCTGCAGTCTTCCAGCAGGGACTGTACTTGGCCCTGAACGAGACAACTCCTCCAATTTCATATTTTAGGCAGTAGAGAAGTGGATGGAGCCTGAAAAATACACTGTCCCAGATTTGGTAGGAGAGAAATTAGGACAGTTTCCACACTCATAATGTCAGAGCAAATGTGGTCTGGAAAGAGCTTCTCACATTAAGCAAAATCAAAATAAAACAAAAAAGAATTATAACTATGGCAAACCACCCAAAACAAACATACAAACATCTCTATATACATAGCAAGAGGAAAGAGAAAAACACAGAAAGGACAGAAAAACAAAGGACACAGTCTAAAAGAAAATGTTACCCAAGAAAAGCACATTCCTGTTGATTTGCTCTGTAGAGAAACTTACTGAAAACATGAATTTATTATGAGCAGGGCTCAAAGAAAGATGATTAAAGAACAGAATGGGATGAAAAGAGAGATTGCTAAAATAAGAATATAGATTGAGATCCAAAACAACACCACTGCAGACCTAATACAAAGATTTCTTGAAGAAGTGTTCCTATTTTTGATTTCAAATTTTTCCTTTCAAAGAAGAGGCTGATTCTATAGTCACATAATCATTTTCATTTGCTTTTTCAAAGACTTGAACAAAATGGAAAAGATGAAAGTATAGCTCTTCACCGAAGTGACTCCTAACTGCTAGTGGCCTCTAGAATGTATTTTCAGTGCAGCAATGAAATTGTTTTATAAATCCCCCTGGTTTTATAAAGGAAAATAGTAGCTCTGGGATTAGTGTAGCTTGGAAAAAATTCTCATCTTCCTCAAATTTTGGTTAACAGTGTGTAACAGGGTGGTGAATGAGACTTTTCTTATTTTGGAATTTTTGCTGAAACTCCACAATGGAAAACAAATGAGGGCTTCCATATTCTACAGAGAGCCATCACTAAGCTCTGAGATCTGTCTTTTGTATTCTATTAAGAGATAGCATAGACTAAAAAACAATTTTTAAAGATCAAAAAATAATTTTAAAACAAATTGCATGGAATCACATAAAATAGATGAAGGATGTCAAAAGGTACAAACTTTCAGTTTTAAAGTCAGGTCACAGGGATATAATGTACAGCATGGTGACTATAGTTAATAATAGTGTATTGCGTATTTGAAAGTTGCTCAAAGAGTAGATCTTTAAAGTTCTTATCACAAGAAAAAAGATTTTTAAAAAAATATTTATTTGAGAGAGAGAGAGAGAACAAGCAAACGGGGTGAGAGGTAGAGGAAGATAGAGAATCCTGAGGCAGATTGCCCGTGAGCACAGAGCCCAACCAATTAGGGGTGGGGTGGTGGATTAGATCCCGGGGACTCTGAGATCATGACCTGAGCGGAAATCAAGAGTTGGCAGCTTAATAGACTGAACCACTCAGTAGCCGCAGGAAAAAAGGTTTTTTTTAAGTGTATGTTGATGAATGTTAACTAGACTAATTGTGGTGATCATCTCACTATATATATAAATACTGAATTATTATGTTGTACACCTGAAACTAATATAATGCTATACACTATTTATACCTCAGTAAAAAAAGAAAAGCAAATCACATGGACAGAGACAGCTGAATCGGCCCTGCTACTCCAACCATCAGCCCCAGTGGATATCAGCAAAAGTTTTGGGCTTTAAGGATATTCAGCTGTGCTTTTGAGTTCTTGATCAGGCAAGGAGTACTGTAGCTTTTCATTCCTGATGCCAGTCCCCTCATGAACTGCGAACATGGTGTTAAAGAAAATACCTCACAGGAATTGGGGGTGCCTGGAAGAAGATGACCTTGGTATCTCAATCCTGGATTAGATGTCTGTTCCCATGGCAGCCTTGCAGATCTGCTCACAGTTACGTAAGCAGTGGTGAGGCAGACTGAGCAACTACTAGGAGAAAGGGAGCAGCAGGTGAGAAGCTTGTGCCTGCATTGTTGAGGACATGAGGGGGTGGACTTTTATTACATAGGGCTGCTGATGCAAAGGACACACTGTGCTTGATTGCAGGTGATGGCATTTGAGGCAAGGTTGGAAGCACAGAGTCAGAGCCAACATTCCACATCAGAAGGTTACTAGCCTCAGAGACACCAACAGAATTCACCTGTGCTCTCCTTATAAATAAAGCAGGTAATTCAGCGCCCATCACAGAGGATGTTTTTTGGCTGAGAGAAGACAGCAATTGTCTGGGTAGGTAACAATGTTTTGGGCATTTTCCTCCAAGCTCTACTTTCTGCTTCAACAAAGCAGAAGCTAGAACTAGAAAAAGGAAGGGGGAAAGTAAAAGGAGGCTGAGTTAGGAGAGGGGAGTGTTTATTAAAGTCTTAAATTTGGGCGGGTTTGAAACTTAGAGACTCTGGCTCTGATTTTTTTAAGAGGTAGGAAAAGGAGGGTCAAAGGGTGGTTTTTAAAGACAATAATACCATTCCACGTTTGGACTCCACCGAATTCAGGCTATTGATATCAACACTGGCTATGCCATAAAATGCTACTATACGCATTGCATAGGCTGCTAATTTTATCTTCTGGTATGACTGATGCATTTATGGTTAGAAACCATATGACGTTTTTAATAGTCTTGAGTTAAACCTCAGGCCAGAGATGACTGGCTATATAATATTACTTACACAAAACATTTAACAACATCTTTAGTACTAGTGACTATCTTTGAAATGAGAAATATAAATTTCATCAAAATTCTTTAAGAATTATCACATTATTCCTGTTTTTTTAATTTTATTTTTATTTATTTATTTTAAAAGACTTTATTTATTTGACAGAGAGAGAGATCACAGTAGGCAGAGAGGGGGGAAAGCAGGCTCTCTGCTGAGCAGAGAGCCTGATGTGGGGCTCGATCCCAGGACCCTGAGATCATGACCCGAACTGAAGGCAGAGGCTTAACCTACTGAGCCACCCAGGTGCCCCACGTTATTCCTGTTTTTAAATCAAGTTAACTCTGATGTTAAGGCCCCACTTTTCAAGGATGCGAGAAAGTATCAGTCATGTTTTGGGATTTTTTTTTTAATTTACATTCCTAGAATTTCCAAAATTCCTATAAAATGTGCCACTCTTCTTCCAAAGCACTTCCCTCTCCCCAGAGGTACAGAGTACGTTTGGGTCCTGGGTTTTTGTTTTAAGCAAGGGAAGACCACTAAAAATTTTTTGCTTGACCTGCAGGGGGCTGGGGCTGTTTTATGCATTACTGGCCTGGTGACTTTTGCTGATTTTTCCCCATCCTCTCCAGCTGTGCTGGTGAAAGTGGAGAGTCTGACCCATGCACCCAGTTTCTTATGTCACCTCTCTAAGGCTTCTTTTCCTTATCATCCCTTTGGGGGAAAATTCCATGTGTTCCCTCCTAAATGCCTTTTTCCCTATTACACTGAAGGGGATGTTGACACTAACAGCTTTTTCTTATTAATTCACCATGTTACACAACAGTGCTTCTGGAATCCTTGACTGATAATAATGAATAGGTAAGTGGGAGAAAAGTGGAAGAAAAGGATAGCAGTAAAAGTAGGATGAAGAAGTAAGAGGATGAAAAAGGAGGGTAAAATAAAAACAAAACATGGAGTGAAGTGATATTAGAAGTTGCTTTTTAATTTCTCTCTGTGGAACTGGCATTTCTGGGCCATCCTGCTTTGTGGTTTTCTGGTTTGCATAATTGAATGGATATCATTGTAAGGATGTATGAATGACATTACTATGATTATATAGCAGAGTCCAAGTAGCGCGCTGTTGTGTGAAAGTGAACGAGCACGGCATTTTACTAAACTGTTACCCTGCTTTGACAGCCGTTATGCTGCGATAAATGATTGCAGAATTAATTGAAGAGGTTATTATAGTATTAAAACTTATTTCCACTGAGCAGTAATAATGAGAATTCATTGTTAGTCAGTGAGTGCCCACCATTCGGTGATGGGAAATTTCTCTTCTAGTATCCTATGTATTATTTTTGAAACACATCTCTATTAGACCATCTATTAGAACTTAATTTATTTGAAGAGGTGCTAACTTTTTATCTTTCCATTGAAGGACCAGATTGTCACAAAAGGGTCAAGATCTCCCTATTCCAAGCTTTCTTTCCTTTCAGTACTCTCCTATGATCTCACTTTTCCCCCGTAAGTTATCAACTGATTCAGTTACAGCTGAGTTGAATCTTCCAATTCATTGCTGTTAAGTTTCTACAGGTACGTAGAAGAGTTCCTCATGAAAAACCCCTTAGAAACCAATTTCTATTGATAGGAAAGATAATGTCTTCTTCTCTGCATTGTTAAAGGAGTACCTATTCCTATTAAATGCTGTTCCATAAAGTATGTCTTAAGCATTCCTGTGAGGTCACTTCTATTCCAGAATATCTGGAAATTATTGAAGGAAAACTTAACTTTCTTTTACATATACTCCTTAAATAAGAGAAATTGGGATGCAGCCAGCGGGCTTGTTAATGACCTTGTGAATTCACTTTGGGTAGTTTGGACAATGACCCAGATTCTTCCATCACCCAGCAGGAGGAGATACACCTAAACTTAATAGCCCACGGGCCTGGTAGTTACCTTTCCTTTGTCGGTAGGGGCTGTACTTGAAGACGTGGTCTCCAGGTGGTAGGCAGCTTACTTTCCTCAGGCAACAACTGTTAAATGGCTGGTACTCCAAAAGATTGTTCTAGTATTTGCCCTGTAAGAGGGGAGATCAAATACACCTGAAACTAATAGAACATTGTGGCTATACTCAAAAGATCGTGGGGGGCGGGGGGGGGTGTTGTAGAAACCTTCCCCGGGAACACGAATGCGTCCTGCATGTGCTGCAGAGCACACTGGTTCTTGTTCACTTTTCTGAGGGATGACGGTAGGATGAGGGACTGGGGTCTTCTCTTTTTTTGACCTTTCTAAGTTTCTCTAGTAAAGCCTGTGCGATGTTATAGAATCAAGGGATCTACCTTGCAGGGTATAAAGCCACTGTATATTGATTCTTATGAATTATGTGAGGTACTATTTTATTCCTCTGGTTTCTCAAAGGAGGAATTCCCCCTAAACATGCCTTGTCTTTTACTCCTTGCTCTTTCCAGTCGTGGTTGATTTAATTATCTGGCTGACAGGAAAGAGCATCGATCCAAATTTATCAATTGTGAGAAGCGAAACTATCAATAGGCCTAAATGAAAGGAATTTTCTTTTTTCTTTTTAACTTTCCTCTCTCCACTCTGGAAGAGAGGAAATGGTGACTTGTGCACATGTTTTCCTCTACAGACTCAAGCTTTCCTGTGGGTAGTCTGTCCCTAGGGCTGGATTTAGAGGGCAGAAGGTTTTCAGGCCTGGTCAGTTCTCATGTTCAGCTGTATCTTCTGACTCAGCCTTTACCAGTGACAGGGATAGTATCTTGGACTCCCATTCGCCTTGCGGATCTTATTTTGCAGGTGGCTCAGAACTGAGGGGAAAGGGATGGCATTGATTGGGCCTCTTTGGATTCCAACACTTCCAGCAGGGAACTATTGAAGGATTGAAGCACTACATGGAGTGCTTCTCTATTGCACAGCTACTCTTGCCAGTGATTGATTTACTCTTAGTTAAAAGGTGGGGCTGTAGGGAGAGAGACTTTAGATTCCAAATTCCAAATGTTTGCAACTGAGCACTTGGATCTGGTGAATCTGAAGAGGCCACTTCACTAGAGAAACTTTCCTTCCAGCTCAATAAACAACTTAATAGGCCTTTGCTTGTGGCCCAGATGCTTTGCTCAGCCCCGTTCTCATTGTGGCAAATGTGTCTAGCTAGAAAATGGAATAATATTTTCTGTGAAGTGTGGTCCTAGATATTTTATAACACTATCCTGGCTATTGAGTGCTTAAATGGCTTTAGAAGTCTCCTTGGAGAGAAACCATATTTTAAGGAAGTAATCAGGCATGCAAATTCTAGCATTTAAATGGAAGTCAAAATTATAAGGCACTATACACATGCCTTAAATATATGGTGTGGTAAGTTGGTTTGTTGAGTGTAAGAAGTTTAGGTAGAAGAATCTTTTATAGTTTCCTGAAAGATAGAATGAATTCTAGTTAAGATGACTTGATGTTGGAAATAGCCTCACAAAGGATTTAAGTCTAAAGTGAGTATGTCTCTACTAGTCTGGACACAGCTTCTTTGTGCATTGTTAGGCTTCAGTGGATGATTATGTGTAACTATACTCCAAATTTTGGGAAATATATTTGCTATTAGAAATAGAGTGCATAAACAGGAACTTACTTTTAAAGCTTTTATTCTAATTCCAGTATAACTAGTGCTCATTAGTTTCAGGTGTGCAATATAGTGATTCAACAGTTCTACACATGACTCCAGGCCCATCATGAGTATACTCTTTCTATAAAATGTTCCTTTTCAAACTTTTATTTAAATTCTAGTTAACATATAATGTAATAGTGGTTTTAGTAGAATTTAGTGATTCATCACTTACATGTAACACTCAGTGCTCATCACAAGTGCCCTCCTTCATACCCATCACCCACTTAGCCCATCCCCCACCCCCTCCCTCCATCAACCCTGTTTGTTCTCCATCGTTAAGGGCCTCTTATGATTAGTTTCCCTCTTTTTTTCTTTTTTCCCCTCTTCCCCTATGTTCATCTGTTTTGTTTCTTAAATTCCACATAGGAATGAAATCATGTGGTATCTGTCTTTCTCTGATTTATTTCACTAAGCATAATATTCTCTGGCTCCATCCATGTCATTAGAAATGGCAAGGTTTCTAATTTTTGATGGCTAAGTAATATTCCATTATATATATGTATGTATACACACACACACACACACACATACACATATATATACCACATACTCTTTATCCATTCATCAGTTGATGGACATTTGAGCTCTTTCCATAGTGTCGCTATTATTGATAATGCTGCTATAAACATTGGAGTCCATATATTCCTTCAAATTTGTAGTTTTTGTATCCTTTGGGTAAATACCAAGTAATGCAATTGCTGGGTTGTAGAGTAGTTGTATTTGTAACTTTTTGAGGAACCTCCATCCTACTTTTCAGAGTATCTACACCAGTTTGCATTCCCACCAACAGCGTAAGAGCATCCCTCTTTCTCTCTGTCCTCTCCGACATCTTTGTTTCCTGTGTTAATTTTAGTCATTCTGACAGGTGTGAGGTGGTATCAATAAGTGTACTCTTTAAATATCACATCTTTATTCATTCATCTATCAATGGACACTTGAGTTGCTTCCATAATTTGGCTATTGTAAATAATGCTGCAATAAACATAGGGATGCTTATATCCTTTCAAATTAGTGTTTTTGTATTCTTTAGGTAAACATCCAGTAGTATGATTACTGGATCACAGGGTAATTTTTAATTTTTTTAAATTTTTAATTGAAATTTTGTTAACCTACAGTGCAATATTGGTTTCTGGAGTAGCGTTCAGTAATTAATCATTTATACTGAGGAACCCCTACTGTTTTCCAGTGTCTGCACCAGTTTGCTTTCCCACCAACAATGCAAAAGGATTCCTTTTTCTCTACACCTTTGTCGACACTTATGTTTTTGATTTTAGCCATTCCGACAGATGTGAAGTGATAGCTCATTGTGGTTTTAGCTTGCATTCCCCTGATAAGTGATGTTGGGCATCTTTTCATGTGTCTGTTGGCCATCTCTGTGTTGTCTTTGGAGGAATGTCTATTCATGTCTTCTGCCCATTTTTTAATTGGATTATTTTTGGTGTGTTGAGTTTCCGTTCTCTATAAATTTTGGATACTAATATTTTATCTGAGATATTACTTGTAAATATCTTCTTCCAACAGGAACTTCTTTTTAAAAATTGAGTAAATTGTGTAATTTATGAACTTAAGCTTAAGTTAATCAAACTGTCTTAGTGATTGAGAGTTCTCATTGAGTTCATTTTATTGGAATGCTTTTCAAGTAAAAGTAAAATCTTTGACAAAGTGTTGGTTTTCTGTGTAGGTGAATTTGTTATTTGAATATACTGCTAGAAATCATATTGCCTGTCTACAGCAAGTATAGATGGATTAAATTTGGGCGCTCTGTAGAGGATTAAACAAACTTGAGAAAGTGACCAAATAGTAAGAAAAGAATTTGCCTGTTTCTGCCTCTTGCATACAATTCTCAAGCCTTGATTTCTTGAGTTTGCATTAGATACATTATGCATTTCATTTTTTTACCTTTATTCTTTCTGATACTCATTTCCTTCTCTTACTGTTACCAGTGATGTTTATTCATAACTCTGTTCCACATTTTTTCTGGACCGTGACTCCTTGAGGAAAGGAATTACAGAATAATTGTTGTATCTACTGGACAGGGCCTGTGCAGGATAGTACCAAATTAGTGTTAACTAAATGAGCTATTAGTATGTGATACAAAGTAATTTTGTCTTATAGACAAAATTCTGTCCTATAGACAAAATACCTCTTGTAATGTATTTGTGTTCTGATATTATATTACAGAAGACTATTTTGCATATATTCTAAAGCAGAACAACTTTGTTCTGATGTTTTTTCCTCAACAAAATGGGTTTAATTGCAAAACATGCTGCTTTGCAAAGTTCCAGTGATGATTCATTGTTTTTCATTATTGCACTGGTATCTAACTATACATGCTCTACTGCCCATGCCATCACTACTAATGAAGAACTACTTTCAAAAAAGTTGAGTGGACCATGTATTCTATCTTGTCAGCCTAACTGGAGACTGCTAGAAGAAAAGTGATTAGCTATTTCTTGGAAGCTTACTAGAACTGCCCCCACCCCCCCACCCCCGCTCTTGTACTTACCTGGGTGTCAAAATGGATACATCTGCATAGCCTTTTTAGGTTCTGGATAAGTGTCTTCTATAAGGAATACAACTGGCATGTCTTTGAAATGATTCCACCTAGTATTTATTGAAAGGACTCAGATAGAGGTATTGAGCAAATGAAACCACAAGCATAGGATTGGTCACAACCACATAGAGAGTGACTTATTCCTAGGAGCTGTGGAATCTAGGTGTGTGACAAGAATGACAAAGATGCAACTCAAGCATGGACAGATGTCCAGTCTGGAAAGAGGGACATACCTACACCCACACCATACCCCCTGTCCCTACTTTAAACATCCTCTAGGAGCTGGTCTATGCCACACTGCTTTCTTTGAAAATTCTGTCTTACAGAATTTTATTATGACCTTGTTTGTGAGAAACCTAAATGATGTGAGAAAGGCTAAGGAGTTTAAGAACAGACTAGTTTACCAAAGGTTTTCATTTGGTAAATATATATAATAATTATATACATGTATATAATTATCAGGAGAAGCAATCGACTTTTTTGCTTTGCTTCCTTTTCTGTGCCCCCTCATGCAAACTTCCAGTGGTCTTCCTAGTGTGAGGAAGGTTTAATAGAGATATGGGAAGAAATATTTTGACATTTTAGTATCTTCCGTTATTAACAAACTGACATTTTGCTTTGTAAATAAACTTGGGGTTTCCAACTATCTGATTTTTTTTAACTGAAATACTATTAAGAATTCTGTTCAGAAAATACACTGAGAAAATGTCAGATGTGTAAATGTCTTTTTTTTTTTCCCCATCAAGTATATTACTATGTTATTCTGACCTGCCTTAAGTATTTCTGTTCATCTTCAAGGTCGAAAAAATTTGCTACAAGGAGGCTGCCACTGGGCTAAGAGCTTTTGAGTCTTAAGATGCCTCTGTGGAGCAATGTATACCAAGTAGGCAGGCCATGAGGTGTCATGCAGAAATGCTGAGTAGTTTCTTCTTATGTACTATTCATATTTTGGGGCATTGCTATTCTTCACCTAAGGTTTACATTTCTGCTGTTTCTAAATGAGCTTTTAGGTTAGAGATCTTTGGAAACTAAAAGCTTGGCCACTTTAATCAATAACTTAAAGAATTAATACTAAAATTCCTTAGAGAAAGAAACATAAAATTTTTCCGCATGAAATTTACATTCCCTTTGTGCAAGGGCTGTTTTTCCAGTATTATAGTCAATAAATTTATCTTTGAAAGCACAAATGTGTATGCAAGAACCGTCAAACATCTGGTGAAGTGGTTTCTTTGAGAAAAGCAAATCTAGTGCTTTGAGGCTGGCAAACTATGAGAAGTCTTTTGAAATGGAATTTTGTTGTTTTTGTTACAGGGGGAAAAAAAATCTTCCAAATTTTGTTTTTTGGATACCCAATATCTGTTTTTAAAAGAAAACATTTTGCAAATTTGTTAAACTGATTAAGTCTATTGCAATTCCTGTTAAAAGCTCTAAAAAGTAAGGATTACATATAATCTAAACTAATAAATGTGATGGATTAAATGTTAACCCAGAAGAAGCCTCCTTTAAAGGCAACGAATTTTTGAAAGCTGCATGTTATGACTTTTATCAGGTTTTTTAATCAGGTTTTTAAGGAGGAAAAAATATGGTCATCGATAAGTGTTGCATGGTAAGTGTGTACATTTATCAACAGATGTTAAATATATCTAATACTTCTAATAGCCTTTGGTATCTAAAATAGCCCCCCTTGCATTTTCTAATCATAAACTAACTTTTCAGAGAATTAAGTTCTAATTAAGTAAAAAATATTTGTGCTAGCAAATGAACTAAATCTGAAGCAAAAAAAAAAAATTTTCCCTTCTTTCGCACTTTTTCCTTTTCATTTTCCCCTTCTTCCCTTTTTCCCTATGACACATAATTTCCACATCTATAATTTGTTAGGCACTGGGGAAACACAGGTGAATGTCTTCAAGGAACTTAATTCATTGAGGAAAACATACTAATCAAAAATGTGATAAGCAACCTAATGGTACATGAAAATTATATGGAGAGATATTGATGAGTTTTAAAGCAATTCTCATGCTTAGAACAACACAATCTGAAGCTGGAATACTTTGAGGGTTGGGAATTTGTCAGTGACTTAGTGACAGACAAAAGGCCTTTGGGAAAAGAGAACACCCTATATAAAAATTTGGAAACAAGATAGTGAACTTCAAGCAGTTCTCTTGTGTTCAAACACAAGTGTGGGAGATTAGACTGGATATGTAGGCATGGGCTAGATTTGAAAGGGTCTTTTGCTTAGTAAGGTATTTAGACTTGATTCTATAGTACAGGGGTTAGCACATGTTTTCCTGCAATAAGTCAAGTAGTAAATGCTTCAGACCTTGTGGGATATATCTCTGTAGCATGAAAGCAGCCACAGATAATATGTGAACAAGCATGTTTATATTCTTATAAAACTGCTAACATGGGAATTTGAATTTTCTGTAATTTTTACTGGTCATGAAGTGTTTTTCTTAATATTGGGTTGGGGAGGAATAATTCTTAGCTTGCAGATGGTACAAGAACAGATTATAAGGTTGGATTTGGCCCAAGTGCTATGGTAGATGACCTATCATCGAAGAGTTCTAATCAGGAAGGACATAAGCTCTTACATTCTAGAAAGGTCTCTCCAGTGCAGCATTTTCTAAACCATGCTCTGAGAAACCATGCTAGAAGTCGCTCTGGGCAGAAAGATCCCAAAAGCAGATCTTAGGAAACATTCTATGTTGTATCGTTTTCTCTTAGAGATTCACAAAACATTTGGGGTATTAAAGGCTCTGAGAAGGGTTGCAGAGAACAACTTGTTTAATTTTTTTGTTGACTAGTGTTCATTATATTTATATATGGAAACTTCAATAAAACATCATTTAGGAAGTGCGATTTTTTTTTTAGTAGCCATTATATTAATGGAGTTCAGTGAAGATCATCAAAATCAACTAAGCAGAAATCTGTTGTAATAATACTCATGGGAAAAATGAGACCAACCAGGCAGTAACAAAAGTGTAAAAACTTCATTATTATCAAGGAAACACAATTTCTAGAGGAGAAAGGGTAATTTTAAGTATTTTTCTATTAGATAGAGAACATTTGAAGAAACATGGGTTTTTTTTCTTACACAGTATAAAAAACACATTTTAGAAAACATCAAAAAAAATGAAGTAAAGAATATTTGAGTACTTAAAATAGGAAATCCAGAGTCAAATTTATGCTACCAAGTCCAGTGGAGGTAGATCCTGTCATTTCCACATTGTCAAATGAAGATGCTTGGAGAGTGCCTTAATATCCTTCCAATGTCCAAGAAAGACCATAAGAAAAGGATTTATTAGAATCCTTTCAAAGACCATGTCAATTAGGATTCTTGGTTCCCAGTAGCAGAAATTGATGGATAACTTAAAGCTAAAAAGATACTATTAGAAATATATTAGATAGTCCTAGACTTCAAAGGAAGGTAGAGAGCCTGACTCAGAAAACAGTGACTACAGACAGCAGAAACCAAATCTGGGTGACATCATGCCACTAGAACCGTCTTGTTAAATGCTACAGCTGGAAACATGTCCACTGCTGATGGACTGCTATGGCTAGACCCCACTTGTAATGGTCTTTTGCTACTGCCAGCTCCAGTTGACTTACTTTTGACTTGTCCTATGTCTTCACATTCCTTCCCCAAGATCTAAAGCCCTGGGGCAGAATATCATAATATGACTGGCTGAGCCTACTTCCCATGTCTATATCCTGGATCCTGGGGATAAATACCATCTCCTTCCTTAAACTGCCATGGTTAGAAGTGGGATACTCTATTCTATCAGTATTATAACCAACTGAAAATTCAGTACAGATGGGAGTTGTGTTGCCTGCCCCCAAAATGATAAATATCCACCTCAGAGACCAAGAAAGGGTCTTGTGAATAAGAACTTTATCTGAAGTATCGTATTTTCATTATCGTGCAGACTAACTGCATTAGCTGGATTATAGCATTTAGAGGAAACACCAACATTAAACAAAACTTCCAAATGTAAATGCGGTTTGGTAAACTTGAACCTTTGGGATGCGGTAGAATTAGAACAGTTTGTTTTTAATGAATCGGATTCAGTGATCTTCTAAATTCCAGAGAATTCAAACAATCACTATCTAAAATCTTTGATCTCAACAGATTTTCTTTAAATCTAAGTGTTACATATTTTTATGGAGATTGGAAAATGTCTTGTCAAAATCTTTAAATCTTTAGAACAAGATATTGATTAAACCATTTGTATGCTCCATTTGGTTTCTATACTATTTAAGAGTAGAGTATTAGGTTTCACCCTGTGCACTGGAAGTTGTAAGTTAATATTTTCATTGCTTGCTGAAGTGGTTTGTTTTTTGTCGTTTTTTTTTTTTTTCTTCTGGAATCTTGGAAGGGGAATTTGGCTATAAACCATCAAAATTATTAAAACAATAGGTACATGATAAACTCACTTAGGTGAATTATCTTCCCTAGAGCTTTATTTCAAGATGTAATAATTCAAAATCTAGTAGCTTTTTTGGGCCTTTAACTTTGGATGGTGATAGCCATCTGTTTCTATTTGTTTTAAAATAGATTATTGAAGAGGAGATACTCGGTACTTTATAATAGAAATATAGACAGAGTGCTCTCAGAAGAGGTATAGGGACATGCTTATCTTTCCCACTTGCCCTGACATAGCAGGTTAGAAACAATGTGAACCAGCTAATTTAGCATCTATAAGCTTAGTTGCACTTCAGTGCAGACAGGAACTATTACCTTGGTTAATCAATCCCTGGTGAACATGACATCTGTTCACTACCTAATCTCTAATGCACAGTTCTGATCTCTAGAAACTCTATACAAAAGTTGTATATAACTTTCAAGGGTAGATTGGTATGCCTGAGTTACTTTTAGGATCTGCTAGAACCAAATGCTCAGTTGACTCCCTAACTCATCTACTGAGTGATTTGCTGTAGCACTGAAAACACAAATAGTTGTGAGGTTTTTTTTCCCCCCCTTAAGATTTTGAGAGGCAGCAGTGAGCAGTGGAAGAGGCAGAGGGACAGGGAGAAGTAGACTCCCCACTGAGCAGGGAGCATTATGAGGGGCAAGATCCCAGGACCTAAGCCAAAGGCAGATGCTTAACTGACTGAGCCACCCAGGTACCCCAAGAACACAAGTTTGATAAGACTTTTAAAGGGGTTTCATGCCATCTTCCAGCAGGTGCTGATAGTTCTAGGGACAGTAAATATACACTTCTAGGGTTACATTTTAACTCACACAAATGGTTATCTAATGCACAGTATTGGGAGGGCATGGTGCTGATGAGATTAGTGTGAGTTCGTAGATACACTTTGTCCTCATTATCCTTTGAGTATACTACCTGGAACAATCTCTAGGCTGGAAGAGTATAAATAATGACTGATTCTTCCCTCTCTCCCTTCATTCTTCCCTTACATCCTACCCCCACCACCTTGCTTTCATTGTACCAGGCTCTGGGACCAAACCTGTTAGTTCATCACCTTATCCCCAGGTTTCCCTCTTTCCAGAAATTCTGCTTCCCTTTTTCTATTCCCTATGCTTTAAGAAAGTAAGCCAGAAAAAAACAAAAATAGAGGTGATAAATGTTCCAAATTTTTTCAAAATCCTTACAAATTCCTTATAAAGTAACTAGAAATCTTACTGAATGATTGCCTTATTTATATGTCTGAGTGAGGGAACTAAATAGCGCTTACTTCCTTTAGGTAATACCATTGGCGATTCAGGGAGTTGAGGGAAGAGATGAGTTTTCTCTTGAACATAGAATTAAGTGAAATAGTAGGGAGACCCTCTCCATTGAGGGGATAGTTTTCCTTTCTGAGGACTTCCATACCAGGTGACTTCAATTCCCTGGCTTCACACAGAATTAGCAACTTTAAGAATTCCCTCACAAGACCATCTTGCCAGATTATACTAGTACCTTTGCCTTATTCAGTGGGCTTGGCTCAAAGTAGTTCTTGTGTGTTTTTAAAAACTAAACAATGAATCTTGGAACACAACATCAAAAACTAATGATGTACTGTATGGTGATTAAAATAACATTAAAAAAACTAAATCCACATTTACAAGATAGGGATTCATTACAAAAGTTTTAAAGTGACATGACTTTGAAAAATATGCTGAGTTCTGCAGGCATTCTGGGAGAGTAGTTCTATACCACATTTTGCTATAGCAGGGTCATTGGAAGGAATACAACCTTCTATTTTTTTTTTTAAGATTTTATTTATTTGTCAGCACAAGCAAGGAGAGAAGGCAGAGGGAGAAGCAGGCTCCCTGGTGAGCAAGGAGCCCAACATGGGACTCCATCCTAGGACCCTGGGATCATGACCTGAGCTGAAGCAGATGCTTGTCCAGCTGAGCTACCCAGACGTCCTGAAATACAGCCTTCTAAACTGAATGAGAGGGGCAGCACTGCCATAGGTATGCCTTGCATGTGCTTGTCAAGCAAAAAGACAAGCTTACAGGTGATGACAGAAGTCTAGAATGTTCTTTAAAGGTGGCATCTATGTAAATTAGAACTGTGTCTATTGGTTTAATTACATAAAGACTAAAGAGGTTTTCTCTACATTTTTAGCTTTAAGTGGTATGACTTAAAATACTCTATGGATATACAGGGAGTTCACTCTGGCCAACACTGGGGCAGGGGCACCTCAGAGGTAGGCGGACATGATCTAGATGGATGATGATCATCTGGCCTTGCATATGTGCAACCTCATGTTGTACTTCAGGGCGATTTATATTTTTAAGGGTAGATAATGCTTTCCAGAGCAACGTGGGAAGGGCACTTTAGAAGACTCCAAAATTTAGTACAGTACTACCTCATTTCAATTTACCTGCTCCTATTTTATAAAAAGGATTAATAATTAGAATCGACTTTGGTTATTTCTCATTACTTGGAATGAATGACATAACCAGATAAATAAAATAGTCAATTCTGTCTACAGATTACTTTTTAGTGCACTAAAGCAGAAATCAGAATATTTGCATTTTAGTCCTGACTTTTCTTCCATCCATCTGGGAAGATTTTTCCAAAATGAGATGGAATATAAATAAGAAAAAATGTTTCTTGCCTGCTTGGGAAATTAATCCCCTTGAAACTCAGTTTTATCATTTACAGAGTGGGAATAATAGCTACTCATCCTGTCTCCTGGAATTGTGATGAGCATGCGATCAAGGAACAAATGCTCTGTAAATTGCAAAATACATACAGTATGGCACTGTGGCCATCACATTACTGCCTTTGCCTGTTGCCCAAGAAACAGACACTGAGGTGGGGTTTGTATACAGTTTGTCGTCCAGTTCTCTTAGCAGTAGGTCCTATGAGAATGAAGAAGCCAGGACTGAGCAGGGAAAGAAATTGAACAGTGTTGTGTTTCAAACAGTTGTAGCAAAGGCTTCAGCCAGTCACAAGGGAGCACTGAATATTCTTTTAATGTTGGTCTGAAATGAGGCAAAGGGGCCAGACTTTGTATCCCTCAACCAATTTACCATTCAATGTGGGCTGTCCTGGGCGATGGGATTATCTTGGATGAATCTGTTCCAGTGAGTAGATAAGTCTCCAAGGAAGGACTCAGCAGTGAACCTTCAGTGGGAAACATTACCGGAAGCTGGGGAAATGAGTTCCTGGGTCTTGAAAGGAGTATCTTGATGGTATACTATAGCACCCATCACAGTGTAATGCTTAAATCACTTGATCTGTGTAAGAAGTTTACTTTGTTTGAGATCAACTCTTCCAAATTCTAATTGGTCTTCTTTAGTGAGGGAAATTTGTGAAAGTAAATAGTGATGTACTTTAGCCTCAGCGACTGCATTTGGTGTCAGTACTATGCAAACAAAACACCCCCAAATCATCCTTTTCTACTACTTACTATTTTATATTTTTAGTAAAAATATTTTTATAAAAATATTACTTTATAAATGTCTTTATAAAATATATTTTATAAACAAAAAATTTTAATATATATTCTATTTCGTTGCTAATAATTGGTCTGTTCAAATTTTCTATTCCTGCTTCAGTTTTGTTAGGTTATAGGTTTCTATGAATTCCTCAATTTCTTCTAGGTTGTCCAATTTGTGGGCATGTAAATTTTCATTATATTTTATAATCCTTTGCATTTCTGTGGTGTCTGTTATTTTTCCTTCACTTTTGATTTTGAGTCTGCTATTGCTTTTTTTTTTTTAAATGACTCTGGCTAAATGTTAATCTTGTTCTGTTCAAAAACCAAATCCTGGTTTCATTGATCTGCTGTGTTCTCTATTCCACTTATTTCTGCCCTAAACTTTATTATCTTTTTCCTTCTGTTTTTTTTTTCCCCCCTAGTCCTTTTAGGTATAAAGTTATGTTGTTTGAGACTTTTTTTTTGCTTCTTGGGGCAGGCCTGTATTGCTATCATCTTCCCTTTTAAAATAGCTTTTGTACCTCCCAAAGATTTTGAACCATTGTGTTCTCATTTTGATTTGTCTCCATGTACATTTTTGATTTCCTATTTTTGTCTTGGTTGACCCATTATTTCAGACCATGTTATTTAGCCTCCATATGTTATTTCTAGGTCTTTTATTCTTGTGATTTTCAAGCTTTATACTGTTGTGCTGAGAAAGGATATAGGACATGATTTTAGTCTTTTTGAGTTTGAGACTTGGGGCCTAATATGTGATCTATTCTGAAGAATGTTCCACGTGCACTTAAAGAATGTATATTCTCTTTTTTGATAGAATGCTCTGTATATATTTTAGATCCATCTAGTCCCATTGTGTCATTCAAAACTGTAGTCTCCTTGTTGATTTTTCTTTCTGAATGACCTATCATTAATGAAGCTGGGGCATTAAAATCCCCTATTACTGTATTACTGGCAATTTCTTTAATAGTTCTATGTATTTAGGGGCTCCCATACTGAACATGTAAATATTTAGTTATTATATCCTCTTTTTTATTAACATACAATGTATTATTTGCTTCACGGGTACAGGTCTGTGAATGATCAGTTTAGACAACTCACAGCACTCACTATAGCACATAGCCTCCCCAAGCTCCATAACCCAGCCTCCCTATCCCTACCCTCCCACCCCCAGCAACCCTCAGATTGTTTCTTGAGATTAAGAATCTTATGGTTTGTCTCCCTCCCCAGTCCCATCTTGTTTCATTTCTTCCCTCCCTACCCCCCATTACCCCCTGCCCTGCCTCTCAAATTCCTCATATCAGAGAGATCATTTGATGATTGTCTTTCTCTGACTTATTTCACTTAGCATAATACCCTCTAGCTCTATCTACGTCATTGTAAATGGCAAGATTTTGTGGTTTTTTTGATGGCTGCATAGTATTTCATTGTGTATATATATACACCACATCTTATTTATCCATTCATCTGTCGATGGATATCTAGGTTCTTTCCATAGTTTGTCTATTATGGACATTGCAGCTATAAACATCTGGGTGCATGTGCCCCTTCAAATCACTACATTTGTATCTGTAGGGTAAATATCCAGTAGTGTGATTGCTGGGTCGTAGGGTAGCTCTATTTTCAACGTTTTGAGGAACCTCCATACTGTTTTCCAGAGTGGCTGCACCAGCTCGCATTCCCCCCAACAGTGTAGGAGTGTGTCCCTTTCTCTGCATCCTCAACATTTGTCATTTCCTGACTTGTTAATTTTAGCTATTCTGACTAGGGTGAGGTGGTATCTCACTGTGCTTTCAATTTGTATTTCCCTGATGCCTAGTGATGAGCACTTTTTCATGTGTTTGTTGGCCACTTGGATGTCGTCTTTGCAGAAATGTCTGTTCATGTCTTCTGCCCATTTCTTGATCAGATTCTTTGTTCTTGGGTGTTGTTTGATAAGTTCTTTATAGATTTTGGATTCTAGCCCTTTATCTGATATGTCATTTGCAAATATCTTCTCCATTCTGTCCATTGTTCTTTGGTTTTGTTGACTGTTTGCTTTGCTGTGCAAAAGCTTTTGATCTTGATGAAATCCCAATAGTTCATTTTTGCCCTGGCTTCCCTTGCTTTTGGCAATTGTTTCTAGGAAGAAGTTGCTGAGGCTGAGTCCGAGGGGAGTTGCTATCTGTGTTCTCCTCAAGGATTTTGATGGATTCCTGTCTCAAACTAAGGTCTTTCATCCATTTTGAGTCTACTTTTGTGTGTGCTGTAAGGAAATGGTCCAGTTTCATTCTTCATGTGGCTGTCCAGTTTTCCCAACACCATTTGTTAAAGAGACTGTTTTTCTTCCATTGGACATTTCTTTCCTGCGTTGTCGAAGATTAGTTGACCATAGAGTTGAGGGTCCATTTCTGGGTTCTCCATTCTGTTCCATTGATCTTTTGTCTGTTTTTGTGCCAGTACTGTACTGTCTTGATGACTACAGCTTTGTAATAGAGCTTGAAGTCTGGAATTATGATGCCACCAACTTTGGTTTTCTTTTTCAACATTCCTCTAGCTATTTGGGGTATTTTCTGGTTCCATATAAATTTTAGGATTATTTGTTCCATTTCTTTGAAAAAAGCTGATGGTATTTTGATAGAGGTTGCATTAAATGTGTAAATTGCTTTAGGTAGTATAGACATTTTCACAATGTTTGTTCTTCCAATCCATGAGGATGGAACAGTTTTCCATTTCTTTGTGTCTTAGTTTCTTTCATGAGTACTTTATAGTTTTCTGTGTACAGATTCTTTGCCTCTTTGCCTAGGTTTATTCCTGTGTATCTTATGGTTTTGGGTGTAATTGTAAATCGGATCGACTCCTTAATTTATTTCTTCTGTCTTTTTGTTGGTGTAGAGAAATGCAACTGATTTCTGGGCATTGATTTTTATATCCTGAAAGTTTACTGAATTCCTGTGTGAGTTCTAGCAGTTTTGGAGGGGAGTCTTTTGGGTTTTCCACATAAAGTATCATATCATCTGCAAAGAGTGAGAGTTTGACTTCTTTTGCCCATTCAAATGCCTTTTATTTCCTTTTGTTGCCTGATTGCTGAAGCTAGGACTTCTAGTATTATGTTGAAAAGCAGTGGTGATAGTGGACATCCCTGCCATGTTCCTGATCTTAGGGGAAAAGCTCTGTTTTTCCCCATTGAGAATGATACTCACTGTGGGTTTTTCATAGATGGTTTTTATGGTATTGTGGTATGTACCCTCTATCCCTACACTGAAGAGTTCTGATCAAGAAAGGATGCTGTACTTTGTCAAATGCTTTTTCAGCATCTATTGAGAGTATCATATGGTTCTTGTTTTTCCTTTTATTAATGTAGTGTATCACATTGATTGACTTGGAGATGTTGAACCATTCTTGCACCCCAGGAATAAATCCCACTTGGTCATGGTGAATAATCCTTTTAATGTACTGTTGGATCCTATTGGCTAGCATTTTGGTGAGAATTTTTGCATCCGTGTTCGTCAAGGATATTGGTCTATAATTCTCCTCTTTGTTGGGGTCTCTGTCTGGCTTTGGAATCAAGGTAATGCTGGCCTCATAAAATGAGTTGGAAGTTTTCCTTCCATTTCTGTTTTTTGTAACAGTTTCAGGAGAATAGGTATTAATTCTTCCTGAAATGTTTGGTAGAATTGCCCTGGGGTCTTGTTTTTTGGGAGATTTTTGATGACTTCTTCAATCTTACTGGTTATGGGTCTGCTGAGGTTGTCTATTTCTTCCTGGTTCAGTTTTGGTAGTTCACATGTCTCTAGGAATGCATCCATTTATTCCAGATTGTTTGGGTCCTATTCTCCTGAAACTGTTCCAAAAAAATAGAAATGGTAGGAAAACTTCCAAAACTCATTTTTCTTTTTGATAAGTCTGACCAGGGGTTTATCAACCCCTGTTGTTTTTGTTTTGTTTCTGGTTTTTTTTGTTGTTTTTTGTTTTTGTTTTTGAGATGAGTTTTTCTTTCTTTTTTTTAAAGATTATTTATTTATTTGACAGAGATTACAAGTAGGCAGAGAGGCAAACAGGAGGAAGCAGGCTCCCCGCTGAGCAGGGAGCCCGATGTGGGCCTCGATCCCAGGACCCTGAGATCATGACCCGAGCCGAAGGCAGAGGCTTTAACTCACTGAGCCACCCAGGCGTCCTTGAGATGAGTTTTTCTTTTTTGTTTTGCTTCATTTTGTTTTGTTTTGAGGTGAGTTTTTCTGCCTTGTCATTTTATCCAGATAAGAATAGATGAATGAGAGAACAAAATACTAAAAGGGTAGCATAAACCCCAGAAAAATATACACTAACCAAATCGGAAGAGACCCGTAACTGGGGGGAGAAGGAGGGGGGGGAAAATTACATGTAGGCGCGCGCGCACACACACACACACACACACACACACGCACACTCACTCACACATTAGACTGGTGAATAGAACAGAGCTACACACTTGATTTTGGGTGTAATTTGGTCTGTTAGAGACTGCCTCCAAAACTTTAAAGGAAGAAAAACTTCTATATGTACAAAAATAAGAGTAAATATGATGAAGGGATGGGATAGGACTGTAAAGATGAAAATTAAAGGATTCTAAAGGAATTGATAAGTTGGTTGGAAAAAAGATAAAAAGACTTAAGTTTGAACCCATTCTAAAAGCACAATGTTTCGGGTGCCTGGGTGGCTCAGTGGGTTAAAGCCTCTGCTTTCGGCTCAGGTCATGATCTCAGGGTCCTGGGATCGAGGCCCACATCAGGCTCCCTGCTTAGCAGGGAGCCTGCTTCCTCCTCTCTCTGCCTGTCTCTCTGCCTACTTGTAATCTCTCTCTGTCAAATAAATAAATAAAATCTTAAAAAAAGCACAATGTTTCTACTTCCCCTTCCCCAAAGTTCTATGCATATGATGTCCTACTCTTATTTTATGCATTCCTTGACTGATCTTTATAAATACAATTGTTTTTACTACCTTTGTGCTTTAGCCTCAATATTAGTTTTGTAGGTAATAAACCTAATTTTATTGTTTGTATTTGTGAAATTTTTTTTCCTTCCTAATTTTCCTTTCTTGATTATGGCCTGCCCCCAGCCCCCCAACCCCAAAGAATTCTCTTTAACCTTTCTTGTAAGGCTGATTTGGTAGTGATGAACTCCTTTTAAGTTTTGTTTTTCTGGAAAGTGTTTTTGTTTTGTTTTTCTCTCCTTCTATTCTGAATGATAGCCTTCCTGAGTAGAGTATTTTTGGTTGCAGGATTTTGTTTTTCCTTATAGCACTATGAATATATCATGCCATCCCTTTTGGCCTTCAAAATTTCTACTGAAAAATCAGCTGATAGCCTTATGGGGGTTCCCTTGTATGTAACCATTTTCTTTTAAATTTTTCTTTACTACTTTTTGCCACTTATGTGTCTCGTTGTGAACCTTCTTTGCTTGACTTTTTTTGGTGGGGGGGTTTCTCTGTGTCTCCTAGGTCTGGATTTGTTTTGTTTCCTTCCCCAGATCCTGGAAGTTTTCAGCTATTTTTTCAAATCCATTTTCTGTCCACCCCTTTTCTCCCTCTTCTCCTTCTGGAATCTTTATAACGTGAATGTTATTACTATTGATGTCACAGAGTTCCCTTAACCTATTCTCATTTTTATTTTTTACTGTTCAGCTTGGTTGGTTTCCATTACCTTGTCTTCCAGCTTACTGATCCATTCTTCTGCCTCTAATATGTTATTAATTCCCTCTAGTGTATTTTTAATTTGTTATTCTTTATCTCTGGTTCTTTTTTATATAGTCCATCTTGAAGTTCTCACACAGATCCTCCACCATTTTTTCAAGTGCATCTTTATGACCATGACTTAGAATTATCAGGCATATGGTGTTGTTTTCATTTAGCTCTTTTGCTGTAGTTTTGTCCTATTCCTTCATTTGGGACTTCTTTTGTGTTCTCATTTTGTTTAACTGTTTATGTGTATTAGGAAAATCCTCTACATTTTCTGATCTTGAAAGTAATGGCCTTATGAAGAGGAGGTCCTATGATGCCCTCTAGGGTAACATTCCCTGTTCACTTACAACTGGGTGCTCCAGACATATCCCCTATATGGGTTGTATGTGCCTTATTGTTGTGGATAAGCTGTGTTTTCTTCAATCTGGTTGGCTGCAATTGCCCAGTTTGCCTGTTGTGGGGAGGGTTTGGCTCCTGTGCTGTTAAGGGGGCAAGCCTCAGACTGTTTTAGGCTTATAGTTGGTCAGTGTCAGCTGTTCAACCAGATGCCTGCATTTAGCCTGTTTGCTGGGGCTGTGGTCACATGGAACTACAGGGCACTCTTCCTATGTTTCCTGAGAGGTTTTCATGGGTGGGTATAGCCTGCAGTCAAACTGATAGTACTGACCTTCAGGGTACTCTTCTTGACTTGTCCCATGAGTGGCTTTTTTTTTTAAAGATTTTATTTATTTATATGACACAGAGAGAGAGAGAGAGAGAGAGATTACAAGTAGGCAGAGAGGCAGGGAGAGAGAGAGGAGGAAGCAGGCTCCTTGCTGAGCAGAGAGCCCGATGCAGGCCTCGATCCCAGGACCCTGAGATCATGACCTGAGCCGAAGGCAGAGGCTTTAACCCACTGAGCCACCCAGGCGCCCCCATGAGTGGCTTTTATCAGTGGGTGGGGCTGGCAGTCAGATGTCTGCCTCCAGCCCATTTCTGGGGGCAGCAGTGGAAGTAATGTGTGTGGTTCTTCCCTCTAGGGCAGGAGTCACTTTGGAATGGTGCTTGTCCTTGCCAGGATGTGATACAGCAGGAGCTGCTTTAGAGGTACTCATGCAACGTGGGAAGGGTTGGATGGGGCAAATCCACAGGAGAATGCTGGGGAGTCGGGGAGGGAGGGTACACAGTATTAGCAAGATTGGTGGAGTGTATTTGCACTGGTTCCCACAAGGGTCTGGCTATTTTGGTTGCGGATGGGGAAAAATGCCACCTGCCAATTCTTGAGTTCTTGGAGAAGTCTGATCCCTCCCTCTCTAGTGCATATTCTGAGATTAGTAAATAAAAATCCTTAGCACCCTAGGTGCTCTTCAGACTATTGCTTCTATGCTGTACCTCAGTGGGGTTATTATGTTGGTTATTTAAGGAAGAGGACTGTTTTTTATTGCCCTTCAGCTCTCACATAGTTTCAAGCCTCACTGATTGTAAAGACTTAGTTAAGCCCCAGTGGTTTTCAAAGCCACATGTTATGAGGACTTGTCTTTCCAGCACAGGTCCCAGTGTCTGGGGGTACCTGTGTGAGGTCTGCTCTTCTACTTCTCTGTGCTTGTGATGTCCTTCCTTTTTGTGGTTAGTCTAACTGGGAGTGTGGTTCCCATATCTCCTGCCCTTTTTGATTTGGCCTCTGCTCTAGCATTAACTGTGGAATGTCTGCTCTGCTACTCCTTGAGTTGTTTTCAGGATTAGTTGCAGTGATGTGCAACTAGGTGCAACTAGTTGCACCTAGATATGTCTGTGAGATGAGGTAAGCTTAGGATCCTCCTACTTTGCCAACTTCCCAGAAGCCAAGCGAGTGCCATTGGGATGAGGGTAATTCAGAAGGAAAGACTCAGCTGTGAGGTATGAGCTGTCAACAGATGAAACTTTCAGCATCTGGGTAAATAGTGCCTTGGTTGAGAATGGGCGGGGGGAGATTTGCATAGCATAGCATCTACTTCAGCCTTCAGAGACAAATGGGCAATAGTAATTTTTTCTATAAGCAAAGTCTGGTACTGGTACATCTGTACACAGAGACCATAGGCTATTTGAGGTGCTTAGCACCAAAAGCATTTAGTGTAACAAATTTTTGCATTGCCTCTTGGAAACCTAGTTAAAGCATAAACCTAATTGGTTTGTGTACAACTTAGGTTAGAAAAATGTAATGGTTTCAAGTAAAGGATAATAATTAAACTTAACTGCTTGGGAATGCAAGCTGGTGTAGCCACTCTGGAAAAAAGTATGGAGGTTCCTCAAAAAAGTTGAAAATAGAGCTATGCCATGACCCAGCAATTGCACTATTGAGTATTTGCCCAAAGATACAAATGTAGTGATCTGAAAGGCAACTGCACCCCACCGTTTATAGCCACAATGTCCACAAAAGCCAAACTATGGAAAGAGCCTAGATGTCCATTGACAAGTGAATGGATAAAGACACATGCAATGGAATATTATTCAGCTATCAAAAAGATCTAGTCATTTACAATGACATGGATGGAACAAGGGTATTATGCTAAATGAAATAAGTTAATCAGAAAGACCATTATCATATAATCTTGCTGATATGCAGAGGATCATAGGGAAAGAGGAATAAATGAAACAAAGTTAAACCAGAGAGGGAGACAAACCATAAAAAACTCTTAATCTTAAAAAAACAAAAACAAAAAACTCTTAATCTTAGGAGACCCTTAATCTGAGGGTCACTGGAGGGGAGGGGGTGTTGGGGTATGGGGTAGCTGGGAGATGAACACTGGGGAGGGTATGTATTGTGAGTGCTGGGTGTTGTGTAAGACTGCTAAATCACAGATCTGTACCCCTGAAACAAATAATATATGTTAATTTAAAAAAAAAGCAACTTAACCATTGATCTGTGTTTACTTGTCCACCATATTGGATAACACTGGTTAAAATGAGTTTAAACCAACTAACTTCAATGTGGAACATGGTTTAGTGAGATGTTTACAAAAATGTCAGAAAAACAAAGCCCAAGGAGAATATACACAATAGTTCTTTACTATTCAGTGAGATACAAAGCTGAACAGCTCACGTTTAACTTCTTTCTATAAGAGGAGAAAGGATATGGAGAACAGATAGGGAAAAGAATGTATTGTTTGCAGGATATTTGGAGAGATGACATTTGACTTTTTTGGTTGAGGGGAAGCAAGTAACTCATTGTTTACCTGTTAAACATTTTTTTGGGGGGATGTTTTAATTTTTGGGTTTTGAGTGCCTAGCCTTTCCTCAGACTAGTGAATCTCCTGAATATTCCTGTTTTCCAAGTTTTTGCTGCCACTAAGAAAGAATTACTGGTTATCTCTGCCTTGGGCTTCCTAAAATTAGTGTCTCCATTGACTGAAGCTTAACAGGTAAAGTAATGTGAACAAAATATGGTCTCATAAAAACAAGGTCCTGAGATTGACTTGAAAAGGGATTCAATTCCAAATAGAAGTATGTGGCTTCTGAGAACATACCAACCTGATTCCAGTTATGACATCTTTCTGCTATTGGTTATTCACTCAACAAACATTGAAATATTAACCACTGGAGAGGTATATGAAGTATTTTTTTATATTCCCATTTGACCTAAAGTGGACAAAATTTGAAAATCTCAGCACAAATTATTTCATTTAATAATGTTTTAGAAGTGCATATATTCCTGAAAATATTCTGGTATTCACTCAGGGAGCTAGCTTTTGACAGTATTTCTTACTCTAATTTGATGTTTCTTTGGTGAGGCATCTGACTTCTTTTTCATAGTTCTTGTTTGGTACTGACACTGCTTTTAATTATTGGAGAAGCCACAGGCAATGAAATGTAATTATAATGAAATGAATTATAGATCCCTAGACCATCTAACCTTTTGCCTTGTATTAGATTGTATAGTCTCAACATTAAAACATCTGATGCTTATTTCTAACATCCCTATTTGGATGAGGTGAGGAGAAGATCTGATTGAGAAATTACCTGTTGTGCTCCTACAAAATGAATTTGAGATTGACCCTCTGTATGCAAGGTGTGGTGTGATGTGTTATCCTGTTTCACGGTGCAGCTACCTGCAGAAAAAGAACTATCTTTTAAAGGAGTTAGTATAGTCTTTTTTTGTTAAAACTTAAGTAGATGTAAATGCTTATATTCTAGTACATAGTTTTGAGTAAATTTATCCCAGCCAACAAATAGTTTAGGGGATTAGCAGTTGAACTTATTATTTTTTTTAAACTTTTTTTTTTAAAGATTCTATGTATTTATTTCACAGAGGGAGAGAGATCACAAGGAGGCAGAGAGGCAGGCAGAGAGAGAGAGGGGGAAGCAGGCTCCCCACCGAGCAGGGAGCCCGATGCGGGCCTCGATCCCAGGACCCTGAGATCATGACCTGAGCCGAAAGCAGAGGCTTTAACCCACTGAGCCACCCAGGCGCCCAGCAGTTGAACTTATATTGATGATAAACATCTAGCTGCTACAACATAACTTTGAAATTTCATTGACTAGATTGTCTGGACAAAAATGAGAGTTAAAGTATTGGTACTTACTTTCTCACTATATAAAGAACATTTACCCACTATTGAAGGTTGTTTCTTGGGTGAGGGAGTTCTAAGGAGCAACTTTTTACCTTTAGACAATTCTCATTTAGCAGGTTTTGGTGAAGTGGAATTAGGCAGATACTGAAGCTAATTGCCAAATTATTTAATAGAACCAATTTGTTCTTCTGATTATTCTTATAGTTCCTAATCTGTTCTTGAAAGATTAAATTTCATTTTTTTGAGGAGCTGTTTAAAAGGTCTTGTCTTAGAAGGATATTGATATTAATATACTCACATACTTATGTTTTAGCATTTTACTTTCTCATCTTGGGACCTATCTTCTAGAATTAAAACACCTCAGAAAGGTCAAATGCTTTGATGTGAGAAGAGACTCCAAGAAAGTTGGTGTTTCTCATCTGATGAGATGTCAGATTTCCCTTACTGCATTGACTGGGTGGGCAAAGTGAGGAAGGTAGGCAAAAGGGAAAATTTTTTTTAAAGAGAATAGGAGAAATTAGAAAAGGAAAGGTCTCTAGGGAGAATGGGAGATGAGGGACATGAAGTTTAAAAGGTGAAGAGGAGCACACTACCATAGAATAATCACAAACACTATTTCTGGGGTCTTTGAACATTTTGCTTACGTCTAAAAATTTAAAAACAAAAACCTATACTCACATATTTTTAGACCTTTTTTAAATAACTTTCGGTAGCTATGGATATAATTTTCAGAATATTATAAATGTTGCCAATTCAAATAAAATTTACATGTATCCAATTTTTTTTTTAAGTTGAGACCAAGTATGCGAGTGCATGAGTTGGGGAGGGGTGCAGGCAGAGGGAGAAACAGACTTCCTACTGAGCAAGGAGCCAGAACAGGCTGGATCCGAGGACCCCTGAGATCTTGACCTTAGCCGAAGACACTTAACCAACTGAGCCACCCAGTGCCCCTCCAATAAATGTTCTTAATGTATCTAAGAAATTTAGATATAACATTGGTAAACCATAATTTAAAAATACATAAATGGTTATATTCACTTCAGTAGTCAAAAGTTTTTCATCACTTCTTTTCCTTTTTTGAACTTGTATTCCATTCTGTTTGTTCCAGTTTTTTCCCTAAGGTAATGTGGTTTTATGCTTGGAAGTCTTTCATTGATTATATTTTGTTTGCAGAAAATTAATATACAAGTGAAATTAAATTTCCAGTGGCAACAGGGCTCTAAATGTTAAATTTTCTTGGTTGTCATCATTGTTCACAATTTGTCAAAGCAGCATAAATATAAATGACGAATTTGGGAAATAATGGTTATTGAGAATTTTATTGGAAATGCATCTTCATGAATTTTTGTTCCTATACCTTTGAATATTACACAATAAAGAATACTATTTCTATAGGCGTGACAAATGAAAACTTTATTCATATAAAATTGTAGAATAGCTTTGTTAGTTTTCTTGTAGTTACAAGTGCTATTTACTTGCTACTGTTTCTTGTTCCTAAACTCAACTCCCCTCTTCTGTAGGGTACAGGGGCTAGGATTCAGAATTATGTATTTTCCAGACCCCTCTGCTAGCTGGCATCTAGGGGGATACTAGATGGTAGGAAGAGGGAGAGAAAGGGAATTCCTGATTTCCTCTGTACTTACCAGTGACACCCTAAGTATGGTTTTTGATCCTCTAGTTTTGCTTTGTGTTGATGTTGTTGTGCATGTCTGGTGTTTGTTTGTTTGGGGGGAGGGTTGTTTGGTTGGTTGGTTCTGGAGTACCACAAAAACAACCCTGCCATGCCCTACTCCTAAGAGGTACTGTGTTTGAGAATACCAACTCTTTCCTAGAGGTTTATGCACCAGTTCAATGCGGCCCCTCTTCTGAGCCTCTAGGTTTGGGCGAATCTCTCTCTTCCCTTTGGTAAATCTAATCTTGAGGTTGTAGCAGCTTTTTGCAATTATGTCTGAATTACATCAAGTTCTTTTACTCTGAGAGCTTTAACAGTGAATCCAATTCCCTAAATAATCTTTAAAATATCTAGTTTTATATCTGCTTTTGGACTGGACTCTAGCTGACATAGGAATTCAGAGAATTAAATGACCTACTTACAAGTTATTTGCTAAAAGTTCACACCATGTTTCATCATTACAAGTTATTTCTAAATTTGCAGTTGACTTACAACTTACTAGGTTTGCTTCAGTTTTTGTTTTTGTTTTTGAAAGCCAAGAATTGGGGTGGGGGGAAAAAGTCTCAATTCACGAAAGTATTTGTTACTCGGTCGTAAGACTATTCATTTTTCTCAATTTCTGGAAGGTTTTCCAAATATAACTTATCAATTCATGTAATGGTACCTAGTTTGTTACATATATTAAGGGATTGGGATCTATTAATTTCAATATACCTTTGCCACTATTATATTTTTGATAAGATGATTTTATCATATCATGTACTCTGTAAGTTGACCTAAGATGAACAGAATTATAAACCTAAGGGAAGTATTTGCTATTAATCTAACTGAAAAACTCTTCGTCAATAAACTAATTTAACTGTTTTTAAATTTTTGTNGATAAGATGATTTTATCATATCATGTACTCTGTAAGTTGACCTAAGATGAACAGAATTATAAGCCTAAGGGAAGTATTTGCTATTAATCTAACTGAAAAACTCTTAGTCAAATTAGTTTATTGACTTGGTTTATTAACTGTTTTTAAATTTTTGGTGAAAAACTTGTTTTCAATTTTTTTTTCTACTAAGTAGTAATAGGAAATTCTTGTTTTCTCCATGTGGAATATTTACTTTGTTTTATTTGTAAAAATTTCCTAAGTGCTATAATGAAAAATAGGCCTTTGGTCTGTTTTATGATGTCTCAGTCCTTATATTGGCCACTAAAGGTGTCATGGAGGGTGGAGGAAAGAGAAATAGCAAGAAAACTGATTTAAGTTTTTTAAAGATTTACTAAAAAGAGTAGAAAAAATTACTTTCTCCATTTTAAGCTTCTAAAATACTTCTTAGGAGGAATTTTTCTCTTCCTTGATGGGGAAACATATTTAAAAAATTCTCAAAGGATACCACTGCAAAATGAAAATCTAACTTATTCAAGAGGAGAAATATACTTAAAATGTGGAAATGTAGGGCACCTGGGTGGCTCAGTTGGTTAGGAGACTGCCTTCAGCTCAGGTCGTGATCCTGGAGTCGCAGGATCGAGTCCCACATTGGGCTCCCAGCTCCATGGGGAGACTGCTTCTCCCTCTGACTTTCTCCCCTCTCATGCTCTCTCTCAAATAAATAAAATCTTTTTTTAAAAAAAATGTGGAAATGTAGCCTGTAGTATGACTACACATAGGGCAACATGCTGCCATAGTGCTAGCCTCTAAAAAGTAGCATGATATTCTGTGGCACCTGGTTGGCTCAGTCAGTTAAGCCTCTGACTCTTTATTTTGGCTCAGGTCATGATCTCTTTGTCATGGGGTCAAGCCCTTTTCCTGGCCCAATGCTCAGTAGAGAGTTCTGTCTGAAATTCTTTCCTCTCCTTCTGCCTCCTTCCCCCCCACCACTTATACACCCTCTCTTGCTCCTCTAAAATAAATAGATAAACAATAAAAATAAATCTTAAACCAAAAAATGTAGCATGATATCCTTGGAAAATCCGGTGAAGTCGGAATCACTGAGTCATGGTGATACAGCTCTATTTGATAGGAATTCCTTAGGTAGTTCANCCTTCCCCCCCACCACTTATACACCCTCTCTTGCTCCTCTAAAATAAATAGATAAACAATAATAAAAATAAATCTTAAACCAAAAAAAGTAGCATGATATCCTTGGAAAATCTGGTGAAGTCAGAATCACTGAGTCATGGTGATACAGCTCTATTTGATAGGAATTCCTTAGGTAGTTCAAATCAATGTCTTTATAAAATGAGCCACTAACATCTAAGTTGAAGGGTAGTTGTGAGGATCAAATAAAGAAATGTATATAAAGCAGTTAGGATAATGTCTGGCACATGGTAGGCTTTCACCAAATGGTGGCTATTAAGACCTGCTCCCTACTTGATCTTCTACGCTGTGGACATAGAATATGGATCATAATAGTCTCGTACGCTGTTCCCTTTTCACCCTGGAGCCATGCTGATCAGCTTCTTGGTGTCCGTACTGTTTTTGTCCTAAGCCATTCTCCTTTGGGACATAATTCACTTCCATTTTATCAAGATCTTTATACCATTGACTTTTTTGAGAAGTTTTGTTTCCTTCCAGCACATCTGTGGATTGTCTCCCCTGTCATGTGCTTCTGCATGCCTCTTCTGTGACTGTGTCTCTTACTCCTGTGCCTCTGTCATCTGCCTGGATGCTATTGTAATTGCAACATCTTACTGTTTAACCATTTCAAACTCACTAGCCACTAGGAAGTCTATGTATCATTTGGTTCGCTAATTTTAGCATATGATAAAATATAGTACAGGGTATGACTTTGTTATAACCATGTTCTTTCCCTTTTAAGTGACTTGCTCACGGTCTCTTACTGGTAAAATATTGGACTATCCAGTCTGTATCTTGCTACATCATCCTTTTCAAGTGGGTAGAAGAGGGAAAGAATTAAAGGTGTTGACTTGAATAGTGTCTAAAGACCATTATATTATTTTAAAACAGTTGAAAAATAATGACTGCAATTTTTCAACTCCAATTGCTTTCCTGTGCCTAGGGCATAAGGGTGGTGTTTAGTCCCTTTTAACTGCATTTTTTTTTTTTTAAGATTTTATTTGACAGAGATTACAAGTCGGCAGAGAGGCAGGCGGAGAGAGAGGAGGAAGCAGGTTCCCTGCTAAGCTGGGAGCCCGATGCGGGGCTCGATCCCAGAACCCTGAGATCATGACCTGAGCCAAAGGCAGAGGCTTTAACCCACTGAGCCACCCAGGCATCTCTTTTAACTGCATCTTAAAAGTTTGTTTTTGAGGAATTTTTTGAAAAGTTCATTACTTTCAGTCTTTTGACATTAGTCACAGATGAAATTATTTTCCTAAATACCCTATTTGCATTATCTTCCTCATGCTTCTTTTGGACAACAATTTCTTTGATTTTTCTCTCTAGACAGAACTCTTCCAACACAGACTGGCAGAAAGTATGGTGAAAAGCTTCACTTAATGCGAGTGTCTCCCCTTCAAGTTAAAGGAACAGTCAGACCAGAGAATAACCCTGGCTTTTGACTGTGAATCAATAGTCAGTTGCTTTTAAGGAAAAAGTTTCCCACATGCTTCACTAAAGGAAGAAAATTTTAGAGGAATTAGGTCTATTATAAACCTGGCATTTTTAATTTAAATCTACTCTTTAGAATTACACTTTTAGGTTTTCTTTGAGGTCCCTATCTTCTAGTTCTTGAAATAGCTTAGGTGAATTTCTGAAACATTTTCTTCAAACCTGAATGCTGATTCCCCTTCCCTCACTTGTTAGGTATACAGGTAATATTTTCTCTTCAGAATACAGTACACTAAAAATGAAAATAATTACTATGAAGAACCCTTCCTCTTTTTCAGTAGGAGTACAAGATTTCCATCTCCATGGTTTCTATTTCAATTTATCTTTCGAAATCAAATTAAGTCTTTTCTTTCTTTGAAATGCCAGGCTCTATTTGTGATAATAGTTTCTGACAGTTTTAGGCTTTTACCAAAACTTCTTAGTGAAAATGTGTTAGATTATCTCTTTATTCTTCATGTTACTTAAAAATAAAAAACACAGACTTTCTTTTTATTAGAAAGTCTAACAGTATTGGCATTTCCTAGTAATGAGAATGTAGTATATCAATTTAAGTTTATAAGACTAAGTCTAAATTTTTCTGGTTATACTGCAAGAAATAAAATTTACTTATCACTATAATCATACTGAACTTAAAATGAATACTTAAATGTGAATGATCATGGCTAATTATAAGCCTTACTTTTTTTTTTTTAGAAAGGGTTAGAAAGTCCTTTTTTAAAAAATATAACACATTTTTATGGTCCTAGAATAGTTTGTGAAAACATAGGTATTTCTAAGTGTGTGGGCACATACACGTACAGACACATTTGTTATGTTTACATGCATTTCTTACATGACTTAATCAAACATTAATGGGTGTTAACATATTTTAACTGAGGAAAGGGAAATTGTGTATAATCTTATATTTGACTTTGAAACTTAGTCAAAACTATTTCGACAGTTCATAGATAATTTATTATCTAGTGCTGATTTAGAAATCATGAACACTTTTGAAGCTGGAGAAATATAGCTGCATTCAGGAAGCCAAAATATTTTGCCAATCTTTCTTTTTGCCTGTACTTCCTTTTTTCCAGCCTAATTGACACATGGTGGAACCGTCTGATTCCTAGCTAGCAAGTCTCTTAGTAAAGGGGGCTGAAGACCTCATAAATACAGAGCCTATATCTAATAAAAGAGCCCTTAGTGTTCAGAATTCTTTGAGTTTAAAAAAAGTGGGACGACTGACTATAATTCTTTTAGTTCTAAAAACCTTTTGGCTTCGATAATGCATGTGAAAATAGTTTTAATCAAAATGTTTAATCAACGGTTAAGTGATAGCACTAAGACTTGCTTGTCCATTTAGAAAGAAATGGACAAGGGAGTTATATTGTATAATATGCCAGAACAATTGCAAATTATAGTCTGAGAAAGCTAAAGTTAAAATAGCCAACTTTTCTTGCTGATGTGTATTAGAATTCCAAAGAAATTAGTTTCATGCTTTCCAAATTCTTAGTTGATCTGTCCTAGTGGAGGGGTTTGTGTGGGAAGATAAGGTGTCTCAGCAGCTATACCTCAAACTGTCTTCTGCTTGTTTGGTGTAGCTTTTCCAGAACCTCAGAAGAGGAATCATTCTCTCCTATATGGCACTTATAGAGAGATCAGAGACTCAGAGGAATCATAAGATTTTTATCATCTATGCGGATCAGTGAGCAGAATTGCTGGAATCACAGGTTAGCTGGGACTGGGTCCTCTTCTCCTTACAAGAAGGGTTATACCCAGTTTTGCTTCCCATGACACCATTTTGTTTTCTCATGAGGTTGATAAAGGGCCCGAGGCCTCTAGCTGCTGTGTTAGGTATAATAATATGTCATCTGAAAATAGTGAAAGTCTTTTTCTTTGATTTGAATGCTTCTTATTTTTGTTCTGATTGCTGAGGTTAGGACTTCCAGTACTGTGTTAAATAATGGTGTAAGTGGACATCCCATCTTGTTCCTGACCATAGAGGAAAAATTTTGTTTTTCCCAGTTGAGGATTGTATTAGCTGTGGGTTCTTCATATATGGCCTTTATTATGTGGAGGTATATTCTCTCTAAACCTATTTTGTTGAGGGTTTTTATGATGAATGGGTGTTATACTGTCAAATGCTTTTTCTGCATCTATTAAAAGGAGCATATGGTTCTTATCCTTCTATTACTGCTATGTATCACATTGATTGCAAATATTGAACCACTCTTGAAGCCCAGGAATAAATCCTCCTGGATCATGGTGAATGATTTTTCTTCATGTATTGTTGGATTTGGTTTGTTAGTATTTTATTGAGAATTTTGGCATCTGTGTTCATCAGGGATATTGGCCTGTAGTTATTTTTTTATTGGGGCCTTTGTTTGGTTTTGATATTAGGGTAATGCTGGCTTCATAGAATGAGTTTGGAAGTTTTCCTTTTCTATTTTTTGGAATAGTTTGAGAAGAATAGGTATTAACCCTTTTTAAAATACTTGGTAGAATTTGCTTGGGAAACCATCTGGTCCTAGATTTTTGGGAGATTTTAGACTACAGATTCAATTTCTTTGCTGGTAATTAGTCTGTTCAAGTTTTCTATTTCTCCCTGTTTCAGTTTTGGTAGTTTGTATATTTGTAGGAATTTATCCACTTTTTCTAGATTGTCCACTTCATTGGCATAATACTCAATGCCTGTATTTCTGTGGTGTTGGTTGCTATTTCTCCTCCCTCGTTTGTGATTTTATTTTATTTTATTTTTTTAATTTGAGAGGAATGTGAGGAAGAGGGCACGATCTCATGATTCATTACATCACGACTTGGGCTGAAACCAAGAATTGAATGCCCAACCAACTGACCCACCCAGGTACCACTGTGATTTTATTTGGGTCCTTTCTCTTCTTTTTGATAAGTCTGGGTAGAAGTTTATCTTTTTTTTTTTTTTTCCAAAGAACCAGCTCCTGGTTTCATTGATCTTTTCTATTTTTTGTTTTTGTTTTTGTTTTGTTTTGTTTCTGTATCATTTATTTATGCTCTAATCTTTTATTTCCTTCCTTCTGCTGATTTTGGTTTTGTTTCTGTTCTTTTTTCTAGCTCCTTTAGGTGTAAGGTTAGGTTATTTGATACTTTTCTTTTTGATGTTGGCTGTATTAGTATATACTTCCCTCTTAGGGCCACTTTTACTGCATCCCAAAGGTTTTGAACCATTACATTTTCACTTTCTCCATGTAAATTTTTCATTTCTTCCTTGATTTCCTGCTTGACCAATTCATTGTTAAACATTGTTAAACAGCATGCTGTTTAACATCCATGTTTTGTGGTTTTGTGGTCTTTCCAGACTTTTTCTTCTGGTTGACTTCTGGTTTCATAGCATTGTGGTCAGAAAAGATGCATGGTAGGACTTCAGTCTTTTTGTATTTGTTGACTTATTTTGTGACCCACTATGTGATCTATTCTGGAGAATGTTCCATGTGCATTTAAAGGAATGTGTATTCTGCTGTTTTAGGATGGAATGTTCTGAATATGTTTGTTTTGTCGACTTGGTCCAGTTTGTCATTCAAAGATATTGTTTCCTTGTTTACTTTGTTGAGATGATCTGTCCATTGATGTAAGTAGAGTGTTAAGCCCCCTACTCTTCTTGTGTTGTTATCAATTAACTCCTTTGTTATTGTATATATTTGGGTGCTTTCCTATTGGGTGCATACATATTTCCATTTGCTATATCTTGTTGCTATATCCCCTTTATTATATAGCACTCTCCTTTGGTTCTTGTTACAGTCTTTGTTTTGAAGTCTAGTTTGTTGAAGTATTGCTACTCTGGCTTTCCTTTGACATCCATTTGCATGGTAAATGTTCCTCTATCCCCTCACTTTCAATCTACTGGTGTCTTTAGGTTTAAAGAGTCTTTTGTAGGCAGCATTTAGGTGGGCCTTGGTTTTTTTTGTTTTTGTTTTTGTTTGTTTTTGTTTTTTGTTTTTTTTTCTCTTCTGACACTAAATGTTTAGAGTGTTCAGTTAATTTAGACTCAAAGTACTTATTGATATATATTTATTGCCATTTTATTACTTATTTTGTTGTTTCTGAGGATTTTCTCTATCTTTTGTTGTCTTTGTCACTTTTGGTCTCACCTTTGCACTCAGAGTCCTCTTTAATGTTTCTCGCAGGGCTGGTTTAGTGATCATGATCCTTTAGTTTTTGTGTGGGGAAACTCTTTATCTCTCCTTCTAAGCTGAACAATAGCCTTGCTGGATGGAGTGTTCTTGGCTGCAGATTCTTCCCATTCAGGATGTTGACTATATATCATGCCACTTTCTTTGGGTTTGCCAAGTTTCTGTTGAGAAATCCCCAGCTAGCCTTATGGGTTTTCCCTTATAAGTTAAGGACTCCTTTTGTCTTGCTGCTTGTAAGATTTTTTTCTTTCATCACTGTTTCGTAAATATGACTATGATATATCTTGATGTTGGCCTGTTTTGTTGATTTTGATGTGAGTTCTCTGTGCCTCCTGGATCTGGATGTCCATCTCCTTCCCCAGATTAGGGAAATTTTCAGCTATTCTTTTCTGAAATAAATTTTCTTCCCTCTTTTCTCTTTTCCAGGCTCCTATAATATAGATGTTATTCTGTTTGATGGAATCTGAGTTCCCTAAACTTATTCTTGTGTTGCGTAATTCATCTTTCACTCTTTTGTTCAACTTCATTATTTTCCATTATTTTATCTTCTAAGTCACTAATTCATTTCTCTGCTTCTTCCAGCCTGCTGTTCATTGCATCAAGCCTGTTTCCAGTCTTATTTATTACATTATTCATCTCTGATGGATTCTTTAACTTTTTTTCCTCTGACGGTGTCTCCCTGATGTCTTATATTCTTGAGCCCAGTGAGTATCCTTATGATTGTTGCTTTAAATTCTCCATCAGGCATATTACTTATATCTATTTTGCTTTGGTCTCTGCCCTTGGCCTTATTTTGTTCTTTTATTTGGGGGTGATTTCCTCTGTGTTGGCATTTTGTCTAAGTCTCTGCCTTTTTCTCTGTGTTAGAAAAGCCAGTTATGTCTCCTGATCCTGGAAGTAATTGCGTTATGAACAGGAGGTCATGTAAATGCCCAGGGTCTGGTGCTTCAGGGAGTGTCTCTGGTGTGTGCTCTGCTGCTGTGTTCTGGCTGCTCTGTCCTTAAGGCCAGTTGTTTACAGAGGCTGTCCTTGCCTGCTGTGAGCAATGCTCAATCCCTGACCTGAGTGTGATGAATTTTTAACTAAGTGTGCTCTGGTCTGCTTGTGAAGTGAAGCCTTTCACATCTCTACTGGATCTGAGGCTCTACAGAGCTCTCTAGTTGGGAGATGAGGTGTGGACAGGGGTTTGTGTTGGTCTTTTGAGGGAAGGGCCCACCACACTGGGACAGAGGTAGGCTTGACTGAGATGTTCAGTCCCATGGGGGTGCAGGGGTGTGGGGCTTGATACATGTAAGTTAGGCAGCCAGTGTTAATGCTGCAATGCTTCCCATAGGTGGCTTTGTTATTTTATGCTGAAGGGCAGGGGTGGAAAATGGTGCTGGCTAGCTCCTTTATTCCTGGAGAGGTGTTTCATCAATGCTGGCTCTCAGGGACATGCTGAGACTCAGAGTGAATAATCTTCCCACTATATGCCCAGGAGCTCTTCAGACTGCTGTTTACATGGTCTCTGCCCTCCAGGTTTTTGCCTGTCTTCTCTCATGGAGCAGGGCAGTGCCCTCTAGGTTCTATCGCAGTCCAGCCTGCTAAAACTAAGGCTTTAAGTCCCACTGTTGCATGAATTCACAAAATTCAGCCCCTCTTTTTTTTCCAAGACCATGGCTTTGGGAAAACCTATTCCTTTTTCATTCCCTTGTATGCTCCTCTTTCTCACCCTTCTCTGGACCATGGCTTCCTCTCCTCCAAAGCATCTGTGATCTATTTCTTCCCAAGTCATGTCTCCATACTTCCTACCTTCTCTGATGTGGCCTCCTCTTTTAGTTGTGGAGTTTGTTCTGTCAGTCTGCAGGTTTCTTTCTGGGGTATTTAGGATTATTTGATAGTTGTCTAGTTGTGTTCATGGGATAATGGGATAAAGCAAGCCAAGGTCCTCTTACTTTGTTGCCATCATCCTCTGTGTCTTTTTCTTAAAATTTTTAGATTTTGATTTCTGGGGTCTCTCATAGCAAAAGATGAAATTAAAGGGTTGTGTGTCTGCCAGAAGCATCTATTATTGGAACAAACCCCACCATCCTGTGTTGGACAATCCCATTGAAAGATGGTCTCCCAGGCACCTGGGTGGTTCAGTCATTAAGTGTCTGCTTTCTGCTCAGGTCATGATCCCAGGGTCCTGGGATCAAGCCCCACTTCTCCCTCTCCCTCTAGCCCTGTTCGTGTTCGTTCTTTCACTGTCTCTCTGTCAAATAAATAAATAAAATCTTTAAAAAAAAAAAGGTCTCCCATCAGACCAATATCGAAGTCATACTTGAACTCAATCTATTATCTTGTTCTGGCTCTCCTTTTACTGTGTTTCCTTGTGCAGTTTTTATTAGACTTCTAAATTCCTGAGCTCATGTACATTCTCCAAGAGAGGAAGCTCTTATTTGAAAACCCATCCTATGATTCTTCAAAAATTTTGTACTGGTCCTTTCAATGTTTTAAATCTGTTCATATTGCATGTAACTTTTAGGTCTCGAACTTGAAGACATGTGTGACAAATCTGTTTGCTGAGCTTCTACTTCTCACCCTCTGATAAATGTCTTAAGGCCCTTATTACCATCTCTGATCTGGAAACAACTGATAGCCTCCCTCAAGACTGGGCTGGTGGATAATTTTTATATTTTACATCTGTCTATTCTTGCCTTTAACATTTTTTCCTTTAGGATGTGTCTAGACTTTTTCGTTTATTCTAAGAATCTTTTTTCCTTCAGTTTAATCAAGCCCTTTCCCTTCACTTTCCATTCTTTTTCATGATACTGCAGTTCCTGCTATGATAGTAGGACTGAAGTCCATTCTTACATTGCTCTAGTTTTCCTTGATTTCCTGGTTGGCATGATTCCAAAGAGACTGTACTTTTGAGGTCCAGGAATTGTCCTCTTTACATTTTTTTTGACTGTTGAATTTATAGTAATTTCATCTTCACCCAACAAAGGTGATATACTTTTAGAATCTTTCTTATTTATTTAGCTACCCAGAATGAAGTGATAGATTGGACCTCTGAAATGTAAAGCTGGGGCCAAAATTTACCTACTAACCAAATCCAGAGCTAATTTGAGACTAAGTTGTGCCCTGTAATCATTAAGAGCTTATATTTAAGCCACATGGATCTAACAGGTTAGCTTGCTGCAGATTTTGTTGGCCCAGGGCATGAATAAGGAATGGAATGTGAGCATCTAGCGTGGCCTACTAAGGTCTAGCACTAACAATTAAGAAAAAAATAATGTAAAATATAATATAGAATTTACCATTTTACCAGTTTTATTGAGGTATAATTAACACGTACACCTCAAATTAATAATCTGACATTTGTATACATTGGGAAATGATTATCACAATAAGTCTGTTACCATCTGTCATATGTAGTTACAAAAATTTTTTCTTTTGAGAACTTTTATAATTTACTCTTAGTAACCTTGAAGTTTGCAATACAATATTGACTGTAGTCCTCATGCTGTACATTATATCCCCATGACTTATTTTATAACTGGAAGTCTGTATTTCTTGACTCCCCTTCACCCATTTCATCTACCCCCAAACTCCCTTCACCCCTGGCAACCACTGTCCTGTTTTCCATATCCATGAGTTTTGTTCTTGTTACATTTCACGTAAGTGAGCCCATACAGTGTTTGTCTTTCTCTAACTTATTTCATTTAGCATAATACAATCAAGGTCCATCCATGTTGTCAGAAATGATGAGATTGTGTTTATTTGTTTTTTTGGGGTTTTTTATGGCTAATATTCATGTGTGTGTACCACATCTTCATTCATCAGTGGACACTTAGATTGTTTCCACATCTTGGCTGTTGTGAATAATGCTGCAGTGAACATAGGGGTACATAGATCTTTTCAAATTAGCATTTTTGTTTTCTTTGGCTAATAGCTGATCAATGGAATTGCTGGTCATGTAGTAGTTCTAGTTTTTTTCCTTGGGGGTGGGAGGGGACTTGATCCCAGGACCCTGGAATCATGACCTGAGTCGAAGGCAGATGCTTAACCAACTGAGCCACCCAGGTGTACCCCACTGAGGAAGTCTAATTTATCTGTTTGGTTGCTTTTGCTTTCGGGTGTCATATCCAAGATTAATCATCACCAAATCCAATGTTATGAAGTTTGCTGTTTTCTTAGCACTAATAATTTGAAGGACTGAAACTTTCTATAGTGTGTGCCACTCAAAGACTTTAGGGCTGAGGCCTAAATGCTCTCCTGGCCAGAAAAGAAGGAATCAAGGTGGAAGGGGCAGGACCTCTCTCAGGAAAGCAAGACTTTTTTGGAAATCCCCAGCAGGCTTCTGCTTCAGTCTCTTGGCCGGAACTGGTTATATTGCCACTCTTGGTTATAAGAGTACATGGCTAGGGGGCACCTGGGTGGCTCAGTGGGTTAAAGCCTCTGCCTTCAGCTCAGGTCATGATCTCAGGGTCCTGGGATTGAGCCCTGCATTGGTCTCCCTGCTCAGTGGGGAGCCTGCTTCCTCCTCTCTGTTTGCCTCTCTGCCTACTTGTGATCTCTCTCTCTGTCAAATAAATAAATCTTAAAAAAAAAAAAAGTACACGGCTAGGAAATACATAAAGGTAGTGGTGGTGTCTTTTTAGCTGGACACATCACTATCTAGAGTGAAGATAAAAAGGATGAAACTTTAGGCAATATGGTATCTACAACAGGTTTAAATTTTATTTGGTGTATTGAAACTTCTTCAGAATTGTTTAAAAGTTTGTGGCATGTAGACAGAATTCTGCTCCAGAGTCCAGTGTTAACATGTTAACTTCCCCTACTTTATAATTAAGTCTATTTCTGGGGATGGGAGATAGGATCTGGGGTAGGGGCCAGTGACATATAGGGCAGGATTGTTACTTATGTCCATATCCTATTCTTTCTCGGGAGTTTATACAATGTGGCTTTTGTTCTGCATCTCTGAATGATGAATTTGTGCGCACGCGTGTGTGTGGTGTGTGTGAATGTGAATTTAAGTTTCCATTCTTTTAAGTTTTACATATTAGGTTGAGTTACAGTTATAACCACGGGCACTCCACAGAATGCCAGGTAACTTGCTTATGCTGCAACCAGCACCTGGATTCTGTTGTCTAGATGCTGGTGACCCCTTCCAGGGGCCTCCCACACCAAACAGGGTGTACCTAGTCAGGCCAAGTGTAGAGAGCCTCTTTCCTACATTGATACCTCAGATCTTGCTCCCTCTTTGCTTCTCCTGGAAATCCATTCTACCCTTTCATAATCTAGTTTGGATGCATCGGTGCCAAATATAGCTGCTCTTTGGCTAAGTGCTTCTGTCTAGCCCCACTTTTCTCTACAGAACTTTGGGATTTGAATTTCTTTTCTTTTCTTTTTTTTTTAAAAGATTTTATTTATTTATTTGACACAGAGAGAGAGATTACAAGTAGGCAGAGAGGCAGGCAGAGAGACAGGGAGCAGAGAGCCCGATGCTGGCCTCAATCCCAGGACCCTGAGATCATGACCTGAGCCGAAAGCAGAGGCTTTAACTCACTGAGCCACCCAGGCGCCCTTGAATTTCTTTTCTGAATCAAAAAGCACTTACATATATTAACTTCCTTAAGATAATAGTTTTTTTTAGTACAAGATATTGTAGAAGTTGTGACTTTTTCCATGTTTAGTCTTTATAAATCAAGTTATAAAGAAAGTCAAATAGAACACTCAGTTCAAAAGATAATAAATTGTGGGACAAACCTAAATACTTGTTTACTTTAGTCTTGAACAAATTCCCAAGAAATCTGTTTTGGATTTTCCTAATACTGAGTCTTAAATATAGTATTACCTCTGTGTAAAAGGAATTCTCCTATTTATAGTGAAATATTTTACAGCTTCCAATTTTGTTTAATTTTCCCTTAAAGATTCTTTTGGACCTTTTTTGACTATTTTATATTACCCTGAAGTTATGGAAATGATAATGTGTTGTGTGGTTTCCTGTTCCTGCTTGGCCCTCACAGCTGAGACCACTTACCTTTCAAATGGAAATTTCAGTCTCTACATTCTCCAGTCTTGGGAACAATGAGGCCTTAATAAAGAGAAATTCAAGAAATTTAAGTGTATTAGCTCAGCATTTTTATCCTTCTGGTTTATTTTACTCCTTAATCCTAAAACCTGGAACGTGGCTTTTTTTTTTTTAATGTACACTGTGCCATTTTAAACTCCATTTCAAGAAATGAGTCCCTGTTTCTCATTTTTCTTCCCAGTGCACTGATTTCTTTGGGATTAACTTCCTGCGCTTAATTTCTGGGCCTCAGCAGCTGATTCCCTGTATCTGGGCAGGCTTTATTCCTATAAGCATTATGCGAACATGGAATAAGCCTTCTAAATGTTAACCCTTTGTTGGTTTGAATATTAGACATTCCTTGTGAAACTGTGACATGGAAGAGGAGCTCTTTTCATTCAATGCCCTGCATTTTGTCGTGGCTTGATGGAGTGATGAGTTAGTGCAGATAAGTTTGAAATCTACAAATGACTGTTTTGAAAGTATGCTATTTCCTTTTTTTTTTTTTTAAAGATTTTATTTATTTATTGGACAGAGGGAGACACAGCGAGAGAGAAACACCAGCAGGGGGAGTGGGAGAGGGAGAAGCAGGCCTCCCGCTGAGCAGGGAGCCCTATGTGGGGCTTGATCCGAGGACCCCGGGATCATGACTTGGGCTAAAGGCAGCCACTTAAGGACTGAGCCACCCAGGTGCCCCCAAAGTATGCTATTTCTTGCCTGTTCTTTGTTATTATATCCCAACAAAAATTGACATGTATTCTTTTCATACTAGGTAGTGAAAAGTTAATACTGCAGTAATGTTCTGTTTTGAGATTGATGGAGTCTTCTTTATAAAACTATGTATTTTGCTATGTACATTGCTTATATACAATTATGAATATTATGCTTTGGGGTTTTCACATCACATCATTTTTTTTTTTTCCCCACTCAGGAACTTTTAACTAGGATGGCCAAAAGATAGTTTGTTTTGGTTTGCTCTACAATCCTATCCTTCTCTGCAAAGCAATCCAAAGTGTCTTACAGCTTTGTTTCTATAGTATAGCATTTTTATCTCCTTCAATATTCTCTACAACTTGCAAAGATGAGGCTTTACTTATATATAAGAGCTATATTTAGTTCTCATATTCTGAGGGTGGTGGTTTTTTCAGAAGGTTTGAGTCTGGACCCAAAACCTTGCTGTGATGATGATGGGGTATTTCAAATATATTTTGATGGGAAAGATCATTTCTACATTTATGTTCTAAACTGAAAACAGTTTTCCCACTAGAGAAAGATGACAAATATATTTCCTCTGTATATCATGAAACTGTTCTTAGAGTAACTTGGTGGTTTGTTTTTCTGCCCATCTTTTTATTGATTCAGTAAATATTTATGGGATGTCAACTGGTACCAGACATTGTTCTAGGTACTTGGGATTCAGCAATGACCAAAAAATTACTGCTGCGTAGAATTTAACTTTCTTGTTCAGTGGTTCTCAAACTTTGCTGCATATTAGTTCACCTAGGGAAATCTCAAAATTCCTAGGCCTTGCTCCATGCCACTTAAATCAGTCTTTTGGGGTAGACACAGGGGGTCAGTATCTTTTTTTTTTTTTTAACTTCCCAAGTGATTCCAGTGTACATCTAAACATGAGACTCATCAGTCTACAGCAGAAGTTATCACATTATAACACTGACTAGAAGAACTTGTTACAATTCAGTACAGTTTCTGAATCAGTACTCTGGGACTAGGCCTAGAAATTTGCATTTCTAAACTCCCTGGTGAAGCTGCTGCTGCTGCTGGCTTGGAGACTCAACTTGAATAACTGACCTAGAGCTTTGACACTCAGTGCTATGTAGCAGTTCTGCCTCAGCTTGTTGCAAGTGCAGAATCTCAGGCCTAACCCCAGACCTAAGTCAAAAAATCTGTATTTTAACAAGATCTCCAGGTGATTCAAATGCATATTACAATTTGAGAAGATGTACTTCATTGCACTTTGTCCTATGCATGTCATGTAAACTAGATTTATTTTCTCTTGAACATACTCTTAACATAAGTGGACAGTCACACAAGTTTTGGAGACAAAACACTATTGTGGTGATTTACAATGAAATAACCTGTTATTATGTCTTTTTCTACAAAGGGCTTATAGTGGCAAATGCAAATGAAAAATAATAGGCTCGATTCTAATTCTCCCAGTTTAAAAATAAGAGTCCCTTACCACCCCACCTTTTCTTAAAACATTTGCTTTAGAAAACTTGTAAACTTCATTCTTCATCTCTTTGAAATGTATATAAAAACTTTAAAAAGCCAAATAGCCTCTAGCCAACACCTGGGAACTACCTTTGAAATACAATCAGGGGAGATCTTGCTCCTCTCTCCCAGGCTTTGTGAGATGGTAGGAGCCTCACTTTGGTGGGTCACTTCCTCCACCTTGCAAAACTACATCTTTTCATAAAGCTATGAGAAATTAGTTTCTCCTTTGGATAAAGCCAGCTAGCTAATACAGATGGTCACCTCCAACTACCAAGTGAATTTGGGATGAACTGTGTCTGCAAATGGTTGGGTCAAATTCTCTTGATGACTAGTTGTTTAGTTGTTTCTCTTCTAGTGAGTTGTATCTGCATGGCTATATGAAGGGTGAGGTTTCTGTGTGTCTTTACAATCTTAGCAGATTGCCTGAAGTGCATATCACATCCTGGCTTAATGATGATTCAATTTTAAATTGTTTTCTTTCTCTTCTACTTTTGTGGAGAGATTTTTCTGGGTGGAAACTAAAATTTGTTTTTAATTCTATTTCCTCAGCAGACTCTAGTCAGTATTTTTTAAGATTTTTTTTTTTAATTCATTCGACACAGGGTGGAAACTAAAATTTGTTTTTAATTCTATTTCCTCAGCAGACTCTAGTCAGTATTTTTTAAGATTTTTTTTTTTAATTCATTCGACACAGAGAGAGATTACAAGTAGGCAGAGAGGCAGGCAGAGAGAGAGGAGAGAGGTGGAAGCAGGCTCCCCACTGAGCAGAGAGCCCGATGTGGGCCTTGATCCCAGGACCCTGAGATCATGACCTGAGCCGAAGGCAGCGGCTTTAACCCACTGATCCACCCAGGCGCCCTCTAGTCAGTATTTTATTAACTTTCTGGACTATCCTTCTCCACTAGCCAGCCAGGGCATTCATTCTGCATATGACATTTTTTGAGGGGATGAGGATGAGAGGCATACTAGAATATACATCTTATAAAAATAAGAGTCTGATTCAGATATTCTATATTCTCATCTTTTAAATTCTTAATTATGGAGTCGTTTAATCATATATAAAAATAGAATAGTATAATTAACCCCTCTGTACTCCTTTCCAATCTTGTTTCCTCTATATCCACTTTTTTTTTTGAGTGGGGTGTTCTAAAGGAAAATCTAGATATCCTATCAGTAAGTCTGGAAATACTTCAACATGTGACTCTAACATACTTAAAAAAAAATAACCATTCATAATAATCCAATGACACAAATGTCCATCAGTCATTAAATGGATAAACAAATGTGGTACATACATTGGGANAGATATCCTATCAGTAAGTCTGGAAATACTTCAACATGTGACTCTAACATACTTAAAAAAAATAACCATTCATAATAATCCAATGACACAAAAGACCATCAGTCATTAAATGGATAAACAAATGTGGTACATACATTGGGATATTTACAAAATGAAGAAAGTGCTGATACATACTATGATGTGGATGAACCTCCAACACATGCTAGGTGAAAGAAGCTAGGAAAGTCACACACTGAACGATTGTTTTTATATAAAATAGCTAAAATAGGTAGATCTGTAGAGACAGAATGTGGATTGGTCATAACCAGGTACTGGAGGGAAAGAGGAGAGGGGAGAAACTGAATAGAAAAGGTGTTCAATATGGAGTGTTGGAATGGTTTTGGATGTGGATAAGGTTAGTTGCACAACATTTTGAAAAACTTAGTCCTTGTCTTATAGGATAATAAGTGAAGAGGTTAATATTTCAAGCAATTACAAACTGAAAAGTTACAATGAGAATAAACATTGTTCTGAGCGAAAATAATCGGGGAAATTCTTTAGAATATGTCAGGGAAGACCTTTCTGAGGTTGTAACAATTAAGATAAGGTCTAGATGTTGAGAGGCTTCAAGCAGATTTAAGGGTCTTCGGTAGGGAAGAGGTTGACAAGTTTGAGGACCTGAATACAGGTGTGGGTAATAGGTGTCGTGCAGACTTTCCCTATAAATGGATTGGGGCTGTAGCTGGCTTACCATGTAGCTTAATAAATGGGACTTGTCATTCTTTAATGAACTGAATAGTTGAGTCACTATCTACTCTTCCCTCACATCGTGGTAGGAGGAGGATATTTAGAGGTGGCAAGGATGATCTTATTTATCACTGTTCATCTTTTATGTAGCAAAGAGGTATAAAAAATGTTAATATGGGATACATACTAGGTGTGTGTGCGTATNATCTTTTATGTAGCAAAGAGGTATAAAAAATGTTAATATGGGATACATACTAGGTGTGTGTGTGCGTATACTAGGTATGTATATTTAGCATATAATGAGGGTATATATATATATATATATATATATATATATTTCATATAATGGGGATATGTACTAGGAGATAGTAATAAAACAATTTTTCTTAGAAGAGAAGGATGGGATGTAAAACCAGACCACCAAAAGAACCTGGGGATAGAAGGAAATAGACGGCTGGAGGGAGAGGCATAGGGACAGCAAGGGAAGGAAACCATCTCTTCTAGTGTATGGTGGATAGAAATGGGGTAGGTAACAACTCTGCCCTTCTGAACTGTGTGCCACAAACAAAACATTCTAGCTCTGAAAACATCAGCTGTGAAATAGAAGCTATAATAATACTACTACAGAAAATGCGTGGGGTTCAAATGAGATAATCATTGATACTGGCTCAGCAGGTTGCCTGATACAATGTAAACCCTTAAATGTTTTCTTCCACTATGGATATTACACACTTTTTTCTTGTTCCTCAACTTTCTAGATACTCTTGAATTCATGGTTTGTTCTCATGTTTTTATAACTTGAATTCGTATTTTGGCTTTCTTTTGGGGGGCGGGCTTTAACAAATGCCCCTGTAGAGAAAACCGTTAAATGTTTCTGAATGGCCCAGATTTTCTCTTCAGCCTCTTACTACATTTTATTTTTTTTATTTTTTTAAAGATTTTATTTATTTCTTTCACAGTGGGAGAGAGATCACAAGGAGGCGGAGAGACAGGCAGAGAGAGGGGGAAGCAGGCTCCCCACTGAGCAGGGAGCCCGATGTGGGCCTCCATCCCAGGACCCTGAGATCATGACCTGAGCCGAAAGCAGAGGCTTTAACCCACTGAGCCACCCAGGCGCCCCTCTTACTACATTTTAAACAAGTGAGAAACTTCTTTGTTATTAGAATATAGGTTACTGACTGTAGTCAGTACATTCATACTGGTAATCCAAACAGCAAAAGAGTAATTGAATTCAACCATTATTCAAACATGAAGTTGTTTCACTGAATTAAATAGCTTAGATACTTTTGTGTGTGGAAACTGGTGTGCTTAGAAGCATTTAGGTTTCAGGTGTAAACAAAGTGTGGTAGTAGATGTTTTTGAAAGGTGGACTGAATTAGATACAAATAATGTAGGTTTACTATTTCAAGCATCTTTAACAGTTACTCATTAGACTCATAGCACAATTTTTATCACATTTTATGGTTCTTTCTTATATTTACAGAAACAGAAATTTGGAAAGGCAAAATAAGTTGCCCATAAGTAGTAAATTGTAGTAATAACATCTGAATTTGTTTGTTGTTTTGACTCCCAAGCTCAGTATTCTTTCAACACATAAAGATCCAGGTAGATAAAGCATATTCACTTACTTAGCAACCTAGGCTAAGCATAACTTTTCTTTCTCTCTTTTTTTTTAGCATAACTTTTCAATGTGCTAACTACTTTTTTAAAAAAGGTTTTTTTGTTAGGTCCTGCAATATTTTCAGTAAGTGTTCTTCCAATCTACCATTTGGGCACTTCAGTTGCTAGAAATAGTTGATGTACTTCTGAAAGTGCTGGTCAGGGAATATCTTACTAATTGCTTTTGATCTGCCTTAAAGAGAACAATTAGCAACTCAAATTTTATCTTTGGGGATATGAACATTCTCATGACCAAACTTGAGTTTTGCGTCCTAAAAACTTACTGAGAAAATGATGTTTCTAATCCCAAGAACACGTTCAAAGAGTTAGGCTGATATTTTTCCTCAGATCTTTTCCTTTGAGACACAAAGTTGTGGTCTTTTTTCCTTCATGAGGGGTTAGGTTTCACACATGTTTATATTTAATACCTGTGGGATCTAAACTGATGATTAATGGTTGAGAATCCTTTCTAAAAAATGTATGGCTGAAGGCGGAAAATAAAGTGCTGATTGGTTCATTAAGCAATTCAATTCCAAACTGTAAAAAGTTCTAAGTTTAATCCTGCCTGAAGCCTGACTGATCCTGTCATAAACACTTTTCATAAACCTTCCACTTAAACCTGGTCTTGCGGTTTTATTAATCTAGCAATAATTCAAAATGACACCCCATGTAGCAATATAAATCTATAAGATGGATATCATAAAACTTACACCATTACAACACCATGGGTAATTACGTAAAAATGCAGTTTCCTTTAGTTAGGTATGTCTCCCTGAATTACTGCTTTTGCCTTGGTTGAACAGATGTGTTGACTGTAACACCATCTCAGTGTGTTGGTATGCCTGAAGGAAAAGACAGAAATGCAGAAGATAGTCCCTGATGATAAAGTTCTGGAGTTTGGAGAGCCTGATTTGCAAAACTCAGGGAGGTATTTAGCAAAGCCCTGTATTTGTGGAGTGTCTATTCTCTGGGAAGATTCCTTTTCTGTGTTGCTGTGTGGAATTTTTAGCTCTTGGATTTAATGGCTGTATTGATGTTCTGCGCATGTATCAGGGCTCATGTGCTTCAGGCACACTTCTAGAAACTCCAAGTCCCAGCTGTCAGACTTTTTGTTTTGTTTTGAGGAGAGGGGCTTTTTAGTTCTGAGTCTAGGGGTTAGATGAACTCTCAAACTAGATCATAGCAGACTTAACAGGATTGGAGTAATACAATATTTCTAAGGTTATTTGGAACAGAAGAGTGCATGTTTATTTTAATGGGGCAGAGAGACCTTTCCAAGAGCAAGCTTAGGAGTCCATAAGAGCTGGAGAGTTTGTTTTCATATGCCTGCTATAGTCACTCAACAGCAGCAATCTGCTCTCAAATAAAAATAAGCCTTGAAGGAGTGCTCAAATACCTACTATTGAACCCATGGGACATTTAGGCTTTTATAAGACAGGTGTTGGAAAATATGTGAAGCCATAGCATTCCCCCGCGCTTCCCCTCCCCCCGCTCGTGCTTTATGGGTTTAGATTGACTATACGTGAGAAAGATCCACTTAGTGACAGGGGATGAAAACCAAGAATTACAGTGTTTTAGCACTGTCACAACTATAATTCAGTAAAACGTATATGTAATTGTTTGAGGATCTTCTCCTCTGCTAGATTTTAAACTCTCTGGTGCTTAGTACAGCAGGGTAGGTTCTCCTAAGATTAAAAATTGGTATTCTTACATGGAAGTCTAAGACCTCCACAACAATTAGGTACTATGCATTAGGTACTTAACCAGATTTGTGTCTCAAAAAACTGGCATTCTTTTAGTCTGCCAAATATAGCAGTATGTGGATAACACAGCAATAATGTAAACTTGCATATCAAACAGTTGGCAATTGGCACCAACACTTTGTCCAGCTCCTGATCTCTGCAAAGGCAAATAGAGGGTGTGGTGGGAGGCTAAGGTTATGTGGTGGTGGGGGGGAGGCAGGGAAACACGGACAGAAGGGTAAAATCCTGTGGGGAGACTTAAGGCATTCAGCAATCCCTTTCCTCAATAGCAAAGAAGCATTAGGGTCCTGTATTCATCTACCAGTAGTCTCTGGACCCATTCTTTCTGGCTCAGGCTGAAATTCACCCCTTATCCCCTGGCCCCTCAACTACCATATTCTTGGAATCCCTGCTTCTGTCTTTGAAGCCCTGTTGATATTTAAATTGGAACAGAAAATTATAAGGTGTCAAACTGCCGCCAGAACAGATGGACTTAGCTAAATCCCTCATTTCATTAACTTTGTGATGATGGAAGCCTATGTTTTACCGAAGGGTTTTGTTGTTGTTGTTGTTGTTGTTGTTGTTGTTTGACTCCATTTGTAGCTGTATGTCAGGGTTTTACTGGTGTACAAGTAGCCTCATTCTAGGCATCAACCTAGGTAGGCATCAACCTAGGTATCATTGTGTACAAACAATGGAAAAAGTTTTCATAAATATTGACTATATAACCTATTTTCTGTTGAATTATCTGGACTATTACCATTAGGAAAAAATACTATAGTAAGTCAAAACTGTAAGCTCTGCATAGTACAGTATTACTATTGCTACATGATCAGATACCAAAACAAATAGATATTTGCTAACTTTTCATCTTTATGTGATAGAATGTACTTTTTGATTTCAACTTCCAGGTAGTGCAAATGATTCTCTTACTTACATTCACTCATCACATTCAAGGCTCTTCAGATCCATATCAAAGTACCAGAGACCCAGGAAACATCAGAGCCAGAATCAGAACTGAATTTATTATCCTAATTTTGCTGCTATCCCAATAGAGATACTTTTATTCAAATAATTATAATACACAATGGCAAATACTCATTGTAGTAAACACTTCACAACTATTACCTAACTCATTTAGTTGAATGCAAACAGCTGGCTTTGCCTATTTTCCTTTAACCTTTAAGACTGCTTGAGTCTGTTTTGTTTGGACAAGGAGTCTACATACCTGTTTATCTACTTTGCCCTTCTCACTTCAAGGGGGTAGAAGAGAGAAAATGGTCTCTTCCTTAGAGCAAATGGGATTCATGATTCCTGCTTTTGCTAAAAACATTACTAATTAGGAGAAAAGAAAGTTAACAGTTGGGAAATTCTTTAGAGCTTTTGAATGAATGGGGATAAGCAGAGAGAACTTCCATTCAGAAATAGAATGGGATCACTGAACTCTACCTCTGGAACTAATAATACACTTATTGAATTTAAATTTAAAAAAATTGAACTTGTAAAAAGATCATCAATCATACTGTGTACACAAATGAAATAAATGTTAATTAAATTAGCAACAACAAAAGAAATAGAGTAGGGCTTCTGTAAGTTCTTCCTCAAAATTCCACTCTCAGGGTGGGGGGAGGGTTTTCCTCAACACAAAGCAATTCTCGAACAACAGCTGGGTGTCTGCTAGTTCAACTCAATTCTGACACTGTCAGGAGATAGAGCATCAGATTCTACAGGCTAAGGGCTTCAGTCCAACAGGACTTCCCTCTACCTCCAACCTAAAAACGTGCAAGCCACAGGTTGTTACCTGTGCTTTTGACCAACTGGCTACAGATTGGATGTTCCAACATCCTCTTCCTCGGATTTAATTAATTTGCTAGAGCAGCGCATAGAACTTAGGGAAACACTTAGCTTTACCAGTTTATTAAAGGACATATTAAGATATGAGTCAACTGTGCGACAAGATATGGAGAAAGGGTGTGGAGCTTCCGAGCCCTCTCCAGGTACTCTCCCAGCACCTCTGTGTGTGTTCACCAACGTGGAAGCTCTCCGAACCCCCTCTTTTTTTTTTTTTTTTTTTTAATGGAGGCTTCCTTACAGTCATGGTTGACTAAGTCCAGCACATCTCTCCTCTCTGGGAGTGGAGCTAGGGCTGAAAGTTGCACCCTTGTAATCACACTGTGGGTCCTCCTGGCAACCAGTTTCTGCCTTTGAGTGGGGTCCAAAAGTGAGCTCAGAAACCTAGCAGAAGACAGCTTTATGCTCTTATCACAGGAAATTCCATTGTTTTGGGGCGCTGTGAACGAACTGTGGACAAAGACCAAATATGTATGAAAACTAGGTTTTTGCCATCTGAGGGACCAAATATATAGGGGAACTATATTTTTGTCATCTCAATGATCATCTACATATATATGTGTGTGTATATATATAGATATATATATGTGTGTGTGTGTGTATTTTACAGATCACCATATCTCAGTAGTTCTTTTTACGTTCCTGTCTTTGGATAAGAACACAAGAGTTTTGCAGTTCTAGAATAGCCATCTGTCTTACCAAATGGTGTTAAGGTAGGAAAGAGCAGTATTTATACACACACACACACACACACACACACGAGACTACTTGCTGTCAAAATGTAATATAGAAAAATCTATTTAAGAGTCTTAAGATATTTTTGTTCTCCAGCCATAAATATTTATAGAGATCAGTTGTTGAACCCTAATAGTTGCATACTTTACCCATTTTCTGAGAGCAACAGAAGACTCTGGAAACCTTAACTTTAAAATGCTTTTTAAAATTTGTATTTTTTAAACTAACACAATAAAGTTTTTTTGGTGTACAGTTCTAAGATTATAACAAATGGACAGAGTCCTTAACTACTACTGTCAAGGTACAGAGGAGTCTTGTTACCTCAAAGTATTTCCTCATGCTGCCCCTAACTCCTGACAACAAATGATCTGTTGTGTCTGTGTAGTTTTACCTTGTCCAGAATGTCCTATAAATCATCTAGTATGAGTTTTTTTTTGATTCTGGCTTCCCTTTCTTCGTATACTGCAGAATTATTTATGCTGTTGTGTCAATTTGTTTTTATTTTCTATTTTCATTCATCAGTTGAAAGATAATGGTGGTGTTTCCAGTTTTGACTGATTATGAAGAAAGTTGTAAACTTTTTGTGTTGTAAACGGGGCAGTAAGTTCCCCTCCTGGGGCCTTTAAGGGTCATTCCAACATGGTCACAGAAATTAAACTCAGACTTATGAAATTCAAGGTCTTATTATAATTCTAGGTCCTAGAAGAGGGAAACGGAGGGTTATACAGAAGGAGCTTCTAGGGAATGGGTTCAGCCAAGCAAGTGGGGAGCTGAGAGACTTGAGGACTTGTGGACAAATGCCTTTATTGGGTGGTCAGGGTGGAGTTCCCAGCAAAGGAGGGAATTCACTGATGCACTTGAATGCCACTAGGTCATAGTCTGGGGAGGGTAAGAAGGAGAACTTGTAGCAGCAAGGACCAGCCTTATCTTGGATACCTGGGTGCCTGGGTGGAGTGCTCATAGACTTTTTGGGGGGATGTTGAGGCATCAGGAAAACATGAAGTTCTAAAAATTTATGATACATTTCTGCATAGAAATCTTGATGTGACCACTGTTTTAAATTCTCTTGGATTAATACCTGTAAGTGTGATCACCGTGTCATAAAGTTATGCATTTTTAAGTTTATAGGAAGTTGGCAAACTGTTTTCTAAAGTGAACGTACCACTTAATTTTCACTGGAAATGTGTGAGTATTCCAGTTGCTCAGCATCCTCACTAACATCTTGTTGTTTGTTTCATCTTTCTAGTAGATGTATAGTCCTGTCTTGTTTTAATTTGCATTTATTTAATGACTAACAGTGTTGAACTTCTTTCCATGTATTTATTTGCAATCTGTAGTTCTTCTTTGATAGAAGTATCTATTCAAATATTTTGCGCATTTTTTTTGGCTTGTTTTCTTACTGAGTTTGAAAGGTTCTTATAGTCTACATCTTTGTGAGATGTGATTTGCAAATATTTTCTCTCACTTCCATGGCTTATCTTTTCTCTTCAGTGTCTTATATAGAACAGAACTTTTATTTTGGATGAAGTTAAATTTATCTTTTTTTTTATGAATCATGATTTTAATGTATTTAAAAACACTTTACCTAACTCAAGATCACAAAGAATTTCTGCTCCATTTTTCTGGAAGTTTCATAGTTGTAGGTTTTAAATTTTGGTACATGATGCATTTTCAGTTGTTTTGTATATGATATGAGGGGTGGGTTGAAGTTTGTTTTTTTGCTGTATGCATTTATCGATTAATTCTCACCCTATTTTTTTGAAAAGCTTATTTTTTTTTTCCTATTACCTCTGTGCTTCTGTTAAAATTCAATTTTTCTTACTTGTGTGGGTCAATTTCCAGGCTATTCATTTACACTGAACAGTGTATCCTTTTGCCAGTGACACTATTGATTATTGTAGCTTTATAGTAAGTTTTTAAATTAAACATTTATGCTATAAATATTCTAAGCATTGATTTGGCTACATCCCACTAATTTTAGTATGTCATATTTTCACTTAGTTCAAAATAGTTTTTAATTAAGACTTTCTCTTTGACTCGTGATATTTTAAATTAGTTTGTGTTCTCTAACTTTGTTCTCTTGCAGAGTTTTGGCTGTTCTAGTGTTTTTCCCTTTCCATATAAACTTCTGAATTTCCTTGTCAGTATCTTAAAAAAAAAAAAAAAGTTACCTGGGATTTCTGTTGGGATTTTAAGTGTTGTGTTATTTTGAAAATTTTCAGTTTAATTCTATTAGAGGACATACTTCTTTAGGCTTTTAATTCTTCACATTTGTTAAGATTTGTTTCATGGCCTATGCTTTTTATGATCTATCTTGGTGACTGTTCTCTGTTCCTTTAAAAAGAATGTATATTTGGCTGTTTGTTGAAGCATTCTATAAAATGTCAATTAGGGTGAAGTTGGTGAGTAGCTTTGTTAAAATCTCCTATGTCCTTGTTGCTTTTCTTCTTTTTGCTGTATTTATTGAGAAAGGATTGTTGGATTCTATACATATTTGTGTGTTTATTTCTTCTATCACTTCTACCCCTTTTTAAAAATGTATCTTGAAGCTCATTTTTTAGGTAATACACACTTAAGCTAATTACGTCTTTGTCTTATATCTTCATGAACAGACTTTTCTCATCAAGCCCCTTTATTTTGAAATCTATTTTTATTACTATAATCATTCCAGTTTTTATCTAGTGCGGCATTTTCCTCCTTTTATTTTTAATCCATTAACATCATATTTGAAGTGGGTTTCTTGGGCGCCTGGGTGGCTCAGTGGGTTAAAGCCTCTGCTTTCGGCTCAGGTCATGATCTCAGGGTCCTGGGATCGAGGCCCGCATGGGGCTTCCTTCTGGGCGGGGAGCCTGCTTCCTCCTCTCTCTCTGCCTGCCTCTCTGCCTACTTGTGATCTCTATCTATCAAATAAATAAAAATCTTTTTTAAAAAAACTAAAAAAAAATAAAGCACTTAAGAATACTGTCCAAATATTTAGCATGTTACTTTTCATGCATGTATCAAGTTCTAAATTTCCCACTAACATTTCATGATCATAGTTAAAATGATGGATGCTTTCAAAGTATCGGACTGGTGATTTCTACATCTAGGTCATCATGGGATTGTAATTACTTGATTGTCTTTTCCAATGAGAGTTGGTCAAATTGTGTTATATTTATATGCTGAATAACTTTTTATTATAATAATTTGAATGTCACATCATGTGTTCCTTTGTCCTCCAGATAATGTTGATTTCTACCTCCTCACCCAACCATCTTAAATTTTGAAGTAATCAGCCTACAACCTGGGTAAGTTTAGACCATTCATTTCCCTATCTGTGGGTGGGATTTCTAGTATCAGTTCAATTTTCAAAGACTTTACTATGTTGCTTTGATTAATTCTGTGTGTGCCACTCAGAGCTTATTTTAGCAAGTGGACCATGTTTTGTATTATCCACCTCTTATAACCTTTGTAGTGAACTTTGTATTGTGCATGTAACACATGCATGCAGGGGTGAGCCTAGAACTTATGCTGGATCATAGAATTAGACAATTCCCATCTCCATCTCTCTACTTGACAGGACTCCCCCCTCCACCACCACCCCGCCCCCAACCCCACAGACATACACAAACACTCTTCGGCTTCTAGGATCCACTTTTCCTTGTTCTCTTTCCAGAAAGACAGGAATTCTCTTTGAGATTTTTGCTGTCTGTGCCCACTGAGTAGTTCCATAACTGGGGTCGTCTTCGGGTCAAAGCCGGGAGAGAAAAGACGGTATGTTAAGTTTGTAGAACTGCCATAACAATTGCCATAAATTGAGAATTTTAAACAATAGAAACTTATATCATAGTTCCGAAGGCTAGAACTCGGAGATCGAGGTACTGCCGGGGCCATCCTCCCTCTGCACTAAGGAGGGATCTGTTCCAGGCCTCTCTCCTAGCCTCTGGTATCTTCTTGGCTGTGGTGGTATAATTCTGATCTTCACATGGCCTTCTTCCTGTGTGCCTGTCTCTGTGACCAAATTTTCTCCTTTTATAAGGATATCAGTCCTACTGGACTTGGGACCACCCTAGCGACCTCATCTTTACTTGATCATTTCTGAAAGGACACTATATCCAAATAAGGTCACCTGTAAGTACTAAGGGTCAGGACCCCAACATATTTTTGGGAGGGACACAATTCAATCTGTAACAGGTGAAGGGGGTGGCAGTCAGGGGACTCCAGGAAACTACTGGTCACTTCAAGTTTTGACTATCCTTTTCGGTCTACTTGTTACTTTTCAGAGTTCTTAGGTAATTGCCTTGTTGTATTTTGTTCAGGTGTTTTTACTATAGTTTATTTCCAACTGGTGGTTGTAACTTTTAAAAATAAGTAAAGATCTTTTAGTTTTAAGGTTGTACAAGTCCTTCTTAGGTTCAAGGAGATGTGAAGCCAAAATGAGAACCATAGTTGAAACAGATGGCAGGTTAATTAAAAATCTATTTAGAGGAGAATTTGGGGTCCAATATGCATGGTAGTAGTTTGGAGTCCAGGTGAAATATATCCCAATTTCTGAATCGTTATGATTCAGAGCAACTCAGCCTCATACTCCAGTTCTCTTTCAGTGGTACTACTCTTGATTTCTTGGGGTAAGAATTTGGCAGTATGGTTAGGACTAGAAAAATAAGTTGCATATTTCTGTGGTTGCTATTTATGGTAAAATTCCCTTCAACTTACCATATACTCATTTACTGCTTTCTGGGGTTACAAGGGTATATTAGAAATAGTTCCTGAGATTAAGGAGCCACAGCCTAGGAAGGGATTGGGAAAAGTGGGTAAATAATTATTGTATTGATATGCTAAGTGTTCTGAGGTAATAGGCCAAGAATGAAGAAAATGATTTTACTATGCAGATGGGGGTAGAAATGGGGATTTGGAGAAGAGCTGGTTTAGGCCAAAACAACAGCCTTTAAGTGTCAAGGACGCTCTGTTATGAATATTGATTATCAAAAAGCCTTTGATATGTATTGGTGCTCTCAGACCTCAGTCTGTTTGGTGGCCAAGACAGAGATGAACAGGAAACTAAGGAAAAAACTTATTTCAGACAAAGGACTAAAGCACTTGCTACTACTTTTGAGATATTCTTTTAAGCATTGATCTGAGAAACATCACACAGGATAGAAATACAGAAAGACCTCAGGAGAATGAACTTTTATCCCCACAGGCACATTTCTATTTCTTTGGTTCATTACATTCAGTAATTCAGAATGGTTCATTCACAGTTTGATCTGATAATAATCAGGCAGGGAAGGGGAAGTAATTTGTATATGCCACCCAAAGTTAGGCTGTGCCCTGAAGTCTTTTATTGGAAATCTTATTTTGTTTTGAAGTTAATTGGAGAACAGTTAATTGGACAAGGCAGTGGAGGAAGGATTAATTTAAGTGTCTATGAAAATTGGCACTCAGGACTTATGTGAACCATGCAGGGCCAAATTTGTAAGGTTTGCTCTTGCCAGTTGTCATCTAGCACAACCATAGTGATATGTATCAGAAAGTGAGCCTGCTAACAGAACTGTTTGGGCTGTTCTTCTCTAACAGGCTCTCTTACACTGTTTGAACAACCACAATTTCAGAGAGCGCATCCTAAAATTATATTGAATTGATCATGCTGCAATCATAGTTGAAAACAAAAAGGTTGTTCTCTATAGTATGGGAGCAACCCATAGCCTCCGAAGGATGGAATAAGTAAGTATTGATTTGAGTTGGGGTTCCCAGCCACTACTGCCCCATCTATAGTCCACATGGCTACCAGTCTCCATTTTCTTACTTAAAATGACACTGAAAACGATTCTTAAGTATAGAACAAATTCCAGAGTCCTAGAATTATGACAGGTACCTCATCAGTGCTTCATTTTTACCTCCTCGAACTCCAGAGCATGCCCTGCATAGTCAACAATTCAGAACCTCTTACCAAACCCTGCACAAAATAGGCCTGCCTTTTCACACCTCCCTGCCTTTATCTCGTGTCCCCTCTGTTAGAAACGCACTCCCTGACTTTCCCAGCCACCCTGCCTGGAAAATATGTTCATGCTTCAGGACTCTGTTCAAACAAGTATCACTTCCTCTCTAGTGCTTTTTGGCTTTCCTAGGCAGAGTTAGTTACTTTTTTCCCCCCTGTAAACTTACAGCAATTTTGTCATACTTCTATTACAGCCCTAATTAAATTGCATTTCAGTTTACATAGTTACATTTCTCCCATGCCTTCTTGGCTGTCAGCTCCTTTATCATCGTTTACTGTTGTAGTAGAAGCTTAGTAAATACTGATAGGCAAATATTTCAACAAAATAATCTTTGAAAAAAATAAACTAATATACTATACTTGGAGGGGAAAAATGTTCTAAGTAGACCTCAGATGTAGTATTACCGTGCTGGATATTTGCCCATCCAGATCTATTATTTATCCTTTCATATCCTGCTATGTGTCCAAGAAAGCTGAACTTTAGGGACAGAATTAATGTGGTCCCTTACTCTCTGGCTTTGGTTCAGTTTGGCCCAGGGAACCAAAGATAAGTGATCGCAGAGTGAGAAAAGAGAGGATCTGGGTATTTATTCCCCTAGCTTCCTTTTTGCTATACCTTACTGGGTTGGCTAGGTCCCTCTACCAAAGGCCATAGCCCCACATGATAGCAGTCTACCCTGGGTTCTAGTCTCTGCTTCTTCCTTCTGTCCTTTAGGCCTATGGGTAGCGGTAATGATCTCATGATGTTGCTAGACCGTGGAAAATACAGCATCTCGTATTTCCTTAGTCGTATCCACACCTTTGTAATTGGTCCCTTTGTTAAACTCTCTCTCTCCAGTTGTCCAGTATGGGTGTGCCAATTCGTATAACCTTTAGGTCAGATTTTTAAAAGGACTGTTTCATGGAATGATTTTCCTCAGGTTATTACTGAATATGTGACAAAATTGTTTATGAGTTTAGGAAATACTGAGTTCAGCAAGTTTTTAGTATTATAATACATTTCAGAGCCCTAATAATCTAATATTCTGATGTGGGATATAGCATTTGGTGTTCCCTAAATATTTTACTACTGTAAAGTATGCTACAGTTATCTCGTTATTTAGCATTGCCATTAATGGCTCACAAAACTAGGTGTGTTTTGTTTTTGTTTTTTGTTTTTTGTTTTTTGCAGAGTGAAGTTCCAAAAATGCTGCCTTAGCTCACCAAAGATAGATTATCATAAAAGCTCAAACTTAAACTGCTTATTATCATCAGTTCACCTATTTATTGTGAAGAACATTTATTTTACTCTAGTAAAAATCTAGGACCTTAAATTACTATTTGGATACTGAAGTGGTTATCTGGTTTTGTCTTTAGCTCTAAAGGATGTCCTGATCTACTCTATACTATATAACTCTAAGTGCCAGAGAAAATGATCATAAGTAAGAATTATAGGGATGTAAATATAGTCTCTCATAAGTTATTCCTTTTTGAAAGCAAAATAAATTGAGAACTATAAACTCCTTGTTAGCAGATGTGAACTGAGAGGCTCTGCTAATTTGTTTTACTGCCAAGCTCATAACTATATATATCAAGACTGACAATATTCATAAGGGCCTTTATTACTTAGATTTTTCTCAGCAGGAATTAAAAGTTCACCTTATAGTACATTATCTCCTCTTGGATTGATAAATATGTATTAGAGAATGAATTATTTTATCAAACTCAGCTAGATCATAAATTACAGATTTTGATGAAAATGTCCAATTGTTTGATAAACTAAGTAGCCATTAGCCATTAAATTTAGAAACTTTAACATAATGAGAAGTAATAGTAAATCTTATATTTACCCAGCATTACTTAAATGAACTCCTAGTAGACTTGCTTCCAAGTTCAAGCGTTTCAATTACTTGATAACTATTTTGAAATTGTAATACTTGTATTACTGCACTTCTAATTTTTAACATTAGAGTTATAAAAGAAACACTGTTTTTGCAAATATATTTGTCAGCTACAGTATAGCTAAAAGATGATGGATATGTATGGCAAAGAAAACAATCTTTCTAGAATTATACAGTGTTCCTGATATCAAAATAATATGATAGAAGGAATGATTAAAAACATAATGGAAGAAAACTTTTCTTGGCCAAAAAGTAGTTGAAATTAAACAAATTGTCTTCCGTATTGGAAATGTTCATTATATCTTAGGCGAGATGTAAGTGATTGGCACCCAGTAATATTATATCAAAATATTTGAGTTACAAGATTATGAAGATATCTTACAACTGTTAAGAAATGTGTACCAAGAAATGAGACTCAGATTGTCCTCAGGCTTCTTAATAGTAAAGATGGACAATGGACTTTTATACCCATTTGGAAACTCAGAAGATAAATTACTTAGTACTTTGCTTAGAAATATTTTTTGAGGGGTGCCTGGGTGGCTCAGTCAGTTAAGATCTGTCTTAGGATCAGCTCATGATCCCAGTGGCTCAGGTCATGATCTCATGGTCCTGGGATTGAGTCCCTCATTGGGCTTCCTGGTTAGCAGGAGGTCTGCTTCTCCATCTCCTTGTGCCTCCTCCCCCTTGCTCATGCTCTCTGCCTCTCTCAAGTAAATATATAAGTAAAATCTTTAAATAAATATGTATTTTTTGACAAAACTTTTCATTCAAGTGAGAGATGTCCCAAAATGATGAATCAAGATGGGAGAGAAGATCTAAATTTTGTGGCTTAAAGTGCTGTGTTTTCCACATATTTAGTAATAGCTTTGTGGCCCAGATGAGTATTTCAGAAGATAGTTACCACAGAATTTGGTGAATGACTCCACTACTTTTGAGTTGACTGTCAGTATTGACACACTATATCACAAGGTTTCGATTGTGTCCTTGGAAATTACATGCCTAACCCTAAAGGGAAAAAAGGAAAGACTAAGGAGTTGAAATAGCCTGCTGTGTTCTGGTAAATCAAATTGGCAGTAACCTCCAAATTGAGCTGAAATCAGTGCCTCAATTCTATCATGAGACTGATTGTCATTAGTCTGAATTTGATCTATTAGAACATCTAATTTACTTTGGGTGTTAATTTATGTGCCATCTCCTTTCAGATTCTATGTATTACAAAATAGAATCACTTTCAGATATACAGACTCCACCTCTACAATATGTGGACAGTGTAGCAAATAGTGGGGTATGATCTGTGTGTGGGTATGGGGGACCTCCAGAAAGAATATGTTGTCTTGGACAGAAGCATAACTACTGAATCTCTAAAATAACTTCTCTACTGAGAAATTCAGGTGTGAGTGAAAGGACTGGTGAAACGTCTCCAGGTGAAAATAAAACAGGCGGCCGAACCAACTAGAAAAAGTTAAATCACTTAGGTGGAAGCCTACTGAACTTGAAATTGTTTTGGAAGCTGAGATAAAGAGGCTATAATAGGAGGAATGCAGTACGGTTTCACTGCCTTATAAGTATCTCAGGTGGAAGCAGGAAACTAATTCATTTTCTCCCCCATGGCTGCCTTTAGAAAATCTCCCTAAACTAATCCTGCGTAAGACTTGCTCTAATACCCCTATGCATGGTTCAAAGTAAGTGAAAAAATGAATGATGTAAATATGTTATTTTTTATAGCTAGATGATGCAAATCTAGCGGTATTACAAAGAGGAAATAGTGCTCACTTTTCAGTAGAGCAGAAAAATCATTTGGGGTACTGACTGAATTTGTCTATTTTAAGATTTTGATTCAGAAGGTTTGGAGTAGAGGTATGTTAATTTGAATTTCTAATAAGCACACTAGTTAATTCTTCAAAATGTTTTAAAAACAGCAGGATGCCATAGTTCCTCTACATATAAAATTAGGGCAATTACCTTAAATTTTTAAAAATTAGGTTGATTACCTTAAAATGTGGATATGATCCAATTAACCCCTTATGTAAATCTCTTAGCACAAAACCTAGAACACTGTAAATAATGTTATAATAAAGTCATACTCAAAATGGTGTAATACTTCTGCTATACTTCTTAGTAAAAAGTTTCTAGACCTGGATATATAGCACAATTTTATAAATGTAGTTATTGAAAAAAGACTAGAAAAATAATTACAGTTGACCCTTGAACACAGGTTTGAATTGCACAGGTCCACCTACACATGCCTCCCCCCTCCCCCAAAAACAAAACAAAACAAAACACCACACCACTTTGTTTTCCTTTGGGAAAAGGCTCCAGGGTAGTTAAAAAACAAAAACAAAAACAAAAAACTGCCTAGCAAAATTGTAGGCAAATTTAGGCAGAGAAGCCCTGACACCAGGGGGAGCCAGCGGAAGCCCCTCAATGGCTGTTGGGCTCTGGAGGCTCCTAATTGTGCTTGAGGATATGCTACTTTAGAACAGCTACTTGTTCAGCCCAACCTGGGGGGTCAGCTAGCCTGGGAAGGTTAGTCAGGGGGTTGCCTTGACAAGTTTTACCTCCTCCCCGAGGAAGTTGTTATCCAGGAAGTCAGAGAAGGGGTTCTTCACAGGCAGAACCCATGGAATGCAAATCAAAAAGGGGGACTGGTTCAGGTTCTTCTCCAGGATCGTGGTGGCTTCTATGGTGTCCAGGGTTTTGCCCCATTCATCTTGGGATAGCTTCTGTAAGTCCTGGAAGAGAGCATGGCCACAGCATTGCTTTTGGATCTTAAGGAGGCCTGGTACCCTCCGCTTCTCCTTGGCCAGCTCCTGGAAGAAGTGGCCTGTGTCGCCAAGAGTCACATCATTGCAGTGGAAATAGGAGCCACAGAGGTAGGTGTAGGAGGCCTGTAGATGCATACTGTGACCAGGTGGTTGATGGCCTCTACTTAGGTGGAATAATTCTAATTTGGGAGCTTACGGTTGATTTGGCAAAAAGGAGCTAAGCTGAAAAAGTGGTACTGGCTGGTCCCAGAGGCAGAGGGTGGCTGGAAGATGGTTCCCAGGGTTGTGACTAGAAAACAGGTTGGAGGGTGGTTGGACGCTGGAGAAAGGGGTATCCCCAGGTCTGTTGCACTCACGTTCAGTTGAAGGAAGAGACAGATCTGGGGGACTGCCAGGTATAACACTGACATGTGGATTTTTAAAATTATACTGTTAATGTATTTTCTCTTACAATTTTCTGCATGTTGTTTCTCTAGCTTGCTTTATTATAAGAATACAATATATAGTAAAACAACATAACATACAAAATATGGGTTACTCGACTATTCTCAGTAAGGCTTCTAGTCAACAGTAGGCTATAATATTCATTTTTGGGATATCAAGTTATATGCAGATTTTTACCTGCAGAGGTTGGCACCCTTAAACCCTGGATTGTTCAAGGGTCAACTGTAGTAATGTTAGTAGTTGTCATTAGCCTTTTTAAAAATTATTTTAATTCTAGTATAGTTAACATAGTGTTATATTAAGTTTCAGGTATACAATTCAACAATTCTATACATTGGTACTCAGTGCTCATGAGTGCACTCTTAATCCCCTTCACCTATTTCACCCATTCCCCCAGCGACCTCCCCTATGATACTTTATTTTAAACAAGTACCCTCAGTTAAAGTTATCTTTTAGATTGGGGGGAGGGAGGAAGAGGGAGAAGCAGACTCTGCTGAGCAGGGAGCCCATCATGGGGCTCGATCCCAGGACCCCGAGATCATGACCTTAGCTGAAGACAGCTGCTCAACCATCTGAGCCACCCAGGCATCCCTGAAGTTATTTTTTAACAACATTTTTTACTTGAAGCATACTTCAGAATACATGGTTCTAAAAGATAAAACATTCCATCTGAGGAAAATAGAATACACATTTTCAAGTACACACAGAAGAATCCTCTGGTTAAATCACATCAACACATAAAAAGAGACATAACAAATATTACAAATTTAAGAAGACTAAATCCTACCAAGTAGATTTTCCAGCCACAGTTGTACAAAACTAAAGATCAACAATAAAACAAAGCTGGAAAGTCTACAATGTAAATATTAAGTATTTAATATGTAAATATTAAACACTATTGGACAAGCAATGGGTCAAATCAGATCTCAAACGGCAAATCAAATGTCTCAAAACAAAATACAATATTCCAAAACCTATGGGATGCAGCAAAAGCAGATCTTAGAGTGAAATTTGTGATAAAATGCTTGTATTAAGTTGTTTGAACTTTTTTTTAATTTAATTTTATTTTTTTAAAGATTTTATTTATTTGACAGAGATGACAAGTAGGCAGAGAGGCAGGGAGAGGAGGAAGCAGGCTCCCTGCCGAGCAGAGAGCCCGATGGGGACCTCGATCCCAGGACGCTGAGATCATGACCTGAGCCGAAAGCAGAGGCTTTAACCCACTGAGCCACCCAGGCGCCCAACTTTTTTTTTTTAAAAAGATTTTATTTATTTGAGAGAGCACAAGCAGGGGGAGAGGCAGAGGGAGAGGAAGAAGCAGACTCCTCCCTGAGTGGGGAGCCCAGTAAGGGACTCATCCCAGGACCCTGGGATCATGACCTAAGCCAAAAGCAGACACTTAACCCACTGAGCGCCCCCAGGCACCCTTGAACTTTTCTTAACATTACAGCACAAGTTACTAGAAAAAGAAGCATAGCTGAAATTTAGTAGAGGAAGGAAATAACAAAGAAAAATCAGAAGTAGAGACCAGAATAAGCAATAACATAACATTGGAAGTAATGACCGGTTTTTACAAAAATAAAATTGGTAATGTTTTAACTATATTAAGGAAAAAAAAAGATTCAAAAAGCAAAGTGAGAAATGGGAGAAAAACAATACAACAGATAAGCCAGGAATCCATAGTGCGGTAAGATTACTATAAAAAATTATATACTAACAAATCAGATAATTTAGGAAAAAACCCCAGATAATCCCTAAAAATGCACAAGTTATCAAGATTGCTTGATGGATCTTGAATCCAAGATGTGGGAAATCTTCTTAGACCAATAATAAGAATGAAAGTTGAATTAGGAATTAAAAATTTCCCAGCACAGAAAAGCCTAAGACTGCATGGTTTCATTGGTGAATTCTACCATTAAAAAAAAAAGACCATCTTTATCAAAATCTTACAAATAATGGAATAGAGGGAACACATTCAAAATTACTTCGTTTATCCTGCTTTGCTTCCCAGGGGTGCTCTCTGAGAGGAGTGAATAATCGCCCACTGTGTGTCCCAGCTATTTCCATACTGTGATTGCTATTTCCACACTGTCTGCCCCAAGGTTGTTTGCTTGTCTTCTTTCCTTCAGCAGGGCAGTGCGCTCAGGCTCTATTCCAGCCAAGTCCACTGACCTTTACACCACCAGGCTTTAAGCCCTGCTGGTTGCAAGAATTCATGAAATTCAGCCCCTCTTGTTTTCCAAGCAAATGGCTTTGGGGAAACACCCTCCTTGTGCATTCCCGGGTGCTTCTCTGTCTCTCTGACCATCTCTTCTCTCTGTCTCTCTCTCGCCCCCCAGCTAACCCCCTTTTCCATGACCATGGCTCCACCATCCCCCTTCTCCATGACCATGGCTTCCTCTCCTGCACAGTTCCTATGATCCATTTCTCCCCTAAAGTATGTCTCCGCAATTCCTACCTTCCTTGAAGTGGCCTCTTCTCTCCCTTTAGTGGTAGAGTTTGTAATGTTAGTCTTCAGGTCTACTTCTAGGGTATTTAAGGATGATTTGATAGTTACCTGCTTGTGTTTGTGGGAAGAGATAAGCCTAGGGTCCTCCTACTTTGCTGATATCTTGTTATTCCTTCATTAGCCTTTTTGATCTTTGTTTCCCCTTTCACTTTTTCTATGTACTGTGAATATAGAACAACATTTATTACTTTCATAACAAAAATCAAACTTCAAAAAACAAAGGCAGGCACTAACTAACCTATATTCTTCATATAATAGGTCCCTATCATCTTCATGATAAGTTATTGTGACTAAGTTTGATTGCTCTATATCTAATTTAAAGAATATTTCTGGGTCCTGCAAACTTATGTTTTATTTTTAACTACTCTGTAGGCTCTGAAATGAAGAGAGCAAGAATTCACAGTAGTGAACACTGTGAAGACAATGAAATCTGAATTTTAAAATTTATCCCTTTTGGGAAGGAAATGAAAAGACCTCCATCCTTTAAAAAAGATTAGTCCATAAGAAGCTACATAAAGGGAGCCCATTCCTCATGGGAAAAAATGTGTGCTGTATTGCTTGTTATCATTTATATTGCTTGCTACCATGAGAAATGCAGGTACTTTGAAAGGGATCGGTGGTAAATTATCCAAGACTTTGAAAGTAATAAAAGAAATCATGGTCTGGAAAAAAAAGATGTTCTAGATATGATTCACAGATTTATTGTAGTCATTTTGGAAGCATTGAAACAGACCAAATGTGTGGAGAAATTATTTCTGATTGCATACTGAAATTTTAAAGGCACTCAGATGGCTAAGGTTTGTGTTCCATGTAGAAACTGACTTTGAATGCTAGGTTTGGGAATTGGATAGGAAAAGGAGGAGATTCACGTTTTGAGCAAGCATGAGTGGCAGAAAGGCAGGAGAAACTTATAAGCAGAAGGGGAAAAACTAAGATTAAAATGAGCATTGGCCTGGGTAGCATGGTGAAACAGAGATGGAATGGAAAAAGATCTGAGAATAGAAAGGGCTCACAAAACATTCATTACAATTTAGGTAAAGCCTAAGTGGTTATTTTCTAAAACTAAAAGAATGTCATGGCCGAGTATAGAGTACTGAAGCAAGAGGCAGGCGTAGGTATTTAATGGGGGGGAAAAATCACTGAAGACCTTAGTTCTGTTCTCTATTCTGGTTTGTTCACTAAGAACCTTGGAAATCACATCTGACTAATCTGGTCAAGGGCATTTTATCTATAAATCTTAAGAGTTTTCCTGTATGGATATACATAAGGCTTTATGTTGGTTTCATGTCAATTCACGTCCTCTTGTTCCACAGACCAAAGGTTGTCTTCTAGATTTATATGGCAGCAGTGATAGTAGCCTACTATACACAAATGCATGCACTGCAGCTCCAAATCTTTAGGACTTCTTTCCAATAGAACCCTAGAAAAGGAGAGTTGAAATGTTAGGTAGAAGTTAGCATCCCATTCACCGAAGTGTCTCTGTACCATTTGCAAAAGATGGTCAATCTGACTTCTGCTTGAATTAAGATATATTACGTGTGTGTTATCAACTCTTTTACCATTTTAGTAATTCTGTCAAAAACGAAAGCAAGGGTAATTGGGCATGCACTAGCCTTAGAGAATTTAATAGCTTTCTAGAATTTTGGGGGGATACTAATATTATACTTAATAGATCATAATTTTAAAAATCTTTTTCTAATTAAACACTATGCTTCTTCATAGCTCTTAATTCTATGATTTAGCAGTGACTAAGCAATGGCAACTCTGACATCAAATCCTTTTCATCTCCAGTTGCAACTCCAGGTGTGCTCTACTCTGATCCCTCTGTCTTGGTGCCAGAATAGTTTTTCTTAAAACTCTTCCTAGATGTCTCCTGCTAACTGTCATTCAGTGATTCCCCACTGGCTTCAAAATAAAATTCGAACTCTATTCCATGGCATATAATGATGTCCCATAATCTGGATATTTGTCTAGATATTTTAGTTTCTATTGCAATAAGAATGTTGCGATAACAACTCCAAAATCCAGTGACTTAAAACAACAAATATGTATTCTCTACTAGTCTACAGGTCAGTGGGGGTGTTTTGCTGATCTTGGTCAGGCTTAGCTTACCTCACCTAGATCTCATGTATCTGTGGTTAGTTGGCAGGTGCCCAATGGGTGGCTCTTGGCTGATGTGATAGAGTGGATCAGGCCATGAATTTGCTTCTCCAGAAGGCTAGGCAGAGCTTGTTTATTGGCTGTTGAACAAAATTCCAGAAGAAGGATTAGAAATCCACAGGCCTTTTGAGGCCTAGGCTTGGTTCCAACTGCTACTTCTGTTAGCTTACATTGGCCAAGGTAAGTCATAAAGTTAGCCCAGATATAAGAGGTAGAGGAATAGACTTTCAATGGAAGGAACAGCAAATGAATATAGCAAAGTGTGTGGATATAGGGAGGGACAAAAACTGGAGTTTTGCCTCTACTTCACTACACTTGCCTACCTCTCCATCTTCGATATTTGCTAAGCCCCAACTTAATCATTATGCCCAACAGTAGTGAACTTTATGTAATTCTCTAAAAATGGTACGTCATTGCTTCCTTTGTTTCCCCCAATATTCCCTTTGCCCAGAATTAACTTCTGTATGTGACTGACTTGTATACTTCAACAAAAATAACCACAATGATGATAAAGTATTAAGTACCCACTATATATTGGGCATCATTCTAAGTTCTTTACATGTAGTAACTCATTCAATTCCCATTTTAAGATAAATACTATTTTTTTTGGATCTTACAGATATGAAAACTGAGGTACAGCAGGGTTCTGTAACTTATCCAAAGACACAGCTAGTTTGTGTGGTGAAGTCCGAATTTGAACCTAGAACATCTGAGTCCAGCCACCAGTATCGGCCACTGCCAGCAACTGATGCTGATGGAGAGGGCCTCCTTTCTCCTTCCTGAATAAGGGTAGGTGTTACTTCTCTTATTTTACATATATTCCCTTGTGATTAGCTCTAGCCCAGTTCTCACATTGTACTGTTTTTGGGGGGTTTGCTTCATTGCCATTGCTTGGGATGATAATTCTGAAGGACAGAGCCTGACTCCTTCATTTCTCAGTTCCCAGAACCTAGCCCTGTTTGGCACAGAATCGGGTTCTTTGGCTCGTATTTCTTGAATGAGTGAATTGAGTTTCTCAGCCATGGCACTATTGACATTTTTAACGTGATAATTCTTTGTGGGGGCCTGTCTTGTGCATTATAGGATGTTTGCCAACATTTCTGGCCTCTACTCAATGGATGCAAGTAGTACTCTCCCAGTAGAGAAGTCAATGTCTCTAGAGACTGCCAAATGTTCCCCCCAGGGAGGGGGAAACAAAATCATCCCTGGTTGAGAACCACTGAAATAAATGAAGGACCTAGAGTAATTGTTTTTAAAGTTGTCTGTATAGTAAAATAACTTCTAAAAGTCCCCAATCCCCTAGGTTAATTAGGATTTCTGGGCATAGGGCCGAGGCCTCAATAGGTTTTGGAGCTCTCCAGATGATTCCAGTGTGCAGCCATTTGAGAATTGGTCCAGAGGCTTGACTCTTAAAGAATAAATGTCATAGTAATTCTTCACACATGAAACCTTCTCTCAGAAATGGAGTTGGAAGGGAAATCTCTCTATTATTAAATCAGGGACTATCTTTGATGTTTCTTTTATTTTTTATAAAGATTGACTTGAGAGAGAGGGAGGGTGAGAGAGGACGACAGGGGGAGGGGAAAAGGGAGAGAGAATCCTGAAGCAGACTCCCTACTGAACAAGGAGCCCAATGTGGGGCTTGATCCCAGGACCCTGAGATCATGATCTGAGCCGAAGTCAAGAGTCAGCATCTCAAGTGACTGAGCCATACAGGTACCCTGCATTTGCTATTTCTTTGAGTTTTCCTAGGAGGCTATCATAGTGCTTTATGTAGCTGAATTTTTTTTCTCTGTACCTCTCAGGTGAGATTAAATTAGATAAAAAGCAAATCAGAATTAGCTATCCCCAAAGCCAAGGAAAGAAGGAGCATAGTAGACTGAGTGGTGTTCTTGCCCTTGGTGGTTGTTTGACTCATAATGCATACTCAGACTTCTGACTTTATATTCACCAAACTAACAGAGTGTGCTGTGCACAGCACCTCTGTCCCTACATGCATGGTACATGGTATAAGAATATTGCTGTTGTCTGATTTTGCACTTCTCAGCACTCCAAATGTTTCTTTTAGGTTGAAGGGGATCTCTGTTACAGAGAACGCTTTGAAAGCATTTGTGAAAACTTTGTCCATCTCAAATGGACTCAGAGAAGTCTATACACAGGATGCATTATACTTCTCTGTGCCTCAGCATAATTTAATTCCTTTTCATCGTATTAAATGTCCTCTTGTTCTCAAGCACCTTTCCAAGTACATTTATTGGTAAATTTGTATTATGTAATGCATAATTAGATCTTGGGAATTGGGGTTCTGCAGTTAATTTTTTATATAGTGACATATATTGATTAGTACCAATAGCTTCTAAGTAAACCACAGTATATAAGAAATAGAATTCTGGGAAGAAATTTATGATCATCTGAATTTATTACAATGACTCAATGACTATCACTTTTAAAAGGAACATAACATGTAATAAATTGAAATCAGTCTTTTTTACCTGAGTACCTAGAAAACATACAGTTGCAAGTGTTGGCCATCCATAACATAAAAAGGCAACAGATTTTAAAAACCACCAAAATATGCTTATTTTTGGCCCAAATACTACTTTAATTTTGTTTAAATTAAATATCTCAATTCTTATTTGGATAAAATATCTTCTTAGAAGTACCAAAATATTATGCTACTGCATAGCTATAACAAAGTTTGTTTTTAGAAGTAGATAATTGTGCCTCAGTGGATGGTTTGAAGGTCTTGCTTATGTTAAGACACCTTGGACTTTTGTGCTTTAATAAATTGTGTTTTTGACTTTACATAACTGTATTGTAGAGGGTCATACTTTTTAAACCTTCATTATAGAATTTTAAAATTGATGTTTTCAGCAGAAAAATATAGCTGTAATCCTGGTGTTGAGTAAACTAGTGATGATAATCAGTAGTGAGTTTTATTACCCTAAATGACTGCCATAATTAGACCATATAAATACAGATTCCATTCAGGGGTAACTGTCTAGTTTCCTTGCTTTTATTTGATTATTGGCCTGTGATTGTGTTCTTGGGAAATGCACTACAGTGCCCAATTTTCATTGAAATCTATGCTATAAGTAAACAATTTATCTGAAAGTATAACCCTCTCTTATATTAATAAAGGGAAATATATTCCAGCAAATCAGATCTTTCTTTTGACAGTGTGACATTTTTTGGCAGTGTGTTTCCTCAGTCTGAAGACCACTTTAATCTGAAACTAATGAGTTGAATGAGCTGATTGGGAAATACAGCATTTGCTCAGGGAACAATTAGAGTATAGTCACCTGACTCAGATATAGCTCTGTAGAATGGTTGGAAATTGGTGTCCATACATCATCCTATGGCAGAAAAGTGATTTAATCAATGGGCAGAGAGCTAGTTCTCAAGCGTGATGCCCACTGAGAAGTGACTTCTAGAATCCTTTTAGCACTCTGTTTGGAATATCTGTCAACTTCAACCAAAAGACAAGCTTTTCTCTTGAACAAAATGTTCTATCTTAGAAATGATATGTAATATTTAGTTGCAAAGTAAGTCAAACTCCAAAACAATTGATACCAACCAAAATACATAAATAAAACTGCCCCACTCTTAATCGTTAGCAGCACTTTAGTCCTGTCATTTTGACCATCCTTTACCAATGACAGCCTTTCTGTATAGCACAAATTGGTCTGTAATGAGCCACAGAGAACACTCTATCACCACATCTCAAGCACTTTAGCAAATATTTAACTTTTTTTTTTACATGGAATGAATTATTTAAATGGGCAATTTTTAAAAATATAAATAGGCAGAAATTTTTAGGGTAATTTTTTTTTAATTCTTCCAGTAAGAGTTCAGGATAAATAATCTTACAAATCTTATAAACAGGAAAACCACAGTAGATGAATCATCCTCAAGGTATCTTTACCTTCTTAAGCTTTAACGAAGATGTAAATAATTTATTTTTACTTAACAAAAGGACAGAAAAGGTTAAGATAAAAATGTTCACAGAAAGATCCAGCTCTCCACTTTATTTCTGCCACAGACTAGAGCATTACAAATACTCCAGCACCTGCACAAATTGTCTGTATCCCCCGCCTGCTTTTCCATGGTTGAACAGTCACCGAATGATTGGGCATGTCTGGACTTGCTCTCTCAGTGTAGACTTGCCCTCAAATTGATTTTTAAATTGCTTTAAAAGATCTGATAATATTTTGAAGTTGTCAAGATTTGGATTAATATGAGGTATAGGTTTTCTTCAAATTCTCTGTCCAACAGAACCAAGGAATAGGGTAATAAACAAATGGGGCACAGCAAGAATTCTGAGTTCATTAGCCATCTTCATGAATTGCTAAAAGACTGTACATTTTCACAGTACAATTGGCTGCTACAAGAAGTAAGAGCACCAAGAACTAAGACATTTTCCAAGCCTTATACTCTCAGGAAATATGTAGATAACCCAGTTGAAATGATGATTAATTTATTATGTGAATCAAATGCACTCAACAGGATTCTTCCATTTTTGCAGTATATTTGATACCTCCAAATATAAAATTTCTAAGTAGACCCCTTTTTCAAAAGCTATTTTCCCCAAGAGAGAAGTACACAGAAAAGAAATGAAATGGTTTGTAATTATTTGGGTTCTCTATTACACCTGATCAATTATAGAAGACTGCATCTTCAGACAATTGTTTTTAACTGTTTTTATTATCAATTTTCAAAGATTAACTTATTGTTACAAAAGTCCTTTTTGAATTTACCTTCTGGTCTGTTGACTTACTGTTTGTAGTCCTTTGTTACCATCTCTATCTGAGAGTGGGACGGACTAGGAATATAATGTGGTGGGCCATTTCTCTGATTACTAGTAGCCCTGCTGTGTGTGGATGAAATAATCCATTCCACTCTTGCCAATTGAGTATTAAATGCTTAATCCTCACCGGGCATCATACTAGGTGATACATATCAGTTCTGTATGGTCCTTAAAAAGATTCTTGCAAAATAGGTACTGGTATACTCTTTCTTCCCCTAGAAAAACAACTGAATATTATGAGGTATATATAATTTTCTCAATGATCACATCTAGTAAGTAGCGAATTCAAGTCTGATTAATTTTAAAGCCCTTACTTTTCCCAATATGGCACATAGTGTCTTTGAGTGTAATTAGACTTGACTACACCATGGAATTGACTATATCCCCAAATTTAGTCATTGGAATTTAATTGGACTATGAAGGAGGGCAAAAGGCAAAGATCCTTTGGAATCAAATGACTGGGTTAAACCTCAGAACCTTCTTTGACCTCAATGAGCTTCAATTTTCTAGAAAATTTATGGCACTCAATAGATTTGGTTTGATATGACAGAGAAAGTTAGAAATATTGAACAATTCAATGGTTTTGGGGGGATTTTCTTTCCTTCTGTTTCTCTTCCCATAAATTATTTAACCATATATATATTGAGCTTCTGTACACTGGTCCTTTTCTAAGTGTGGGGAACTTATGGATGAATAAGAAACTTTAAAGATTTTGCTTCACAGGGAATGAGTACCCTGAAGAAATTTGGTCTTTTGGAGGCTTGAGATGCAAATACTTACAATGTAACGTAGAAAATGCATGGGTTTTATGTGAACCTAGAGAGTATGCATATAACCTAGTGTGGTCAAGGAAAGCTTAGTAGATTAAATTATGCTCAAGCTGGATCTTGAAGAACTAACGTTCCTAGAAGTGGGCTAAATGAGAAAGATACTAGGCAGAAGGAAAAATTAAAGACATGGAGGTGCAAAAAATTTATGTCTCTGGATCACGAAGACTGGAGACCATGCTGGAGAGAAGGCAGAAGTCCTATGCTGTGGGGATTATATATACATAGATATAGATATATATCATATATATCATATATATCATATATATATCATATATATATATATATGATATATATGATATATATGATATATATCTATATCTATGTATATCTCCTGGTAAGAGGTGTGTGAATATTTATTATCTTAGAAATGGGGAGCTACAGAAGGATTATGTTTAAGTATATAGATTTATCTGGCAGACCTACATGTTGGGTAGATTTGTGGGGAATAAAATGAGTAAAGGAGTAAAGGAGTTAGAATTTGTTGCAGTAGTTCAGGCAGTAGAAGATGGGAATTTAAGCAGGGACAATTGGAGTGGGTGACGGAAAAGAGAAGATGGATTTGGGAAATGCTTAAAGAGCAAATCTAATGAATTTAGGAGGTAGGAGAGGAGATAATCATTACTGGTTCCTAATTTGGGTAAATTGGAAGGGTGTCAGGAGCATGAGCTAAGAGAAAGTAAGGAGTGTGAAGGCAAGGGATATGCATCATCCCCATCTCCCTTTAAGAGAACCTGTCACAGGGTATGTAGTGACTGATAGTTCCAACCATAACACCTTTGTGTTGGCTGCAGCAAGGGATGCCTAAGCCCCTAGCATCCAATGCCTAGTCACCATGGTAGTGTTGAAGCTGGGCCATTCCTGTCTGGTGTGGGACTTGTCCACCGGTAATTTCTGCTCCCATTCTCTATTCCTTTTTTCTTATTTGTGCCCCTTCCTTCTGACTGGATGTGGTATCTTGGGCCAGTCAGCTCCTATGAGCACTTACGCATTTAAAACTCTTCACTGTCAGGTTTAGTACCCATTCCTATGTTGGTTGTGCCTTATACCTCCATCCTTTCCAGAAGAGTGATGATTCTTAGTAGTCCTCTTGAGGTCACCACTTAAGGGTTCTAGTTCCAGGCCATTTGAGGTCTGATGCTCTTACCCTTTTTTTTTTTTAAGCTTTTTTTTTTTTTAAGATTTTATTTATTTATTTCACAGAGGGAGAGAGATCACAAGGAGGCAGAGAGGCAGGCAGAGAGAGAGGGGGAAGCAGGCTCCCCGCTGAGCAGGGAGCCCGATGCGGGCCTCGATCCCAGGACCCTGAGATCATGACCTGAGCTGAAAGCAGAGGCTTTAACCCACTGAGCCACCCAGGTGCCCTGATGCTCTTACCCTTACAGATAGTTAAAGGCTCAATTCACTGCCCTAGGGCAGTAGGTTTCTACTGTAATTTTTCTGATTTTGTTTTCTACCTCTTGGTTTTATTCTGTATATTTTCAGAATTTCTACCTGACATGGTAAGAATTTCTATTTTTTTTTCACTTTTGACAATTACTGTAGTTTTATAATCAGTCTTTTGTGGCAGGGAAATTTCTCTACCTTTGGAGTACTAAGCTCTAGTCTGAAGTTCCAGCTTCTGTCTATTCTTACCTGAGGAGGCTGTCATAGTTCTTCTTACAGCCAGATGACACTGCTTTGTGGCTTTCCATGTATTCAGAAGGCTCTGGCATTCTGAAGAGTTTCATCTCATCCAAGCAGCAATAAATATGAAGTGAATCCTGTAGTCCTGTTTGTGGTGGCAGGATAGGCATTCAGCAAGAAACATGTCTGGATCCACTTGTCTTTTGAACTGGCCTCATGTTTTTGGAATATTTTACAGCACGACTGAAGGGTGGGTAAGGATGGCCCAGCGTGGGGGCAGAGTAGAAATGCGCAGTGTCCTACTGTATGAACTTGTGCAGCTTCTTTTCAAAAGTTTACCTTGAACAAAGTTGGTTCTGGCATGGAATATACACACTAAAGATAACGTTCCCACAATAGTCTTGAAATGGTGGCTGCCTGTAAGGGTGAGGTTTGGGCATTGCAGAATTATTTAGTTCCTCATGAGATATTATCAGTGCATTTTTGGTGCCCAGGATCAAAAGTAAACTATCTACCAGTTCCAGAGGTCTGTTTCTCACCACAGTCTCCAGGTGAACTGATGTAACTGGCAACAGACTCGGTTATATACATCTGGCCCCAATCTCAATTTCATTTGAGGCCAGTGGAATCTTATCTACATAAATCTTAGGTCAAAGTCACCATGTGCCATTGCCCCCAAATTAAGTATATCCAAACTTGCAAAATTTTATGAACTCTCCCTCATATCCATATAAATTTCATGGGACATGGATGGGCTCTTTTTTTCTCACAAGGACTTCTGACAGTGTGAAATGCAAAGGAAGCTCCCACACCACAATGTTTTTGAGAAGGCTAATTAATAGAACTACCACATGTATGTCAAGAATTAACTGGGTAATAAGCCAGTGAAAGATTTGAGCAAAAGGTAAGAATAGAGTGAGCAGGATAATGTGGAAAAAAGTAGAAGACCTAGAACTAGGATGAGTGAGAATCAGCTGAGGTAGTTTGAAAAGACTAAAGCTTTAAACAGTGTGATAAAGACAACTGGAAACCAGTTTCAGGAGAACAACTGACATTTGGAAGTCAGGAATGGTGTGACACCAGGCTGCCTCAGGCACAATACAATTTCACAAACAACATATTTTTGCAAACGTTGGTGAAAATATAGAACTATGGATTTTATATGTATATACATAAGTAATGGCTATAATAAATAGTGTTATTTCTGGAGCGGATAAATAATGATTAGAAACCACTCTAGGCCAAAATCTATCAAAATTTGGAGAAAACTACCTGTGCTGAGAGTTAGATTTTTTTAAAAAGATTTAATTTATTTGACAGATCACAAGGAGGCAGAGAGGCAGGCAGAGAGAGGAGGAAGCAGGCTCCCTGCCGAGCAGGGAGCCTGATGTGGGGCTCGAACCCAGGACCCTGAGATCATGACCTGAGCCGAAGGCAGAGGCTTTAACCCACTGAGCCACCCAGGCGCCCCTGAGAGTTAGATTTTAAGCCTAATTGTTTATTTAGCTGATGTTTGTGCTCTTAGGTCTCTATTAGTACATTTTAAAATACTTTGTCCACATGAGAAATCACTTTTATATTTAGTTTCCATTTGACTGCTTCCCTCCCCTTTCCTGCTTCCTCTGAAGATAATGGCTAGGTTTTTAAATATCCCACTGATGAAAGAATATTAATCAATGGAAATAGTTAAATAGAACTTCAGGTTAGAAAAAGAAATGTTAGCACATGCATAATCTAATAATTTGCTCATTATTGATGGCCATTAGTCAGATGATCAACTTTATATACTCTAAGTATATAATTATTTTTAAATTATCTAAATGTTCACGGACTTTCAGAATTTTTTTTTTTCTGTAAGAATGAGGCTCGATGACTCATGATTAAACTAATCCAGGTTGAAAGAAGGCATTTTAATTATCCCTTTGTCCCAAATCACCTTTCAGTAAATTAAGCTAATAGAAAATAACTTAGAGAATTGGAAGGAATGTGAATTTAGGCATGAGGCAAAAAGATTAAACACACCTGTTCTGGTGGTCCTTTTAATTTTCTGTAATTGTAACAGCTTTGGTATAAGCAACTGTTGAAGCTGTGGACCACTGAGAAAGTATGGGAAATGGGGCAACATCAGAGTTCTGTGAAATATAGTTGTGATCTTGGGCTTAAATCTTTGAGTATTGGTTTTGTCTGGAAACAAAATGAGTATCAGCTTAGGGTTGAGTAGGATTGTTTCTTATAACCCTGAGAATCAATGGTATTAGGATAGAGGGATTTTTGCAGATATTTAGATTTAGTCATTGAAAAAGCTATACTGGAGAATCTTCCCTCCTTCATCTTCTTCTCCAGGGAAAATAAGAACAATTTTGTTTGAAATTATCTTTCAAATGTCCAGTTCTGGAGTCATAGTCAGAAAACCAGCTCTTTGGATATAGAAAATGAAGCTATACCTTCCAAGGGGTAACATGGTGGTTTCACTTATTTGACCCTTGGCTTTGCTGAAGTAAGCTTACTGATAAGGCTTTATTCTTGTACTTCATGCCTGCAAGTCAGATATTTCTCACATAATGAACAATTTTATCTTGTTAAGCTCTACAGCCAGGTGTCATCTGTTTTCTTCATGGACACCTGGTATACATCTAGATATAAATCTAGATATTACCACTTTCTGTCAATACAAACTCATTGAGAACTTAGAAAAGGGATTCTGGGGCACCTGGGTGGCTCAGTGGGTTAAAGCCTCTGCCTTCGGCTCAGGTCATGATCTCAGCGTCCTGGGATCGAGCCCCGCATCGGGCTCTCTGCTCAGCAGAGACCTGCTTCCTCCTCTCTCTCTGCCTGCCTCTCTGCCTCCTTGTGATCTCTCTGTCAAATAAATAAATAAAAATCTTAAAAGGATTCTGATAAACATTCCCTAAAATTATATGAAACACTGTGGTTATATATTCACCTGTATGTTTGTTTCTGTGTATTTTTAAAGGAAATGTCCATAGCCTCCTTGTGATATTTAAATGGAGGTTGTCATCATCCCAGACATTTACAATTACTGCTGTAGAATACAACAAATACAACTGACCCTTGAGCAATGCCGGAGATGTGGTGCTGACCCCTTGCACAGTTGAAAACCCATGTATAGTTTTGGACTCCCTCAAAACTTAATAGCCAACTGTTGATTGGAAATCTTACCAATAGCAGTTGATTAATATGTATTTTGCATGTTATATGTATTATATACTGTATTTTTATAATAAAGTAAGCTAGAGAAAAAAACGTTGAGAACATTATAAGAGAAAATACATTTATAGTACTCTTCTATATTTTTAAAACAACTGTGTGAGTGGACACACTTAGTTCAAACCCGTGTTGTTCAAGGGTCAACTGCAGTCAGAGCAAGAATGAAAACAGTGTAAAAATATAGTGAAAGTTGTTTCTTTACTCAGTAGTATTGATAAATTCCAATGTTTGTCAAGTTTATTCTAAATTCGCTTCCATTTATATGTGTAACATTTAATGGCATGTTATAATTTTGTTATATAATGTTCCAAAACAAATAGTGGTAGTCCAGGTTGCTGTGTAAAGGATATCAATTTTATACAATCAGGTTAGATAAATAGCATTTTGTTGAATTTATCTGGTGGGAAAACCAGCAGGAAATTACAGAATTGAACACTACCTTTTTCCTATAAATAAAGAACATAAATCATTTAATCAGACTGATCCTAAAAAAAAAAAACCACAGGCATTCTATAAGTGAGCAAAATATTGACTTATAGCTTTTAATTATACAGAATTAGATACTTTTTGGGTGAAGTTTTAAAATATTGTCTTCATATAATGGTTAAAAGTATAGTCTTTGAATCATTCGTTCTAATTTCAAATTCCAGCTTCAGTGCTTATTGACAGTGTAGCCCTTAGCCAAATAACATATTTTCTTTCAACAGTAAATGAGGCACTGCACACAAGGTCTTTGTTTAGTTCCTAATAAATGAAAATGCCTTATAAGAAGTGGTGGTGGTGGTCGTGGTAGTGGTCGTGGTAGTAGTCGTCCTGCCTGGAGGGAGGGAGACTTAATGTGTCCAGTAAAGAGGGTGTGAAGGAGGTTAGAAAGAAGCTGAAGAGGGTTAGCCGCACAGAGGAACTGTTCAGGCTTTATTTAGCAAATCAGCAGACACTATCCCAAGAATCATTGCTGTTTAAAGGTAGTTATATCAAAGTTTGTTTCCATATTTGATATCTCTAAAGCCCGACTAAAAGAATATAGGATGAAATACTGAAATAACAGACACAGTGGCAGTTGACATAAATTTAAGTTAAAGACAGGTTATTAACAGCTCCGAAAAGATCCCGGGTATGACAGAGAAACTTTTAGAAATAAGACTGTGAAACATGCCAAGTATAAAACCCTGAAGATACTACAATTGATAATCCACATAGACACAAACTTTGTGAGACCATTCAAAATTTTCAGTGTTGTGTCATGATGTTATATCGACTGTATTGTGTCTGAAAGGACTTATTTTACATGTGGGAAAATGTCACCTGTAAAATCTTTATGCTTGTGCACCAGGGAGTAGTAGTTTATGTGCTCTATTTTGTTATGTTTAGTCGTGCATGTTGGAAAAAACCTTAGTTTAAAGGTCATTATAGGGCGCCTGGGTGGCTCAGTGGCTTAAAGCCTCTGCCTTCGGCTCAGGTCATGATCTCAGGGTCCTGGAATTGAGGCCCGCATCGGGCTCCCTGCTCTCTGCCTACTTGTGACCTGATCTCTCTCTCTCTCTCTGTCAAATAAATAAATAAAATCTTTAAAAAAAAGGTCATTATAATTCAGTAATACCTCAAAAGATGGTATCTTTTCCCCTTTTTTGTGCCAAATATAGAGAGACCCCAAATAAATGTTTGGGTCCATCTAATCTAGCTCCTGGAGAGCTAATGGTAATTACAGCAAATGTGTATTTAGTGTTTTTATGTGTAGGCACTAAAAGTTCTCTGTATTATCTTGTATAATCTTCACTGATAGTCCTATACGATTATCTCTATACCACAAATGAGAAAATTGGGCCTTAAAGAGTAATTATTTTGGTTAAACTCACATAGGTAGTAAGTGGTAAAGCTGGAATTCACACCCCTTATGATTCCAGAACTCCTGTGCTCTGACATGATACTAACCAGCATCTCAGGAGGAAAGGTGAGGTGAACCATTGAATGTAATACCCGTTATCAGTTTAAAAAAAAAAAATCACTTGCACCTATGTGCCCTGGAGCCACTTGTAGGACAATTTTGCCCGAAGTTAGAATACTGTCACATCCTTGTGTTCATAATACGCCATGTGCTTTATCTCCAAACTCCTGAATATTTATAAGCTCATCAATTTCCTTCTACACACAGAAATAGGATTCATTCTTTGTTAGAACCAGGCAGTGTTTTAGGTACTTGGGATTCATTTATCCCTGAGCAAAGCACACAAAACAAACTTTAATTTCTTAGAGTAATTTTGTAGGTTTCAATATAAAGGAAACTGAAAGCCCATAAGAAAAAGTAAGAACTTCTAACAATTGAACAAAAACTGGGAAACTGTTTAGTGGGGGCTTAAGTCAGTTCATTTAAAAAAAATTGAGTATAGTTGAGAGCTTTGCTTTTTGTTTTAAGATTTTACTTATGAGAGAGACAGAGACAGCACAAGCAGTGGGGAGGAGCAGAAGCAGAGTCCCCACTGAGCAGGGAGCCTGATGTGCGGCTCAATCCCAGGACCCTGGGGTCATGACCTGAGCCAAAGGCAGATGCTTAACTGACTGAGCCACCCATGCACCCTAGTTTTGATGTTGTTTTTAAGATTTATTTGAGAGAGAGAGCACATCATGCAAAAGAGCAGGAGGCGCGGCAGAGGGAGAGGGAAAGAGAATCATAAGCCAACCCCACTCTGAGCTTGGAGTCAGTCAGGGGCTTGACCTCACAACCCTGAGATCATGACCTGAGGGGAAGCAAAGCATTGGATGCTTAACTGACTGCACCACCCAGGTGCACCCAGGCTCACCCAAGCGCCCCCAGCGCTGATTTCTTACATATCAAGATTTCTGAAGTCAAATATGCCTGGAGTAGAATTGTTTTGTTTTTACAGATCAGACTATTCTTTCTCATCCTTTATTTACATATTAAATTGGGTTAGTAAAGGAAACTGTTTTCTTCTGTTTTAGAATATTTAGTCTTTGTCTTTTACGTATTCTGACATGTTGTCTTTTGGCAGAAATGGGAGAAATAACATTGTTGGTTTCAAGATGTCAAAGCTTTCATCTACCCAGACACTGCTCTTTGTTTGTGCGTGAGTGTTTGATGCTACAGGATACTCAAAGCAGGAAGACAAACCGGTCTTCCAAGGCGAATGGCATAGGAGAAGGGGATGGTTTCTTACTGTTATCAGGATAATGTCCCTCCTACTTGTCACAGTCTGAGTTTTGTGGTAGATGAGATTGGAGGATTAAAACATGAAGGGGATTATGAAACTTCTTAGTGGGAAACCTTCTTTCCCTTGTAGCCAAGATATACAGCTTGTATAGGTGTTCAGAGTCTTCCAGAATTTTGCATAGGAATGTACAGGATACATTTAGTACAGTCTCCTAAATGGAGGGAAAGCAGAACAGTTTTGTCTTTTCTGTGTTGTCCCAAAGGTTTCTGCCTAAAAAGGGAGGTAACTATACAATGACATAATCTTCCATGAGCTTTGGGAAGAGAAAAATAAACAATCACACTTGAATAACTTGATATTTCCTTCTGTAGAGCCCCAGTCTGGAGACTTCCCTGGTGGCACACCTGAACCTTTGAAGAATTACTGTGCATTTGTAAAATGTCTCATTCTACTTTGAACTCTTAAATGTTTGGTCATGAGCACGGTTAAAGCCCATGACTGTATTTAGTATAATTAGAAACCTGGAATAGTGAGTAGTTTCTTTCTCTTCTGTTTAACGAAGTCTTTGTCCTGATGAGACTATATGTGCTGAGGTTTTAAATTCGAAAGCACTTTAACTTGGAAATCTGGAAGCTAAGGGAAAATACAAGAAAGTAAGTTGCTGAGATACTAGAAAAGCTAGAAGAAAAGTCTTCAGGTCAAAAACTGTAGAGTTTGCAATGAGTAAGTTACTAACTGGTATGGGTTTGTATTCTATTAAACTTTATTAAGGGTGTGTTATTTTCTAAAACACTCGCACAGTTTTAAAAATTAACACATTTAGGGGTGCCTGGGTAGCTCAGCAACTGCCTTCAGCTCAGGTCATGATCCTGGAGTCCTGGGATCAAGTCCCATATTGGGTTCCTCGCTCAGCAAGGAGTCTGCTTCTCCTTCTGACCCTCCTCCCTCTCTGTGTGCTCTCTCTCGCTCTCTTTCTCTCTCTCTCAAATAAATTTTAAGAATATATATTTAAAAAACATAAAAATTAACACTCTTAGCACTTACTATTAGTAAGCGCTTCATACATATTGAGTGACTTTATCCTTATAATTTTAAGAGTTAGGTATTATTCCTGTCTTATAATTCTAGGAGTTAGGTATTATTATTGTCTTCAGTTTATAATTGGGGAAACTGAGGGACAGAGGTGCGGTAACTTTGTCATTGTCATATACATGATGGGTGGTTTCTATGTATGGTTAGAAAGTTTGTGTTCCCCCTGACTTCTATCCCTCCCCCCCAAAATCATATGTTGAATTCCTAATGCCCAAAAGTGGTGGTATTAGTAGGTAGGGCCTTTGAGAGGTGATTAAGTAAGGAGGGTGAAGCCCTCGTTGCTGGGATTTGTGCTTATTTTCTAAAAAATACTCGACATGACTCCCTCAGCCCTTTTGCCATGTGAGGATACAAGGAGAAGTTGGCATCCTGGAAGAGGGCTCTCACCTGACCATGCTGGCACCCTAGCCATGGACTTTCAGCCTTCAGAGCTGTGGGAAGTAAATTTCTGTTGCTTATAAGCCACTTACTGGCATTTTGTAATTGTGGCCTGAATGGTTTAAGACAGTTGTACAACGATATGCAAAGGACAGAGGAGAGAACTTGCCTTGTCTTCGCTTGTTACTCCAAGTGTGGTCCAGCTGTATTGGCATCACCAAGGAGCTCATTAGAAATACAGCATCTCAGGCCCCACCCAGACCTGGGTTTCTGGTTTGTCTTGAAGGACAAGAAATAGCCTCAAAAACCTTTTGGCATATTTCTCCTGTCTCTTTAAGGACTGTTTGGCTGGCAGATCTGATTTTTCATGAAAATTTCTTTCCCTTTCCCTTTCCAAGTAACAATACTAACAAGGATAATAATAGCTAAGATTTACTGAGTGTATTCTATGTGCCAACCACTGTTCTGCTTTATGATTATCCCAGTTAAACTTTACAGTGAACCAAAGAAGTTGGTATTCTTATTTTAGGTGAGGAACCTGAGGCAGAGACAGCTTAGGCAACTTGTCCAAACTCCTACAGCTAGCAGAATCCAAACCCAAATCTGAGTCCAGACTCAAGTGGCATCATTTGCAGCCTGAATGATCTTTTAGCTAATGAAATGTATTCTCTTCCTCCTACAATAACTTAATTTCTTATCTGATCCTCCTATTAAAAAGGAAAATGTAGAGAGAGCCTAATAAACTGGGGGCAGCAAGTAGAGTTACTTAAAGCTTCTGATCAATATAAGAATTCCACAATGAAACTCTTTAGAAAATATCTTATTGATAAACAACTGGTATTTGCTCAGCATATATGTAGATCTGTATCATAGAATATATTTTTTAATAATGACTCTTACTCCTAATCCCAGACATTGACACTTTGTTTCAACATTAGAAGGTATTACTTTCTTATTCCTTTGGTATAATTTGGACCATTTGAACTATGGCAGCACTGAGCTGGAGTGCTGATGGAGGCTTCTGGGGGGAGTGTGTTAAGAGCTTGATGGGAAATAGAAGAGTCACTGTGCATGAAACAAAGCAGGTGTTACCTGTTAACCTTAGAGCATGAGTCTGTTGAACCTTTGAAGGCAAGGCATCCTAGTGTATACCACCTGTGATTCATCGCAGGGAGACTACCTTGGAAGATATTTCCCAAATGTGTTTAAATATGTGTTTTGACATGAAGCTTCAATCACAGATGAGTGAATGTTTTCCAAACTCTCTCTTCAGTTCAATGAAAGATGTTTCTGATGTTGAGTAGTATGATTTTTTTTTCCCCAAAGGCAAGGCAAGGATCAAAATTTGTTAGCAGTTGCTCTCCTTTTCTTATTTTATTGGTTTTCCCTATTCAGTGTTTCATCACATGTTTTTTATTTGTAAGGGGCTGACTCAATTAGGGCATTTGAGTGCTTTAGCCTTGTATATTAAAGCCTATCATCAATAAATTCAAACGGGGTTAACCTTGGAGTGACATCTTCATTTCTATGATAATATTCAGTCTGTGAATCCTTTCATATCATTGCCCACAGCATGATCAGACTCTCATATGTAAAGACCTTGGAACTTTAAATAAGTTAGTTGTTCATCTCCAGCCACTTAGATTCATTTATTTATAAATGGTTATTTCAAGTTTTCTTTCATTTGGCTCAGGCTGTTGATTGATGTTTCATGTGAGTGTTTTCCTCATCAAAAGGCAGAAAGATAGTTGGAACATAACTTCCCAATAGTCTTTTTAACATGAGAGCCTATTTAGTGTATGACTCTTTCTGTAATCACTTGTGCATGACTGAGCTTAAATAGTTTGCAGACCTTGCTGATAGATTACAGAACAAGCAATGAACTGGCAATTCTTTTTTAAGGGATTAGGTGACTTTGCACTGTAATGGATTGTGCATTTCCCCCCTTGTTTCACTTTCTTAGGCGCTGTTTGGTGATCAATTTTATGGTATATAATGAGAAATTCCATAGATGAGTGCACATGGTGGATAGTACCTTCTGGTAAAAATGACATTCTCGTCCAGTAATAATGGGCATGGGAAAGGAGTTTGATGGTCTGTTTATGTGTTTTCAAAAGGAAGGCTGAGGAACTCCGGTAAGGAAGAAATAACTCTAGGCCCTTCTGGCCTGAAACTGTCCCATTTGCAGTTCATGGAATTATAGAGACCCCCCCCCACACAAGCTGCCATGGTGCCCACAAGCCAAGTTTATGTCAAGCCCTCAGCAACCTGCACTTTTTTTTTAACTACTCATCTTACAGTATTTTTTTGTTTTTGTTTTTGGCAGACTTACTAGGGCAAAGGTACTGTTAGACATTTAACACAAGGACTGATATTATTTGACTCCATTATCTCAAAAATTTGTGCTATTGGTTAGTAAGGAGCAGTGGAAAACAATATACACCTTGTTGCCAGAAAAGATAAGATTTTTAGTACCTAGGAGATACACACACACACACACACACACACATTATATATATAATATATAATTTATAGAGATATAATTAGATTTTCTTCCAAAGAGCTAGTCTTTGAATTCAAAACTCTTTCCAGCTTTTTAAAATGTATTAGAAAGGAAAAAAAAATGGGTAATGGAGATAGCAACTGGCAATTGAACAAACTTAGCTTTTTATTTTTTGTGGAGGCAGTACATTTGGTCTCGAGTCTGGCTACTTTAAAACTGAGGCAAGTTACAAGATCTTTCAAAGCCCTTTCAAAATGGAGACAATAATGTACCTGCCTCATAAGCTTATGGAATTTGTAATGTGGTTTGAATGAAATGATCCACATATACTTGCTAACCTAGTACATACTAAGTTTTCTAGAAATGTTGGTTATTATGTTCCTGACACCTTGCCAAACACACTCTATAAATGAACTTATTTTCCAATTTTGTAAATGATGAAACGTTCTTTGAAAAGTTAAGTAAAACTTGTAAGATCACAGCTAATGGGCTCCTACCTCATACTATAATATGTGTTAATTGTAATTCTCTACTTATTATTTATTTTTAAAGATTTATTATTTTTGCGAGAGAGCGAGTGAGCATGAGCAGGGGTGGGGTCAGAGGGAGAAGCAGACTCCCTCCTGAGCAGGGACACAGAACTCCATCCCAGGAACTTGAGATCATGACCCAAGCCAAAGGCAGATGCTTAATGAGCCACCCAGGTGCCCTAATTATATAATTCTCTACTTATAGTTTTATATGGTTTTAAGATAACTTTTCTCCCCACAACTTTATCAGGAAATGGAGAATCAGAGTTTTTGTATGTTAAGAGATCTCTAAGTTACTAAGTCACAAAGCTGCGATTTGAGCTTTGTTCTGCCAAGATTCCAGATGTTTCTTATCTCACCCTGCTTCTCTGAATACCATGTGTGATTATGGTGTTTGGGGAAAGGGCTTATGTATTTAAGCAGTACTTTTCCATTAGTTTGACTGTTGTTATCTACATTCACTAAACCTTCTAGTGAAGGTTGAAAGAAACCAGCTTTATGATAAACAAAAATACTGATGAGGTATTGTTACACAACTACCAGTGTGGCTGCAAAATAAAAACACTGGCAATACCAAATGTTGGTAAGGATGTGTGGAATACCAAAACTCATACACAGGTAGTAGGAGAGAAATGCTATAACCACTTTTGGAAAAGGTCTGACAGTTTTTAAAACTAAATATACCTACCTATGACCTGGCAATTCTACTCCTAGGTATTTACCCAGGAGAAATAAAAACTTACTTTCACACACACACACACACACACACACGCGCGCGCGCGCAAAAGAGCTACTATGAACATTTTGGTATTTATAATGGCCAGAAACTAGAAAAGACATAGATGTCCATGTAAAGAGATTAGGTAAACTGAAGTATAATCCTGTAATGGAATACTAATTAGCCATAAAAAGTAACAAGCTGCTCTTATACATGGTATATGGATGAATCTCAGAAACATACTGAGTGGAAGAACCTTTACACAAACAGCACGTATTCTTTGATTACACTGTGATGTCCTAGGACAAGTAAAATTAATTGATAATGGTGCTTTCCTCTGCAAATACTGACCCACTTCCCAGGAAGTTAACACTTGTGGATCATGTAGTCTCCAGGTTTCAAATGAAAGTACACCTTGGTTACCCTGGGAAGCTTTATGGGGGAATAACTGACTTACTGTTTATGTCCATGTTGGGGAACTTTCCTCTGCAACTGGAGTTATCCAATTAAAAAAGCTGATAAGGAATTTATCTCTGAAACACGAGTCACTAAATTCTATACCTGAAACCTATTTTACCATATATGTTAGCTAACTAGAATATACGTAAAAATTTGAAATAAAAGAAAAAGAAAAAAAAATTTATCTCTGATCCTGTCAGCTGATGCGATACCACCACAGCACTGGAAGGCATTCAGGCCAACTTGAACTCACAGGTTTGGGTTGTTTTGGAGGATAAAATTACCATTGACCTCTTCTTAGGACTAATTCAGGGTCTGGGTAAACACAAATACATCCTGCTGTACATAGCTTAATGCCTTGGGGCAAGCAGAAAGGTCAATACAGAGTTTAAACCTCTGGAAGGTTTAAAAGGAAGCTACCTAAGGTAGGCTGGTGTTTATCAGACTTACTTTTTTTTTTTACCTTTTTAAGCTAACTGGGTCTGGGCCGCTGAGTGGGGCACGGTCAAGATCAGTACTGCTTGAAGTTCTGTTGATAGTAGACTTAATTAAATGTGGTTTTAAACTGAATGGATTTGGTTCCAGCCACTAGTGACTGACAGAGTGGTGTAGTAATGGGACAGAAGCCAACGTAGTATGGAAATAAGTGGAGATTCTTGTGAGAGAACTTTCCATGTGTCTCTGGTATTTCCGCATGTATGAAGAGTGAAGCACCAGATTCCTTTGTTCCAGACCATCTTTTCAACATTCTTACCTCTCATGAGAGATCCAGGATTCATACGGAACTAGTATAAATTTTGAAACTAGCTGTTATAGTAGGGCAGAACTAAGGCTGATTTTTAAAAATTTTCAATTTATTTATTTGAGGGAGAGGGAGAGCACACACACAGGTGAGCGAGCATGAGTTGGGGGAAGGGCAGAGTGAGAGAGAGAATCTTGAGGCAGACTCTCTGCTGAGTGGGGAGCCTGTTGCTGGGGTCCATCCCAGGACTCTGAGATTATGACCTGCGCTGAAATCAAGAGTTGGTGGCTCAATGAACTGAGCCACCCAAAACTAAGGCTGATATATTGGAAAGGAAGTCCTCTTACCCAAAGGAGAGTCAGCAACACCTAGGGCACCATTCAGGCAGCTGTCTTTGAGGCTACTTCCAGCTTTCTCTCCCTTCATAAGCAATGTATTGGAAGACTGTCCCATAGAGCATACAATTTGGTGAACATATTTACTACCAATTCATATTTTAAGTGCCCTCATCCTTCCTCTTCCAAAAATCGTGTGTTTGTCAGCACTCCATCCTCATTGTCAAACTATCCAGAATAGAAAAGATTTGACATTTTCTGCTACTTGCAAGCTAGCAAGTTAACATGGCACAGTTTCATGGTTGTTGATAGAAGACACAACACCACTGAGTGAGAAATAAGGACTGTTTATTACAGTAATACTAATTGCCAGAATATCAGTATTTTCCCCAATTTCCATAGTAAGGAGAACCAGATGATGCCTGAACATGCAGTAGGTTGCATTTTAGGAAGAAATCCTGAGCTTTAAGATGCCCGAATCTTTTATAATGGGCAGTTCCCATGCTTATGTTACTTACTCCAGAGGGAGATACTATCTCTGTCTTCCAAGGTTTTGCATAATATAAAAGTTCTCAAAAAGATAGTCCAGAATAAAGAGTAGTTAGTACACAGCTCACGACATATGCAGAAACGTGGGAGGTCCATGGAGAATGCTTCCAACAATAATTATCTTACACATGGCTTCACAGTTCCGTGACCTTTGACATGAGTAACCTTCCCCTCTTCTTCCAGCTCTCCACTTGACTTTACCTTCCTCTGGAAGTGCTCTTTCTGTAAGATCTTAAAAGTCTGAAATGTGAGACTCTGACCAGAATCTCCCCACCTCTCTTTCTTCCTCACTGAGACTAAATATTCTGAAATTTTGTCAGGCGTTGCCTCCCTTCAATCAACGCACATTTTCCTCACCTAGTTTTCCTTCCTGGCTTTTTAGCACCTTCCCTTCTCAGGCTAAGCCCCAGCTACTCTCTCTACCCAGTGTCCTCAATACCTTTGCCCCTCTTCCTTCTGTTACACTTATTTTGATACTTTATGACTCTGGGTTGTCTACTGCTTGCTTTCTCTGTTTCTGATGCCAAACGTTCAAACAATTGTGGAGAAAATGGAATGACCTTTTTTGATGAAAGCATTAAAAATGATGATTTCCAATTTCAGCAGCTTCAGTCCATCTCCCTAGTTCAGACTTCTTGTAAAATATTTTGGAGAGATGGTAAGCACCACAGCAATGAAAACTGGAATAGGCCTCAGATAATAGGCACAATAAAATGTTTATTATAATGCTAGCAGTAAATATAAGAAGCACTTTTCTGCCTTACATCTACCTGGGTAATGGACCAAAAGTACTTTAAGTTTACTAAAGTGAAAACAATTAATCCTCTCTTGAAGGTAGATTAAATATAGCCCCAAATAACATTCTTGATCTATATTGTGGTTATCTTTACTGAATTTCACTCCAAGTTCAGGGAAGTAACTTTGCAAGGTGACTTGTGAATTTTCCTGTTTTTCATTTTGTTGTTTTCCATTAGACAGCTAAACACATTGCTGGGTGTCAAAAGCTTTTGCCATTAAAGCAGGTGAAGAAAATATGACAGGGAATACAGTGATGATTGTTTTAGTTTATGATGCATTTCAAGCTGTGCATCTCTAACAGTTAAATCTTCAGCATTTTTAGTGGAGTGAACCATCATGTAACTTAGGAAACATAGGCCCTTTTGTTTCAGAGAGAAAAAGAGTCAAGTTTTATGTCAGTCAGTGAAATCCTAGAGTATGATGGCTTTTAGAAAGTAGACCTGGAATTGTACAATGTGTAGCATACTGACATTCTTCATGATGTCTCTTTCTCACGGCAGTTCTTAATATCTGATTTGTGCTGACACTATTTAATAGGCTTCCAATATTTACATTGAGGATAATGAGCAAAAAAATAAAAGGTAATAAGGTAAACACTGTGTCAAACTGGGGGGGAAGTTAGTAGTCAGAAGGAACCTAAAATCTAGATGATTAACACACACAAATGAAACTAAAAAATGGGATGTTAGAGGTCATTGTAAGCATTCTTGAAATTCAGAATTTTTTTTTAACAGAAGCAATGTTAAAAATGGTAGATACCTAGTCTTAGAAACAAAAAGTTATTTAACTTGTTATGAATCTGATCCATAGACACTTCAGTACTATCAATATAATGAGAGATCTTAAAATAATTGTGGGTGTCTCTTGCCACAGTTGAGAAGAGTTTTAGACTTGATTGCTATTTCTGGCTCCTCCATTAACTTAGGTGAGCTGCTTAATCTCTGTAGGTATTCTTGAAATAAAGAGGGTGGATTTGATAATCTTTTAAAATTCACTTCCAGTTCTAAAATTCTTTTGTATTCCTATCCCTATTACCTATTTTCCTCCCATTTTAGAAACACGAAGACCTTACAGAAGTCTTCAGAGGCAATTCTTTTGTCTTCATGTTGGCATCAGAAAAAAAGTTAGAAAGTCTCTTTTATCAGAATAGATTGTAGGTTCTCATTTTGTGGGCTATTATGTATTTGGGTGGTATTCACCTTCTTTATGCTTCTGAAATAATGGCAATGCCATGTTTGTGCTCAAATAGTTTCTTTTGATAAAGATAAAAGCAGATTGTAGGAAGCTGTGATCATCTCAGTGAAGTCTCTTGGGTTTTTCTACAGTAACTTATTTCAGGAAAGCTCAATGATTTAATGTACATTAACTCACTGATGCTCACATGGGCTTGAGAAGTGGGAAGGGCTGCTATCTCACCATTATGTGTTCTTAACAGACAGGCATAGAGGAACTACTGAAGTGGAACGGAGTGAATTTAATCTAAAAGGCATCTCAGGTTTTAACCCCTTCCTCTGTGGAAAGAACACCCAATGTATGCCCCCACATAGCACTTAGTACATTGTATTGCATGCATTTATTTATGGGTCTTTCTCACACACTGGACTATGAGTGTCTCAAGGACACCTTCTAGCCCATAACAAACCCTGTGGTATTTCTTGAAATGACATGGAACTTATCCCATTGTAACTCAGGTTCATTTTTGGACCTGGGCCATATCTGCAGACCCAGTTCGCTGAATCCTTGATGTATTTACCAGAGATAGATCCCTGAGACCCTCCCCCCAATCAAATCCTTAAATTTTGGAGCATAGAACATATGCACAAGTAACTGACTTTCTCTAGATTTCATATATCTGTATACGTTGTATTAGAACTTAACCACCTTTTCAAATTTGATTAAATAAAGCTTTCTTTCCTGGTGCCTACTTTTCCCAAAGTCACAGTTTTGTTTTTTTTTTTAAAGATTTTATTTATTCATTTGTCACAGAGAGAGAGATTACAAGTAGGCAGAGAGGCAGACAGAGAGAGAGGAGGAAGCAGGCTCCCTGCCGAGCAGAGAGCCTGATGCGGGCCTCGATCCCAGGACCCTGGGATCATGACCTGAGCCGAAGGCAGCGGCTTTAACCCACTGAGCCACCCAGGCGCCCAAAGTCACAGTTTTTTATTACATATGGTCATTCTCATAAAGTAGGAAAAAATGTCCTGTCAAGATGTGGATTACACATCAGAATTCTGGGATGAGGATGATAATACTGAATAATGCTTGCTTCTGCTTCCTTTGTGCCAGGCACCATTGTGTTTTACATGTATTTTTATTTACTCAAAATAACCCATTTTCCAGATGGACAAACTGAGAGACATAGATTTAACTAAACTTGCATAAAATCAGCAACTAGTTAGAGGCAGTAGGCTTCAAGTCTGTTAGAGTTTATGCTTTTTGTTTGTTTGTTTTTTAAGATTGTATTTATTTGACAGAGGGAGATCACAAGTAGGCAGAGAGGCAGGCAGAGGGAGAGAGGGAAGTATGCTCCCCACTGAGCAGAGAGCCCATGCGGGGCTCCATCCCAGGACCCTGAGATCATGACCTGAGCTAAGGCAGAGACCCAACCCACTGAGCCAACCAGGCATCCCAGAGTTTATGCTTGTAACTGTGTTGAACTGCCTCTTGGATGGGAATTAATTTCAGTTTTTTCACTTTAAACAATTTGGAAGGAAAACAGTGAAGAATCTAACAAAGACATCGGAGATTTTGGTAATTGCTGAATCCCTTGGGACCCACTATTAAGTAGCCCAAAGTTTACTTGTAGATGATCATTTTAAAGAGGCACCAACAATGACTTATTGTAGATTTTTAGCATTTGATATTTTAATACATGCAATTTTTTTTTATTAGTTGTAGGTATACTCATAGGTTCCTGACATGTAATTATTTGTCACTTGGTTCAGGCAAGAATTTGAATGCCATGGGATTTGATGTGATATGTAGGAAGAAGTCAATTACATGGTAAATATTTACTGAGTTGGCTGCTGGGCATTTAATTCTTTTTGGTAAAGAAATCTGAGCTTCAAGGGAACCACTCCTGCTTCATTTTCAGCCTCTGTACTTTCCATGAAGCAGTTCAACACCCCTTTGTTCCAGGGTTGGAATGTGTAACTGAGGTTATTCCAATCAGTCATTCCTTTATTTTATCTTTTTCCAATCAGTCATTTCTACTCTCCCTTGTTACAGTTATTGTTTCAGAGATGGGCCCTGTAATATTGGGGTCTTTTTAGCTAACCATTTAAACCCACTGGCTTATGTCACCCTTACTACTAGACCACTCATAAGGTTGTAGGAAAGGAAACAGCTTGCGTGTGGCAGTAGATAGTCTTTCTCTGCAAGAGTCTTTGCAGCAGCCTAGCACAGCAGTACGGCCCAGGTGCAAGGAAACAAGATCTGCACTGCACAAGTGATGAAGTAATGCCCTGTAAGAGCCAATATCTTTTGGAACAAATGCATAAACTTAGCTGCCAGGGTCACTGCAAGGAAAATACTGGTTGTCAGAGTCATTGCGCTCAGGGAAGCCCAAAGCATGGCAACCTCATCAGCTATTTTGTTGATTTATAGTTCTTCTGAGTAATCAAGGATCACTTTTATTGTAAGAAATGTCTAGCCCTATAGTTGACCCTTGACTGTTATCAGATGGGTAGACAAGGAGAGCTAGACAACTGACCAACTGTCAGATTCTCAAGCAGGGGGAAGTTACTTTATTAACCCTTTATTCATGGGCACTAAATTCTGGGACTTAAAAAAAAAACTGTATCAAGGAATTAGGCTCTACCTTGCCTCTAGACTTGGACCTGAAAGGTGGTATCACAGGACAATTTGTTGCCACGTTCCTGCTATAAGAGAAGAGACTATCTGAGGATGGACCCAACCAGAAGAAACAAAGCTTGGCAAGATGGAAAGAGTAACTTGGTCCTGGTAGTTTTAATGAACCAGGACTAAAAGCTATTCCAACAAGACCTTTTCAGTCCCTTAAGTCAACAACTTCACTTTTGGCTTAAGCCACCATTTTGGGTAGATAGAATTGAGTTCTGACATATCAGTGTAAAATGGATATTTGATAAATGATACATGAATAAATCTGCATTGTTTCTTTTTGCTTAACAAAATGAGGACAGACTTTTTAAAAATGACATCTGTAAAGACATTGATGCTTAATGAGTGGCAAATATGCTTTATCTAATCCTATACTCACATTTGGTAGTTAAGCTCCATAAAATAAAGTTGAATAAAAGGAGGTAGAAAATCTTAATGGTGGCATTAGAACTGGGTACCATTTGATTAGTAGATTTATTCACTTACTGCTTTGTTCAACAACTAGTTACTGAATATTATGTGCAAAAGACAAAAAGCCTTTGACTTTTAGGGTGTAGAAATGATCAGGTTAAACTAATTTGACAGAATACCTTTGTGAGGAGAGAGAGACCCAGTGCTTATTCTTGGTTAGCTGTTAAATGCGGATATTAGCTGTGTGCTCTTTAATCCCTCACAGGTTGTTGAGAGATCATGTCTACAAAGCTCCTGTCATTCCGGCTTTATGCTGACCAACACCGGGGGTGGCTTTCACCTTTTGTTTCCGTGCATAGCCACCCCCGGAATTCTGTTGCATGGTGGCCCTGCCTAGCACAACCCCTGCTTACCCATGGTATCTAATTAGTTTATCTGTTATTTTAAACGAGTACAATTCATGGAATAGAATCAGAAAGCAATTATCTAGTCCATTTAAGCTGCTATAACAAAATATCATTGACTATGTGCCTTATAAACCACAGAAATCTATTTCTCACGTTTGTGGAAGCTGGGAATTACAAAATCAAGGTGCTGGCAGGTTTGCAAGTGAGTACTTGCATCTTGGTTCACAGACCACTGTCTTTTCACTGTGCTCTCACGTGGTAGAAGGGGTGAGAAATCATCCGGGACTTCTTTTGTAAACGTACTAATCCCATTCATAAGGGCTCCATCCTCCTGACCTAATTTCATCCCAAAGGCCCCACCTTCTAATTAGTTATCAATATATGAGTGGGGGGGCATTCAGTCTGTAGTACCAATTTTACTTTTTTTTTTAAAAGCAGGTTCCATGCCCAGTGTGGAGCCTAATGCAGGGCTTGAACTCATGATCCTGAGATCAAGGCCTAAGCTGAGATCCAAAGTCAGATGCTCAACTGACAGACACCCAGGTGCCCCTATAGTACCAATTTACTTTTGTTTTTCTTTCCCTTTTAAATTTCATTCAGTGGAAATATTTACTTTCCTGCAAGTGCTGAGAAAGTCAGGAAGGTGCTCAACTTTTCTGATTATTCATCTATAACATAAATTGTACTGGTTCAGACATTAAATTGCCGAATTCAATACAATTGTCAAAACCACACACTTGACTTACAGTCAGAACTGCCCTTGAGCTCAAACTTTCTATCGGCGGGAGGCGTGTATTAAAGGACTGTATGGGCAGCTTCTTTTCTTTTTCCATGTCTTGTGTTTTACTCTTCTCTCTCTGCCTATTAACCATGGTTTCTGATTCCTCTGGAATTGGAGTGGAATGGACGATGAATGCTGATGTAGGAAAGGGCAGAAAAGTTTTCCCTTCACTGGAACTATGAAAACTGCCCTCATGTTCTCTGAACTTGGTGAGTGTTTAAGTAGGACAGTCTCTGCTCTGGGACTTACTTTGAGTGCTTTGGAGACTCTCCATTTTGTGGAGACCTCTTATCTAGTTACCTTGACAAGGGAAGGAACCCCTTTATTGTACCTTGTCTCTTAACCACTTCAGCCCCTGAGAATTCAACCCTTCACACCTAGCTACTTTTCTGCTGAGGACTATTTATCTTTCTGGTCTACTCTTAGGCAAGACCTAAAATGTCCCCACTTTAGTGCTGTCTTTACTTATCTCCCAGAAAACCCCCCAGAACAGTCTGTCCTGATGCATTCTAGGTAGGAAAGATAAATCACCAATTTGCTACCTCATGTTTGCTCTGCCATCAAAGTTTCTGGCCTTAGATCTCTCAAGTGTGAGTCTGCCATCAAGTCCATTTCTCTCCCACTCTGAAATAGCAGTTATTAGGTTTTCTGAGTACTCCTTTTGAAGCCTTTTCACTAGATATAAGGCACGGAAAGACATACCTTCCCTAGATTTTTCTTTTTTTTCCTTTTCTTTCTTTTCTTTCTTTCTTTTTTTTTAAGGAAGCTTAGGGTCCACAGCATTCAAATAGTTTTCAAACTTTTTGATAGAGCTATCTTCACTCTTGGCCTTTTATACCCTGTGAATGGGCAAGGGGTTTAAGAGCTGTCCAACTGGTTTTCTAATTGCTTTTTTGATAAAAGTCAACTTTAATGAGATACAATTTAGATGATAAGATGCAGTTATCTTAAGTGTACAGTTCAGTGAGTTTTGACAAATAGATCCACTCATTTAACCTCCATCATGATCAATATATAGACTATTTCTGTCTTCCCCAAAAGTTCCCTCATGTCTTGGTGAAGTTCATTTGCCTTCCTAACCCTGAACCTAGGCAACCAGTGATCCATTTTTTGACACTATGTGTTAGCCTTTTCTGCAATTTCCTATAACTGGAGTCATACAGTATAGACTCTTCCATCTAATTTTGCTAGACATATTTTTGAGATTCAACCACATTATTTCCTTTTTTTTCCCCCGAATAGTATTGCATTGTATGGTTTTACCAGTTTGTTGATCTATTTCTGCTTATGGCCTTGTGGTTGTTTCTAGTTTGGGCTATTAAAAGTTGCTCTGGCATAGTCTGAGGCAGAGATGCTTTTCTTTATGGGGTACATCCTAGTTTAAGTTTTTGTTTAAAATTTTGCATTTTTTATGTTGTCATGAAATGTAAACTATAATCCATTTAAATGATTATCGTTTTGTTCATGTGCTATCATATTATAGATCTTATTGCAGTCCAGATAGTTATATACTTGTCACCTTTGTGATATTGGGCCATTAGCTGTGAAAAGGACCTTTGTAACCTTATGGGAATGGCCCGGGATGCATACTTCTTTATCATTCTGTGCAGATTTTGATCTAGGCCTTCACACCCCCATACGACAACTTCTTGATAAAGATGAACCATCGACACTCGAATGCATTCCACATCCTCCTCCTGGGTATCTCCAGTCTGTTCTTATGTCTGTCTGGCTATGATTCTTGTTAACCCTCCTGTGATTTGAGAGTTGTCATTGGTATTGGTTATCACAGACTTCTTAGTTCTCCTAAAAGGATTTGGCTTGGAACTACCCTATAAATAGCCATTTAGGGTAGATGGCTTTGTCCAGATTCTAAATCTCACTTGGTCCCCAAAGACGTGGGTTTTCAGATGTAGGCGCTTGAAATCATACCAGAAAAAGATGAAAGGAAATGGACACTTATCATAATAATATTAAATCTACATAGGTTTGTTGTCTTCAAATACTTGAAAGCCAGATGAGAAAAAATAAGCTGACTTCCCCTACCCCTTTAGGGGAGAGTTCCCAAATGTAGAATTAGAATCACTGGGTAGAAGATTAGGGGATCGCATTTTGCTTTGGTATTGAGAATCAGCTAAAAATCAGATGGGCTGTGATTAAAGTCATGAGCTATGCCATTGAATATGTTTTGAGGTTAGATACATGGTGAGGATTATTAGAGTGCCTGGATTAAATAAGCTTAAATTTCATTTCATTCCTGAGATATTTATGAATCTATGAAACATTTTTTTTTTTAGTGTCTTATGTGAAACTGCTCAGACCAATTGTTGGCTATTATCTTTAATTCCTCAATTCCTTAGAAAGGAATGGTAGAACACTGGGAGAATTTAGAGAATCAAAAAGGTAAAGGGTTAGGGTATGTGATGGGAATGTTACAAAACCACAAATACACAAACCTTAAGATTACAAGTGTCTAGGAGTCAATGATTTCTTACCTTTGAGTGATGAGGTGGGGAAGTCAAAAAAGTGACCAATCAAATACACAAACTTTAGGGCGCCTGGGTGGCTCAGTGGGTTAAAGCCTCTGCCTTCAGCTCAGGTCATGATCTCAGGGTCCTGGGATCGAGGCCCGCATCCGGCTCCCTGCTCAGTGGGGAGCCTGCTTCCTCCTCTCTCTCTGCCTGCCTCTCTGCCTACTTGTGATCTGATCTCTCTCTCTGTGTCAAATAAATAAATAAAATCTTTAAAAAAAAATACACAAACTTTAGAAGAATATGTTGCCATGATTTCTCACCTTAAATCTGTGGAACAGGTAGGTAGGTGACATACTGCTAATGCAATCTGCTGGCTTTCACCAAAAGACATCAGATTGGTATCTCTTCTAATTTGTATCTTATTTTGGTAAAGTAAGGACATCCTTTTCATTAAAATGCACAGTTGAAATTTCTATTATTAGCTTTCCTATAAAAATTTGATAGCAACAATGAAAAATTTCATGCTTCAGGCTAATCAGATTCTAGGGACATGCTGTACTAACTTTGACTTGGTAATCAAGACACAGTCACTGAGTTGCTTAAGTAGATGAAAAACAGCTTTTTTCTTTCCTATGATATTCCCAGATCAATTTTTTTTTGAAGCTTCATTAACTGATTTTACATTGTTAGTTACTTGACACAGAGCTGGTTTACAAATGCTTATTTAATAACAGAATACAGTTCAGTATATATTTTTTTTAAATCACTTTGTAGGATATACATGTTTTACTTTACTAGGCTTTAAAAAAAAAAAAAACAACCCAATGTATTTTCCTAATCACGGTGACATCTATTTTCTAGTTAAGCCAGTTGTGCTTTCTGTTCTAAGTGCTGCTTTATGGGTATTTCTTTTTCTAGTTTTGAAGGATAACATCTTCCTAATCGGCTGAGTTGGGAATTTCATAGTTTGTATGCACCTCAGTACAATTTTGTAGGCATAGCTAATTAATAAAATTAGTGATTGGGCTTTCTAATTCTGATATTTTACATGAGGGTGAATTTCATTAGCAGAATATCTGCAAGCATGGCACATAAAGAACTCTGCCAAGTGATGCATTAGAGAATCAAGTAATAGCTGACAGATCAACCTTTGGATGAGAGCATCATGTTATGATGGCTCCTGGAGTTCATCAATGGTGCTAACAGATTGGGTGGCAATCACATTGGGACAGTGAGATATTTTCTGTAGAGGGAAGGTAGACATCCATTCTCTTGAGCACATAGGTAGGCTGGACAATAGGATGAAAGCTGTTCCTGGGCTTTCACCCAAAGTAATATTGGGTAGAGGTGTAGCAATGGCATCATAGGTGTTCATGTTCAAGTATTCATGCAGATGATTGTAATAAAATTTAGCTAATTTACATGTCAGCTTGAAAAAACATGTTAAAGAGTAAAAGCTGGTCATAAACAGGGATATCAGCTTCTATCAGCTTAAAGTTGTTTTTGTTGCTAACCCTACTGCTTCCTCAAAGCCCCCCTTAGTAGATAAATAATAAACTCCACTGAATAGATGGAGATCTCACCTGTGATGTTACGATTTCACGTGGGCAGGGGCTATGTCTCATTTGCCTTTCCAGCCCCTTGGGAAGTAGGCAGGGTGGAAGCTTGCATTCAGAGGGTGTAAAATGAATCCCAGGTGTAACTGGAGAGCCACTGGTGTCGTGGATGGAGATGGGAATACAGGAGAAGAAAGCTCAAGTCCTTACCGGAGATGGAGCTCGGGTTTTTGTGCCTAGATCCCCTAATTCTGGAATAGAGCTGAATATAGCCAAGGGTAGCTTTCTTAGATTCCTAGATGAGACTTCTTCTTTTTTTTTTTTTAAAAGATTTTATTTATTTATTTGACACAGAGATTACAAGTAGGCAGAGAGACAGGGAGAGGAGGAAACAGGCTCCCTGCTGAGCAGAGGGCCCTATGTGGGCCCCGATCCCAGGACCCTGGGATCATGACCTGAGCCGAAGGCAGCGGCTTTAACCCACTGAGCCACCCAGGCGCCCCCCTAGATGAGACTTCTATCCAGAAGGAAAATCATTTAATGAATCTTTGTTTTAGAGATAAAGAATTGGATTGGGCTCCTACTGTGCTTGTTTTAGGGGTGTGTGTATGTGTATGTATATGTGTATAGTAGAGGCATACAAAAGAAAAAAATGCGTTAAGTGTATTTAAAAAGCATTTTCTCCTAATTTTCAGACTGGTAAATGTACAGATATGTATAATCCAAAAGCTAGAATCTGGCTTTCTGTTCATTGTTTCGTTCAAAGTCCATATTTCAAAAGGAATTAATTTCTCATTTCTTATTCTGTAATACCTTCTGAAGCACTCATTCTTTGAACAAAATAACCTTTTTGAATATCTTCACTGAATATTCTTAACAAAAAGTAAATTCCAATTTTAAGAGTCATTTAACTGGAATCCCTAACAAGTTATAACTTTGATGGGTTTAAAATAGAGCAAAAATATTTCTGTGAAACATTACATTTCACATGAGACATTATTTCAGAAATAACCTCATGAACCTTAAATTAGATATTTTTAATTATCTTGTGTGGGATAGGATTTATGTCTAATTTATCTGAGGATGTCTACAGAATCATTTGGGATAAAGGCCCTTTTCATTTTGACAGGTTGTTTAGGTATTCTGTCAATGCAAAGAATGCTATTAAGACCACTTTCCTAGAATCTATTCCTTTATGCATAAAGGACTGTGATTTAATACCAAAAAGGGCAGAAAGAAACTGATATGCATAATAGCTTTCTCTTGTCCAGCAATAGACCATTTTTAAGCAGGTTTGGTATAACAAAGGCCTGTTCTTTGGGAAACATTTCTATCAATATGAGGTTAGTTGGAGAACTAATTACCTCGCTCATTATGGTCTTACCAATTATCAGAAATGCAGTGTGTACAGAGAGTGCCTGAGATAGCTGAACAAGAAAACCAAATTCACATCAGTGGCTAAAGTGCTGTTTTGACTTGTGTCATTATCAGCTGTGAGGCGATCTTCACAGCTCCTCCTACATCCTTTTCAGCTTCCCCTCAGATTTAGAACTAATCTGCATTGTGTTGTATGAAGGAAAGCAAGACCACAGGGCTCAGAGAATGCTACCAGAAATCCTAACTTCTTGACCTGTTTGCCCTACAGTAGAGAAAAAGCCAAATACAGTGCTTAAAGATACTTGGTGTAAAATAATCCTAACTTCATCCTGGTTTGAGGTGAGGATCCCTGAGTATTCTAGCATGCCTGGATTGCGGCTAATGAACAGGAGAGAAAGTGTACGAGAGTGGGCCTGATTCACAGGGACTGCTAGAAAAGATGCCTTTGGCTCTTGCAGCTAATGGATCTCAAGGGAAAAGATAAACAAGGTTTTCAAGAGAGGCAACAGTTTTGTTATTTAGTGTTGGTGGAGACTGGGAAAGTTCTAATTTACATATTTTGAATACCAAAACCTGAAGGAGTGGAAGAGCTGCAACACAACAGAGTAAGAAGAGACTTACGTCATTGCAGTGTTAGTTTGATCTTCAGCTAGCTTGTAATCATGGGAAAGTACAAGCTTGAAGCCTCTACTTCCTTGTCTGTTAAATTTGAGTGCTGGTCTATGTCAATGGTTGTAATGTCCTAGGGGTCTTTTGGAAATCTATGGGCATGTTATTAATTGTCAAAATGATTGGGGGGACTCAACTCACATTTATTGGATGGAAATCAGAAATAACTAATGTTCTGAAATGTGTAAAAGGATCCTGCTCAACAAAAAATTGTCCTGAGTCCAGTGTAACTTTTGAATGTCTCAGGGTACATTCATATAGGTAAACAAAACCTGTTTATAATATTCTGAGGCTACAAACTAACTCATTGTATGTGTCTAATAAATTATCTTTTGTTTGGTTTTAAGAAATATGAATACAAATTTAACAGATGTTGTATTTTACTGGCATTAGTATGGGTATATGGGGAGAGAATTTTAATTCGTTTTCTTTGGGGTTTTCAGAGTTGTTCACCATCTACGAATGATGTTCCTACAGGATGCTCCTCATGGAATTTGAGTTGCTAATAGCTGTTATGTCAATCTGCATCTGTAGCAGTGGCAATGATTTATGCAGAGTTTGCGTCTGACTGCTTTGGTTGTGTTTCCTAGCACAGTTGTACCCAAGCATCTACACTTTGGGATGCATGATTCATTTTACATTTCCTTGTCGTTCTCCTTTTTATTATAGTATGAAATGATACACATTTAAAACTATGTAGGTTGGTTATATTCTCTTTGAACTTCGATTTCAGGATAATAAAGGGTCCATTACTAAATAGTTGATATAAAACCAGGTGTTAGATCAGATGGGATTGAGAACCACTGGATTAGCTCATCTTCCAAATCGCTTCCATTGTTTCAGCCTGTGTCCCTAGATAATTTGACTACAGCACCTGCTTTCTAATGAATAGACGTCTAAACTTATTTGTCCTATTGTAGTGGGAAAAGATAGTTTCATGGAAAGGACCAAGAGAATAATGAGGAAATGACTTGGATTAGGGTGTAGTAAGAGAACAGTAGAGAGGAGTTTGTCTCTTTTTCTTGTATTTCCTAAATTTTGCAATTACTGTGATATGCATGCTACTTGTTACTAGAGTTTAAGATAAAGTTAATACATGCTTTTTGAATATCTGATTAAACATGTAGCTAAGAAAACAGTTCTCAAAGTTTTTACATTTCTTAAGCATTTCTTCACATACAAAATAATTTCAGCCTTCTAAATATATTACTTCTAACTGTTAAATTGTTACTACAAGTCTTAATACAATTATTGGAATAGTTCTCTGAAACTTAAAATGTTAATGTAAAATATGAATACAAATTATTTTTTTGGAATTACAAAAGAAATATTCCATTATGGGTAGTTTGGTTTAGAGAAGGTCATACTTTCTCACGCTTCATGTGTGTGTAAACATCATTTTCTAGGGGAGGTCTTTCCTCCTTTAACCATTCTATCTAAATTAGGCCCTTTGTGCCATTATTTTTTAGAACTTTTTATTTTAAACGAATTCTGGACTTGACAGTTTTATAGATAAAACAGATTTTTTCCCCTTGCCCTTCAACAGGCTTTTCCTAATATAATGTTTAATATAACCATGGTGTATTAATTAAAATAGTAAATTGATATGCTACTAAGTAAACTACAGACTATATTTGGATTTCCCGTTTTTCCACTAATGTCTTTATTCTGTTTCCGTATTCAGTCCAGGATCCCATATTGCTTTTAGTTGTCATAACTCTTTAGTTGCTTTTGATCTCTTTCTGTCTTTCCTTTCAGACAGAAACTGTCTTTCCTTGGTTTTCATAACCTTGACACTTTAGAAAAATACTGGTTGGGTACTTTGTAGGGTATGCCTCAATTGGATTTCTCTGATGCTTTCTCCTGGTTAGGTGAAGGTTATGGGTATTGGGAAGAATGGCACAGAAATAAAATGCCCTTCTCAGAGCATCACATCAGGGGATACATGATATTTATATGTCTTATTATTGGGAAGTTAACCTTGATTACTTGGTTAAGGTGGTGTCTACTAGGTTCCTCCACTGTACAGTTAGTGTATTTTACTTTTTAATAAGTATTTGGGGTGAGATACTTTAAGCGTATGCAAATATCATGCTTGTCCTTAATCTTCCATCAACTAATTTTAGCATTCATCAGTGGATCTTGCCTGCAGCAATTTTTTACTGTGGTGTTGTAATGGTGGGATTTTTTTTATTCCTCTTGTTTCTCCTACACTTATTAATTGGAATTGTTCTTAAGCAATAGTTGTACCTTCATTTATTCAGTCATTTATTTGTATCAATTTGGACTTGTGACTACTCATTCTCTGGGTTAGAATTCAGTATTATCATTATTTAAATTTTTGCTCAGATTGTTCCAAGTTTGGCCATTTCAAGTCAGCTCTCCTAACTTTTGACATTTCCCCACTTTTTTCCCTCCCTTTCAACCATTTCTTTTTGTTCAGGTGTCACAAGATTCTCTAGGCTCATTTTGTACTTTCCCTTTCCCTTCCTTGGTTTCCACCACTTCTTCAAGGAGGCCTATTTTAAAGGAATGTTTTTCTCTACAGAGCTATCATAACTTGATGCCATTCAAGAAGCATATATTTTTATCAATAGCCACTTATTTTGGACTTGACAATTTTATTTTCTGCGGTGAAAAAATGTTTGATATGCTCTATACATACAGGAAGTTTATGGATTGCTAAATTATCATCTGCCTCAGTAAACATCTAGTAGTTTATGTTCAGTTACTTCTCTCCTCTTTTTGTAATTACTTTTGTTTCTCCGCATTTGAATTATTATTTGGAATTTTATCTACTTATTCCATGAGTACCAGTGTTCTGGGCACTAGATATAAGTAGCTGCCACAGAAAAGTCTCTGCTCCCATACAGCTCCCATTAAAGTAAGTGCCTTTCTTAAAAACCAAAACCAAAACTCTTTCTGGAAAGTGTGTACATGGTCATATCTTATAGCTCTCCTGAAAGTACCAGAATTTGAAAGTACCTGAAAGCTCCTTAAGTAGACCATGGAAAAGAATCTGCTTGTTCATATCTCAAGAATAGAGTGGACGTAGGAAGTCTAAACCTTAAAGTAAACATCACCTAGTTTTAAATCTAAGACTTCTTGACTGACTTCCATGGCTCCTCTGGGTGTCCACACCCAGGCCTGTCTTCAACAGGTGTGTCTGTGAGATGCATGGGCACCCTGGATTCATAATATTTGCTTAGAGACCTAGTTATGCTATTAGCAGTTTGACTTGAGATCACTTAAGGTTTTTATGCTTTGTTTTGTTTTACTCCATTTGTTTACTTCCAAATGTGAACCTAATTCACATACTAGTTATGAAGAATAATGAAAAAAAATTCATAGATATTCCCTAGAGGAACAAAAATTCTTGACGTTAGTAGAATCTCTACGTGTGATATGTGAATCTGTTAGGAAGTAAATCAAATAGGAATGTTATGGGAAATAGGGGGAGATCTTTTATAATTTCCCAACTTCAGCCATGTGGGTTGAGTCCATCTATACCCAAAGCTGATGCTGAAGTGCCTTCATAACCTGATCTCTTTAAATGGGCCTTTGTCTTACTGGTTTTTTAATCTTCAGTACCATTAATATCTAGCTACTGATATTTTACTAAATAAATGTTTCTTAAATGAAGGTTCTTCCTTCTCAGCAAAAAATGATTTGTATTTCCATAACCATGGTGTGAATGTAGGAGTATGAGTGTGTATACATACAGGAGGAAGGGGAAATTCCAAAAGAGGAAAAAATTATTGAGATTTGACACACCTGTCACAAATATAGGAGATTAACAAACTGTAGAAACATTTTAGTTATGTCAGGCTTGTGCATCTTCTTATTGTAGGTAATTGTGGTGTTTTCTGTTTTATAGTTTAATAAATTACTTACCTGTGTTTATTAAACATATTTATTCCATGATAGAGTATATTAAGATTATTTAGAAGACCATATTGATTTGTATTATAAATAGATGTCCCTTTTCACATCTTGCTAATTATGTGGTTTTTATAATCAATTTCTAAGTGTTCCCTCATTAATCTGAGCAAATTATAGACTGCATTGAGAAAACAAGTAATGATTAGCTTATTATACCACAAAAGTAGTTTATTTTTACCTAGAGAAAAGTCTATTCGCTCCTAGCTCATATTGATTCAATAAACAAATTAGGAAGGCAGCACCAAGCAAATAGCAAAGTAGTCTTAAACAAAGCCATGTGATTATAATTTACTTTTTAAAGTCGAAAGTGTTCATGGCTTACAGTGGGAGATTTTCTGGAAAGCAAATAAGTCTATACTTGAAAATCTGGCTCTGTGAGTCAGTGTTCAGAACATATTGGGCTGGAGAGAGGCAATGTTTAGATAGGGCTCTGTTACTGCAATCTAGAGCTCTTTCTCTTGGTTTGCTTAATATTTCGCTTGAAGAAAGCATTCTAGGGGGAAAGGGATTTAGAAGTCACTTCTGTAAGTGTTCTTGTATTTAATCAATAAGGCTTTTGAACAGAAGATATTATTTTAAAAGAACAGTCCAAGAGGGCTGAAACTGCATTCTGCATGTCTCTTGAGAATAGTTCAGCAAGGTGCAAATAAAATGTCAAACAGCAGTTGAAGAATTCAGTGATAAGTGTGAAAGATCACTCTTTGAGTGATAGCCATGGATTTGCAGTAAGTAAAATGTGGTCTTCTGCTTGTTATCTATATTTGTCAAGAGTCATATTTGTCAGTGATTTTTTTCTCAAGGCCTTATATTCAATATCTTTCTTGGCCTTCAGTGTAACCCATTGATAAAATACAATGATGCTCACAGGGGTGAGAAAGAGCTGACCTTGTTTCAGTATAATGGGAAGGATAGAGTGTTAGGAAGCATACGTGTGCACCAAATAACTGTACACTCTTGGGTCACTGGTTATCTAGGTCTAAAATAGTGCATCTGATAGCATGATGTCTTTGCTTTCTCCTGCCTATAAATTTCTTCAATTTCTAGATAAGCCAGAATGAGGTTACCAGTGATGGGTTTTGAATAATACATTGTAATATAATTCACCATATTCAAACTGCAAGACCGATCTACTTGTAGTACTCTCCATCTCCTTTAAGGATTTCACTAGTGCTTTTCCCATAGAAGATAAGTTGGAATGATATGGTATTGAGGAAGGTGAAAGGGGGTATTGGGAGACTGCTGTCCTCTGGACTCCCCTCAGGTCACCTAAGAGAGGAAAGTCCAAAAGTCAACAGTAAATGAGGCAAATGGCCAATGGGAAAGAGAATCAAAGTTTATGGCATTTTCTAGTATGTAGGTCTCCTGGAGCCAAGGGGTATTAAAGTCCTTTTCCCTTGGCCAATTAGATCAAAGGTACGGGTGGCATCACTCAACATCAGGATGCCCCCTGAAAGTAGCTCTCCCTTTAGCATGTCTTTGCTTTGGATATGATCACTGGTCACCTTCAGGCCTAAGATAGTCAAAACAGCCTGTTGTACTAGTTCTTTGGGCATTGCATTTGGTCTTTTAGTTCTCTACCCCCTGACATACCTTCATAAATAGTCCCTTTGTTAAACATTCCTCGGATTTTCCTGTCTGAGTGTCTGTTCCTGATGGTAACGTTATTGGACAAAGTGAAATTGAAAAACAGTGGCTGATGGAGGATCCAGATGTTGGTTTAGGTAAGAATGACACAGTAGTATTACCAGGTACAGTAGGCTGAATAATGGATTGTAAAGATGTCCTACTAATCTTTAGAACCTGTGAATATGTTATATGGTAAAGGTGACTTTGCAGTGTGGTTAAGTTAATAATCTTGAGATGAGAAGATTGGCCTGAATTATCCACGTGGGCCCAGAGTAATCACAAGAATTCTCATAAGAGGGAAGCAGGAAGGTTGGTGTTTGAGGAGATGTGACAGTGGAAGTGAAGGACAGAACCATGCCATGGCAGGAATTGGGGCATGATCCAGGGAAAACAGGGCAGTCTCTAGAAGCTGGAAATGGATTGTCCCTTTGAGCCTGTGGAAGGAGTGCTGACACCTTGACTTTAGACCTTCTGACCTCCAGAACTGTAAGATAATAAGTTTGTATTGTTCCAAACCACAAGTTTGTGCTAATTTGTTACAGCAGTGATGAGAAAATAATACACTAAAGACTAGAATCAACAGTTGGCTAGTTTCCATGGATTTATGTATTTCCATTTTTACAAACTTGAATGTAATAAAAATAGGATGGTATTATGACCTCTTCTGTTGTGATTTAAAAACATCTCCTAGGACCCAGCTTCCTTCACCTATAGTAGGTAATCTTTCTTAGCTTCCCAGCATCTGAACCTCTCTGCTGTGTTTTGAGGAATTTAGCAAGCAGCAGCAGTTTGCTAACTGCACTGGTTCTGCTGTAGGATATGACATTTTGTTGCTAGTTGTAAAACTTTGAGCCTAATTTTCCAGACTCTGATGATTTAGACAATTTATCTTTGTCTTTAAGTCAGCCAGAGTTGGTTCATTGGTTTATGTTGCTTGAAACTAAGAACCTTGGTTAATCACACATTTTTCCATTCTGCCATCCTGTGTCAGCTTTGCCTTCAGGCAAGCTTTCTTGACCCCATAATAGCTGTAGCTGTTATAGGAATTATAGGTAGACATGATAACCTCCAGAGGGAGAAGAAATCACCCACATCTGTTTCTTAAGGGTAGAGGCCCCTTTACCTCAAGACTCTTAGCTGATTTTCTCTCACTCCACATGGATTAGAACATCTCCTGTTGGTATATAACATCAATCACTAGCTAGAGGAAGGAGACCACATGACTATCAGTAGGATCAGTGAGAACCCTACTATATGGCTTGGGAGGGGGTAAATGCCTGTACAAAATCAACTTTGCTTTAAAAAANTTGCCTTCAGGCAAGCTTTCTTGACCCCATAATAGCTGTAGCTGTTATAGGAATTATAGGTAGACATGATAACCTCCAGAGGGAGAAGAAATCACCCACATCTGTTTCTTAAGGGTAGAGGCCCCTTTACCTCAAGACTCTTAGCTGATTTTCTCTCACTCCACATGGATTAGAACATCTCCTGTTGGTATATAACATCAATCACTAGCTAGAGGAAGGAGACCACATGACTATCAGTAGGATCAGTGAGAACCCTACTATATGGCTTGGGAGGGGGTAAATGCCTGTACAAAATCAACTTTGCTTAAAAAAAGCAGTGGAAATTGCATCTTGTGTAATAAATCAACATTGTCAGCCACAAAGTTTCTGTGAAGAATAAACAAGACAGTGTATAAAAAGCTTTTCACTGTACCTTGGTTACCTGACGCATTCAAATGAAAATGTCCAGCCCTTGTGACAAAATCCCTTGGGAAGCTTTGCAGAATACGTATAACTCAGACTCCAAGACCCAATGAAATAAAATATTTAGATGTGGGGCCTAGTTATCAACATTTAAAAAAACTTCCTCAGGAAGGGCGCCTGGCTGGCTCAGTCAGAAGAGTGTGTGACTCTTAATCTTGGAGTCATGAGTTTGAGCCACGTGTTGGATGTACAGCTTACTTAAACAAAACAAAAAAACCCTTAAAAAATGCTTATATCCTTTAAAAAGGGGGGAAAAAACCCACCAGTTGATTCTCAGTATATCCCTAGTTTAAGAGTCACCAAAGGTGAATGATGGTAGTATTTTAAGATGGACTAGTAGTTCTAAGGGTAGTCCCTTAGAGCAGAATGAGGGACCAGTTCATAGCATGTATTATACTGTAGAGGGCTGTCGACAAAGGGAATCTAGAAAAAGTGACTCGATTATACCTCATTTTGACGATGAGAGTTTTACAGCTATTTAACAAAGGGCACTTTTTCTACTTAGGGAAATTTCCTACTACTTCTTTCTCTTAAGTCATGGGTTAATGTTAAATGGCTGGCAAATTAAAGACTGAATAGTAAAAGATAACTGTCTTCATAAAGAGCTGTTGAAACTGGAGAAAATAAAGTCTTGAATTGCCTTTAGGCTAGACTGGTTACCACCATTTTGGGAAAGGTGGGTTTGTTTTCTGGTTCTTTGGAGTTACTCAACTCAGTGGTTTTTAACTTAACTGGCACCTTTTTAATTGGCTGACATTGTTGTTCAGGGTTTTACCTGGAGATGAAGTGAGGAGACTGGTAGGGGAAATTGCATCACCGACTGGAAAAAAAAATGCATTTAAACTGTTAGCTTTGGGCATGGGTAACCCTGCACTTCCTGCTGCTTATCATTAAATAAGTAAAAGATGTTATAAAATTAGCTACATACTTAGTGACAAGCACAATATGATGAAAATGGATACAATATGGGGCGCCTGGGTGGCTCAGTGGGTTAAAGCCTCTGCTTTCGGCTCAGGTCATGATCTCAGGGTCCTGGGATCGAGGCCCGCATCGGGCTCCCTGCTCAGCGGGGAGCCTGCTTCCCCCTCTCTCTGTCTGCCTGCCTCTCTGCCTCCTTGTGATCTCTCTCCCTCTGTGAAATAAATAAATAAAATCTTTAAAAAAAAATGGATACAATGTCAAAAGCAATCAGATCAAAGGATCTCAAGTTTGAAAATAACATACCCATGTGGAGAGCAGCAAGTGTTCATTCAGGGTTTTGGAGTATTCAGGACATAAACCAGGTTGTGGGTTAGAAATTAATAGGAGAAATGGATACAGCAACTCTAAACAGTTAAAATCCTTCTTCAAATTAAAAATTAAGAAGTATAAGGTGATTATTTGAGACTTAAGAGGAAGGTTTTTGTTTTGTTTTGTTTTGATTAAAGATTTTNGAGCAGCAAGTGTTCATTCAGGGTTTTGGAGTATTCAGGACATAAACCAGGTTGTGGGTTAGAAATTAATAGGAGAAATGGATACAGCAACTCTAAACAGTTAAAATCCTTCTTCAAATTAAAAATTAAGAAGTATAAGGTGATTATTTGAGACTTAAGAGGAAGGTTTTTGTTTTGTTTTGTTTTTAGATGTGAGGAGCTTAAGAATGCTTAAAGACTCCTGGCAGGGGTTCATTAGAGAGCTAGAGATGACAGATGCAGAATATCAAAGCAAGTATTTATAGTATAAGTTCTGGAGAAGGTTAGAAGAGCAAGGATATAGAGGATATGTAGAGGGGTGGGTCTTATTTGGGAGGAACAGAACCACTCCTTTCTCCAGGTCACTGCATAGGAATGCCCTTAGATTTTGTTTTATGATGTAAAGTCGAGGGAGTGTCTATATGGCTTTCTTTTCTCTATGAGGAAGAACAAGAGATCATCTGAGAGTGACGGGAGAGGTAGGGAAACTTGGGATATCAAGACACTGGAGAGAGTTGAAATATCTCTAGGACAATAGGGAAAATGTTACCTAATGTAGGTAGTCCTGTTTAAAGGCAGTATTGAGGACTCAGGTGAGTTGATGGCCACAAATTCATAGAGCCATCAATCTGCCCTGTGATCAGTTGAGTGGTTTTCACCTGTAGTACACAGGTCTCCAGGACAGGCAGCAAGAGAGACATTTGAGTTCATGCAGGTGTGGGTTTTCACTAGACAGATCGGAGGAAAGAACAAAAGTGTATTGAAATGATTTAAGTGTAATGAAATGATTTAAGCAGGATAAGGAATAGAGTGAAAAATGGAGTGACAAGAAAGAAGTACTAATGTGGGCGCCTGGGTGGCTCAGTGGGTTGAAGCCGCTGCCTTCAGCTCAGGTCACCATCCCAGGGTCCTGGGATCGAGGCCCACATCGGGCTCTTTGCTCAGCAGGGAGACTGCTTCCTCCTCTCTCCTCTCTCTCTCTGCCTGCCTCTCTGCCTACTTGTAATCTCTCTCTCTGTGTCAAATGAATAAATAAAAAAAAAAATCTTAAAAAAAAAAAAAGAAAGAAGTACTAATGTGATCAAGGGGAGAGGTGGCCATGTAGAGAGAAATGTAAAACTATTGTTGGAAAGTAAAATACTTGAATTCATGGTTTTGCAGGTGATAACCAGATTCACGGTATACTTATGAGAATGTATTGCTGTGACACCGTTAAAGATGAAGTGGTCAAGGAACCAAGTGGTCATTATACTGTCCCTTGAAGTCTCCCAGGATAATATGAGTTGGGATGGAAATAAGGATTACTAGGTAAGACTTAACTTACCCTTCAGTAAATGAGGTGGAGGTGTAGGAGGTGAGTTAGAAGACAGCAATGAGGAGGGCTGGAGCATGTTAGAATTAAAAAAAAATGTGAGTCTCAGAAGAGCAGAAGTTTTAATAAAAGTTATCATCTAGAAGTGGGAATAAGGCACATGGATGATTCTGAATCACTGTTGGACCTCAAGGAATAAGGGCTGTTATGAGAATAAACATCCTGCCCTTGTAGTCACTACAAAGGAAAAATGCTGCCTTCATGGTCATTCAGGTTTTGGTTCTCATGAGGAGGTGGCATGTCTTTTTTTCTCTCCACCTCTATATCCTGTCTGCTCCCATGATTTCAGTTACAATGTAAATAGTTCCCAACATGAGATCTCTAGCTCAGGACAGTCTTTGAGCTCCCTCCAGACATGAATAACCTGCTTACTGAACATCTTCATTTGGTGTCCCCCTAGTCATCCTAAAATTAACATTGCCAAATGTGAACTCATACCTGGCTTTTCTCTCCTTTATTATTCCATAATTGTATAAATGTCATATCGTCAGTCCAGTTGCACACACCAAATCCACGGTAAAATCCTTGACATGTCTTTCACCCTTGTATCCAGTCTTTCATCAAGCCCTGTTAATTGTTTCCTGAATCTATTTAATCTCACTGCCACAACTTCTAATCCAGAACAAAATTTCCCACATATGTAACTTAGAATTTGTAGTGGCCACACCTACTCTTGTTCCAACCATTTTTAATTATAGGCTCTTAGAACTCTGGGTTTTTTACTTGTAGTTTCCTGTTTAGGATGCAATTCCTCTTCTATCAGGGTATTTTTGCTTAAGTTCCCCTTAAAATGAATCTAAAACAAAGACTAATAAGCTACACTTGTACTAGAGAGCCTCCCCCCAGGGAGCAGGAGTGAGGGATGACAGGAGTGAAACAGAGAAGGAAGGAAGGAGGGAGAGCAAAGGAAGTGAAATAAGTCTTGACGGAGTAGGTTGTTCAGTAGTGCTAAGACTAGACAGCACTCAGAGAAGCTAACTCTTCCCAGGACAGTCAGTTGGGTTGGCGAGGAGGGAAGACTTTATCCATGATCCTTCCTTTTTCACTGGTCAAAGTTTCACCTCCTGTGCTATTAAATCCTCCACACTTCAGGTTGTACATGTGTAGTCAAAGAGTGAGTTCTGAGGGATCAGCAGGGAAGCACTGGTGTGGGAGTTGAAAGACATGCAGGGTTGAGGTGAAGCAACTGAGGCTGTGACTGCATGAAGTTGGTCAGAACCTGCCAAGAGCTGGTCATCTTTCTGACAGCTGAAACAAGAGCTGGGTGAGGTTGAGAGAATCTAGAATGGTGCATAAGGACTTCTGATGAATTGGGTAACCTCTACTTATCCCACAGGGATTAGCTCATATCACTCCCTTGGGGGTGCTTTCCCTGATCCTAAGATAAAAATTAGATCCTTCCAGTATGTTCTCATAGTCTTTTATACTTCCTTTCTTGCAATAAAACTCATCATATATTACTGTTGTAACTTGTAGTATTGATGATTTGTCTTCCACATAAAATGTAAGTTCTGTGAGGCCAAGGTTTATGATTATCTTTCATTATGAGATTGTCCTACCCCCTGCCCTGCAGTGCTTCACACAGTTCACTCTCATACTGTTTAGGTGCCTCAATAAATACTTGTGACATGAATGAATTAGTTTGTGTTAGTAAAACACCTTACGTTTTTCAGAGCAAGCCTCTTTAGCAGAAGTACCTTCAGAATATAAACTGATTACTAAGGGTTAGTTTGTTGACTTGTTAAGCTTTTCATGGACTGTCAGGCTGTAAGCTGGAATAATATCACTGGTGGAAGGCTCTCTCAGACCAATGAGGCTGTCTCTGTTCTCTTAGGTTCACTTGTTTTGCAAATTCGATTTGTCAGGTTGGGAGTTCAAATGCAAGCTCTCTCTCTCTCTCTCTCTTTTTTAAACCACTGCTCTTTGGCACATTCTAATGAGAGCTGTAGCATCTGAGTTGCTGCTTCAGTGTTCATATCTAATATGAAAGAAAGTGAAAGCTAAAAGGAAATCTCAGGGCTCCAGAACAGCAGGTCTGTCAGGCAGCACTCTCAGCCCTGTTTTTAAGCTGTGTCTTCAGTGAGAAAAGTTTCTGACTACTGCATTGTGCCCAGTGAGGAAAACTGGATAAAGGAGTTGTAGCAAAGGGAAGTAGTGTCAACTTTAATTCTGAATATTTCTGTGCCATCTTCAGTCAACTTATGTCCCAGCAAAGTTATGCTGCCTGCTAATGATATTCCCATCTGGGGACCCGTCATTGAGTAATGTCCTTGAAGCCAATTCAGACATTCCAGCTAATTCCAACTCTATTAAATATTCAGTATCTTTCTTGGAACCAATGAAGCTAAGGGAGAAAACAAAGTAGAGCTTCACTTCACCCAAGGAGTCATTCAACCAGAATTTTTATGACCAAGAAGGGACTAGAAGCTGGGTATAATATCCAGAGGCTTTAAATGCATATAGAAGTGATTCAAGTCTGAAATTACAGGAAGTGATTCACCTCATCCTGGAGAAGACTGACTTATGAAGTCACTTGTTTAGATTGGTAGCCTTCATTTGCCCAGAAAAGGCATTTCATTTTATTGTTTTTCAGATATTTTGAATCTTAGATTAAAACAAAAATAAATTTTAAAAAGCTTACTGAAAGTAATAATAAAAATGGTACTGACAGAGCCTAAATGCTACAAAACACCAGAAAATTGTGAAGCTGGAGTTTCTCACTACCACCTGAATGAAAAGAGAGAGAGAAGGTCAATAAATCGCAAAATATAGACTATAGGGCTCAATATAAAGTTATATCAAGAAATGTTAAAATGGAGAGGAAGAGTTAAGATGGTGAAGAAGTAGGACCCTCACCTTGTCCCTTGAACACAGCTAGGTAGTTATCAAATTATTCTGAACACCCCCCTAGAAATCAATCAGGGTTCTGTGAGAATAAGTCTACAAGTAGAGTCTACAAGTAGAAAAATGATGACCTTTTGGAAGGAAGGAAGGTGCTGAAGTTCACTTGGGAGACATAGCTGTGGATGAGGTGGTGGGGAGGAAGTCTGCTTATGGAGGTTACCAGAAAGTGTCAGAAGCTGTGGAATGCAGAATCCAAACTTTTAAATTTGCTATTGTGGGGGATATGCCTGGATTAAAGGGTCGCAGGTGGCAAAGAGGGTAAGAATCCCAGGAGTGAGAGGGTGGTCTGAGGATCCCCTGGCTCACAGAAAGAATGGGTGGCACCAAAGTGCTGTGCTGTTCCCAGGCATAGGAACTGGGAAGCTGGCTGAGAGCAGTGGGTCTTTGTGCTGGCTTTCTGCTATAAAATGCAAACTCTACCATGCTCGTCTGACTGCTCTCCTGGGATGGGCCTGCAAACTTGGTGAGACCTTCCCCAGAGGAACAGTGCAGGTCCATGCTGTGGATGTACCTGAAATTTGGCTTTCAAACTCGGTCATGTGCCTGAGATAAAAAGACTCAGACATGGGCAGGGCGAACACAGGGTTCAGACGGAAACTGAGGTCCTTAACCTACAAGAGAAGACAGATCAGATTCACAGCAGATCTGTCCACAGAGACTTGGCAGGCCAAAAAGGAGTGGAAGGAAATACTCAATGTGCTGAATGGGGAAAATATACAACCAGGAATTTTTTATCCAGCAGGGCTGGAAAGTCGTCACAGAAAATAGGACAGACAGTTTCCCAGACAAACAAAACCTAAAGGAATTCATTACTACTAAACCAGTCCTGCAAGAAATTTTAGGGGGGACTCTTTGAGTGGAGAAAAGTTGAAAGCAACAAAGACCAGAAAGGACCAGAGAATATCACCAGAAACACCAACTCTACAGGTAATACAATGGCACTAAATTCTTATCTCTTAATAATCACTCTGAATGTAAATGGATTAAATGCACCAACCAAAAGATATAGGGTATCAGAACAGATTAAAAAAACAAGATCCAGGGCACCTGGGTGGCTCAGTGGGGTAAGCCTCTGCCTTTGGCTCAGGTCATGATCTCAGGATCCTGAGATCGAGCCCCGCATTGGGCTCTCTGCTCAGCAGGGAGCCTGCTTCCTCCTCTCTCTCTCTCTCTGCCTGCCTCTCAGTCTACTTGTGATCTCTCTCTCTCTGTTTGTCAAATAAATAAATAAAATCTTTATTAAAAAAAACCAAGATCCATCTATATGCTGCCTATAAGAGACTCATTTTAGACTTAAAAACACCTCCAGATTGAAAGTGAGGGGATGGAGCACCATCTATCATGCTAATGGACATCAAAAGAAAGCCAGAGTAGTCATACTTATAGCCAACAAACTAAGGGTTTTTTGTTTTGTTTTGTTTTTGTTTTATAACAAGAGATAAAGAACAGCATTATATCTTAATGGGGTCTATCAAGAAGATCTAACAATTATACTTATGCCCTGAACTTGGGAGCACCCAATATATAAATCAATTAATAACAAACATAAACTCATCGGTGATAATACAATAATAGTAGGAGACTTAAAACCAATGGACTTACAGCAATGGGCAGATCATCTAAGCAGAAAGTCAGCAAGGAAACAGTGACTTTGACACACTGGACAAGATAGGCTGAACAGATATATTCAGAATATTTCATCCTAAAGCAACAAAATACATATTCTTTTCAAGTGCACATGGAACATTTTCCAGAATAGATTATATACTGGATCACAAATCAGCCTCCAACAAGTACAACATGATCAAGATCATTCCATACATATTTTCAGATCACAATACTATGAAACTGGAAGTTAACCATAAAGAAATTGGAAAGACCTCAAATACATAGAGGTTAAAGAAGATCCTACTAAAGAATGAATGTGTTAGCCAGGGAATTAAAGAAGAATTAAAATAAATACATGGAAGCAAATGAAAATGAAAACATGGCAGTCTAAAACCTTTGGGATGCAGCAAAGGCAGTCCTAAGAGGGAGGTATATTGCAATACAGGCCTACCTCAAGAGGCGAGAAAATTCTCAGATACACAACCTAACTTTACCCCTAAAGGAACTAGAGAAGGGTCAGCAAATAAAACCTAAAACAAGCAGAAGGGAAATAAGGAAGATTAGAGCAGAAATAAATGATATAGAAGCAAAAATAAATAAATAAATAAAAAGAGACAGATTAGGAAACTAGGATCTGGTTCTTTGAAAGGATTAATAACAGTGATAAAGCTATAGCCAGGATTATCAAAAAAGAAAAGAGAAAGGATCCAAATATTTAAAATTATTAATGAGAGATCACAACCAACACCACAGAAAAACAATTTTAAGAAAAATTATATGCCAACGAACGGGGCAACCGGGAAGAAATGGATAAATTCCTAGAAACTTACAAACTACCAAAACAAATAGGAAGAAATAGAAAATTTGAACAGACCCATAACCAGCAAAGAAATTGAATCAGTAATCAAAAAACTCCCAACAAACAAAAGTCCTGGTCCAAATGGCTTCCCCGGGGAATTCTACCAAACCTTAGAGTTAATACCTATTCTTCTCAAACTGTTCCAAAAAACAGAAATGGAAGGAAAACTTCCAAACTCCTTCTATCAAGCCAGCATTACCTTGATTCCAAAACCAGACAAAGACCCCACTAGAAAGAATTACTGGTCAATATCCCTGATGAACATGGATGTAAAAATTCTCAATAAAATACTAGCATATCAAATTCAACAGTACACTAAAAGAATCATTCACAATCAAGTGGGATTTATTCCTGGCTGCAGGGGTGGTCCAATATTTGCAAATCAATATGATATACCATATTAATAAGAGGAAAGATAAGAACCTGATCCTATCAATCGAGGCAGAAAAAAAGCATTTGATAAAATACAGCATCCTTTCTTGATAAAAACCCTCAAGAAAGTAGGGATAGATGGAACATATGTCAACATCATGAAGGTCATATATGAAAGAACCACAGCTAATATCATCCTCAATAGGGAAAAAATGAGAGCCCTTCCCCAATGGTCAGGAACAAGGGAAGGATGTTCACTCTCACTATTACTATTTAACATAGTACTGAAAATCTTAGTCTCAGCAGTCAAACAACAAAAAGAAAGAAAAGGCATCCAGATGGGCAAGATAGAAGTCAAACTTTCACTGTTTGCAGATGACATCATACTGTATGTAGAAAAACTATAAGACTCCACCAAAAAATTGCTAGAATTCATACATGAATTCAGCAAAGTTGCTGGATATAAAATCAATGTGCAGAAATCTTACATTTCTATACATCAATAATGAAGCAGTAGAAAAAGATACCAAGGAATCAATCCTATTTACAACTGCAGCAAACAATAGGATACGTAGGAATAAATCTAATTAAAGAGCTAAAGGATCTGTATTCTGAAAACTATAAAACACTGATGAGAGAAATTGAAGAAAACACGAAGAAATGGAAAACAGGGTGCCTGGGTGGCTCAGTGGGTTAAAGCCTCTGCCTTCAGCTCAGGTCATGATCTCAGGGTCCTGGGCTCGAGCCCCGCATCAGGTTCTCTGCTCAGAAGGGAGCCTGCTTCCTCCTCTCTCTTTGCCTGCCTCTCAGCCTACTTGTGATCTCATTCTGTCAAATAAGTAAAATCTTTAAAAAAAAAAAAAAAAGAAAAGAAAGAAATGGAAAACATTCCATGCTCTGTATTAGAAGAACAAATAGTATTAAAATGTCTATACTACAAAGTGATCTACCCACTTACTGCAATCCCTATCAAAATACCACCAGCATTTTTAACAGAACTAGAACAACCAATCTTAAAATTTGTATGGAACTACAAAGACCCCGAATAGCCAAAGTGATTCTGAAAAAGAAAAACAGAACTGAGGAATTAAAATTCAGGATTTCAAGCTATATAACAAAACTCTAGTCATTAAGACAGTATGGTACTGACACAAAAACAGACACATATCCAAGGAATAGAATACAGAACCCAGAGACTGACTCACAACTACACGGTCCACTAATCAACAAAGCAGGAAAGAATATCCAGTGGAGAAAAGACAAGTCACTTCAACAAATGGCGTTGGGGAAACTGGACAGCCACATGCAGAAGAATGAAACTTGACCACCTTCTTACACCATACACAAACATAAACTCAAAATGGATGAAAGACCTACATGTGAGACAGGAATGCATCAAGATCCTAGAGGAGAATTCAGGCGGCAACCTCTTTGACCTGGGCCATAGCAACTACTTATCAGATATATCTCCGGAGGCAAGGGAAACAAAAGCAAAAATGAACTATTGGGACTTCATCAAGATAAAAATCTTCTGCACAGCAAAGAAAACAATCAAAACTAAAGTCTGTGGAATGGGAGAAGATATTTGCAAACAACATATCTGATAAAGGTTTAGTATCTAAAATCCATAAAGAACTTACAAACTCAACACCCAAAAATCAAACAACCCTGGTAAGAAATAGAAGACATGAATAGACACTTTTCCAAAAAAGACATCCAGATGGCTAACAGAAACATGAAAAGATGCTCAACATCTCTCATCATCAGGGAAATACAAATCAAAACCACAACGAGATACCATCTTATACCTGTTAAAATGGCTAAAATTAACATCACCAAAAAAATAGGTGTTGGTAAAGATGCAGAGAAAGGGGAACCTGCTTGCAGTGTTGGTGGGAATGCAGACGGTGAAGCCATTCTGGAGAGCAGTATGGATGTTCCTCAAAATGTTAAAAATAGAACTACCCTAAAATTCATCAATCACACTACTAGGTATTTACCCAAAGGATGTAAAAATACAGATTTGAAGGGATACATGCACCCTGATATTTATTTATTTATTTATTTATTTATTTATTTTTAAGATTTTATTTATTCATTTGACACACAGAGAGAAATTACAAGTAGGCAGAGAGGCAGGCAGAGAGAGAGGAGAGAGGAGGAAGCAGGCTCCCCGCTGAGCAGAGAGCCCGATATGGGCCTCGATCCCAGGACCCTGGGATCATGACCTGAGCCGAAGGCAGCGGCTTTAACCCACTGAGCCACCCAGGCGCCCGCACCCTGATATTTATAGCAGCATTATCAACAATAGCAAATTGATGGACAGAGCCCAAATGTCCATCAACTGATGAATGGACAAAAAAGAATTAGTATATATTAGTATATATATATATATATATATATATATATATATATATAATGGAATATTACTCAGCCATTAAAAAGAATGAAATCTTGCCATTTACAACAACATGGATGGAACTAGTATGTATTATGCTAAGCAAAATAGGTCAGTCATAGAAATACAAATACCATGTGATTTCATTCAAATGTGGAATTTAGGAAAGAGAACAGATGAAGGGGTAAAAGGAGAGAGGGAAACAAATCATAAGAGACTTTCAGCAATAGAGAAAAAACTGAGGGGTTGATGGCAGGAAGTGGGTGGGGGATGGGCTAGATGGATGGTGGGTATTAAGGAGGGCACTCGTTATGATGAGCACTGGGTGTCGTATGTAAGGAATCACTTAATTCTACTTCAGAAACCGATGTTGTACTCCATGTTAGCTACCTAAAATTTAAATTTAAAAAAGGAAATATTACGTTACTGAGTAGGAAAAGCTTTTTTTTTCTTTTTCTTTTTTATGAATCACCAGGACTGCAATCTAATTATAAAGTACTGAACAAATGTGCCCTTCCAGATACATCCATTTAACAGGTGCTCAATAAATATTATCGACCCACTTACTGGCCCAAAATGATCTTGTTTGTAAAAATAGCCTGAGAAAGAAATTCCCAGATAATGAATTTCAGTTGTGAACAACCGTTTTTATCTGGAAAGAAATGTTTTTGCCATCTTTTTATTACTTCAAAACACACATTTATGTACTGCTGACACAAAATTAGCTACACTGCCAGTCACCTCGTACTCTGAAGCACAACAAATTTGAGGATAAGATCTACCCATGAGATCTTAATCAAGACAGCCTTACCAGTGAACTTCTCATTCAGGATGTTCTCATGGACTCTAAATAAGAGTGTGAAACGATAACCAACATTTTAATATTGGTTGTCACACACTCAGAAATCTTATCCTTGAGAGTTGTAAGGAAATCTTTTTTCCTTCAGAAGGAAAGTGTTCTTTATTTTTAAGACATAGGATATTTATTTTTTAATTTTTATTTTTTTTATTTTTTATTATACAGTAAAAGTTTGGGATATAAACACGTTTGGGATTCAGAGGCAGGCTGTTGGCTTTGAATCTCCTATCACAGTGAAACAAAAAGCTCTGGCATTCTCAACTATGAAGATGTGGGAGGCTTACTTCTGTGCAATAGATATAATGCTGAGTTTATTGTGAATATATTGGCATATGTAAAGTATTCTGGACTCTGTTTAGCACATAGTATTTAACAATAATGTCTAACTGCTAATGATTGTGAATGGGATTATTTATTGGGGGGGGGAGGGAAAACCAAAGTGATCTGTCTTCTATCAGTAACTCCATGTGGCATTTGCTAATTATAACTCTCATTTCCCTTGGCACTAATTATAGATGCAGGCATCCTGCTGTGTGCTTTATGAGCATGATCTCATGCAATCCTCCCAGCAACCTTAGGAGGAGGCACTGCTCTACACTCTGCTTTGTGCCTGAGGGAGCTGAGGGTTAGAGAAGTAATGATGAGACTTGCCCAAGTTCACAGTGCAAGTAAATAACAAAGCCTCATGTGACAGCACACAGTTTCAAACTTAGATGCCTAGGCTCCACCATTGGAGATTCTGTTTCCATAGATTTGGTCTGCGATCAAGTGCATTTAAGGGCATTCTGGGAGATTTTGAAGTGGAGGTTAAACTGAGTTAGAATATGAAAATATTTGATTATCTGCTGATTAATCATTGAGGTTTTATGTAGTAAGTATACAGGGTGCAAGGGTTCAAATACCCTTGGTATTTCAATGATCTTCCCTTAGTGTTTTCCCTTAGTGTTTCCCTTCATGTTTTGGGGCCTATAATTTCCACAGTGAGAGAAAAAAGTAACCTTAAGCCAGCAACATTCTGTTAGGACCCAGATATTAATAGCGATATCATCTAGTAACCACCTGATTCATGTCTTTTTTATGTTATATCTGGAAGATTTTTTAAAAACTGAAGACAATTAAAAGCTGTGTTGAAATAACTTTACCAATAAGGTTTTGATGACTCACATCAATTTTTTTTCCTTCCCAAGACTCTGTTTAGAGTCTAATCTATTGCATTCAGAACAGTCTGAATCAGACCATTTATCCAGATCTGACTTGGGAATGATCAGTTTTATTAAGATCTGGATTTCTCTCCTTGCTTTGTCCAAATACTGTTAATTTCATATTTCTTGTTTTATATGAGCCCGTGCTTTCTTAATCTTCATTTCTGTGTTTATTGAGAGTTGTCTTTAAATATGATCATGATCCCTTGGGTTCTCAGAATCCTGCTACCAAATGTTAAGTGCCCTTTCTTACTCTTTCTACATCTGCTCTTGACGTGAGTGCCTGGTGCATTCCCCTGAGTGTACCTCCCACACACTCTTCTCTGTTGGAATGATACAAAGGGTGATTCTGAAGACATCTTGCCACTCCCTCAGTTATTCAGTAAACATCCTTGTGCTTGAAGAAAGAGCTTAAAACCCAAAAGGTATGGGATATATCACTACAGTAAAATATGACATTTTTTAAAACATGTTTTTCCATTACCAGGAAAAATGTAAGTGAAAATATATATATTTAAACTAACTTGTCATTTCAGGAAAAGTTGGTGTCTGTTCCAAGAGGAACATTAAATTGCTCTAAATTTTACTTTCTATTTTCTTATCCAGAGAGCTGTCATTGAGATTCATTGGTCCCTTAATCGATTTATACATTTCGTTACTTTACATTTCCCTATTGCATCTTCTGGAACGGTCTCCACACCAAAGACACTCACAAATTTTATTGACCCACTGACTGACTTTTTGGAACATGACATAGGCTGACAGATGTTTTACCAGCCACCTAGGAATTGTATACCACTAGTAGAAATTATTAACTTCCAGAAATCAATAGCTTGAGTATGCCATAAGCACTTACTTTCAAGCATAGGTTTTATAGAAAGGAATTACATGAATTTACTTCAGATGGAGGAATAATTTACTTTTCATTACTTTATTTTACAAACATGAACTTTATAGTTTTCATTGCCATCTTTTTATTACTTCAAAACACATATTTTATGTACTGCTGACACAAAATTAGCTATATTCCCAGTCACCTAGTGCTTTAAAGCACAGCAAATTTCAAACAGACTGGCAGAGTTTTTCTGCTCTCCTCAAAATTTTTCATTGCAAGGCATGGGATTAGTGTTGGAAGAATAAAGACGGGTAAAATGTTCCTTAATTTTTCTTAAGGGACAAGAGGTTTCCCATAAACTATAGTCTGATCCAGTAAATGATTTTAGGTAAGATTTTAGAATTAATAGTTAAAGAAGTGGTTGGTGAATAGCTAGTAAAGGAAGCCACGATTCCTAGAGGCTAGTATATTTATTAAGAAGAAATATTATCAAAGTAATCCAACTCTCTTTTTTGAGGGGTTACTAGATCAGTAAGTCAGAGGAATGTATAAAGTAGTGTATTTGGGTATAAGCAAGACATTGGTCAAGTCTTTCAAGATACCTTGTGTAAAGATGGTGAATGACTAAGTATTACTGATACTAGGTAAATGTTTGAAACACTATATCTAAGGAGGAATACTCAGTGCCTCCATGTCATCAGGCAGTTTTCATAAAGGCATATCTTAGGATTCTGTCCTTGAGTCTATTACATTCATTTTTTAATGACTGACAGAAGCACCATGGTATAATATAGTTAAAGTGAGTAGGGCTCAAACTATCTAAACTCACATCCTGCTTCCACTACTTATTAGAGTGTCACCTTGGGTAGGTTACTGAATCTTTATAAGCCACAGTTTTTTCACCTTTAAAATGGCAATAGTAATAGTATCTGCCTCACTGGGTTCCTGTGAAGACTAATTGGAAAGCAGTTATCAAGCCACGAACACATGGTAAATGCTCAAAATGTTAGCTATTGTTGTTAACTACTTGGATATGGGTATAGAAATCTAAATCATCAAACTTGCTAATAGAATAAGCTAGATGACAGAAAATAGATACTGCATGACAGGATCTTGATTGATGGCAGATAGCAATACTTCTACCTTTGTCCCCATCCTTCAGTCCTAGTATTCATGTTATTTTAAGACAGGACATTTGTCAAAGTAAAATATTATCAGGAATATGTTTAAGGCCCTGAATATATATCCCCAAATTCAAAAGAACAAGTGCTGTATATAGGATATATATATATATATATATATATATATATATATATATATATGGAGCTGTATATAGGATATATATATATATATATATATATATATATATAT